>JACEFZ010024878.1:0-96706 GCA_014155875.1 Cepaea nemoralis
TACGCTATGAGTGTGTATGGACTACGCTTGAGTTCAGCATGGCGGATAGGTAGTGAAACGGTTAAGGCCTCTGGGTGTTTATGCTCGTGACTACCGTTGCATTCGCATTTTCTTCATGTTGGACTGGTAGTTTACGGTTCCGTCGCCCTGCTCCTGAGAAGAGTGCCTGGCGCTACGCTGTGAGCTGTGAGTTTCGCGTGAAATGCTTAATCTGCCCGAGGTTGTGGAGCGTAATCTGCATGTTCAGAGCAATAGCGTAGGGCTATGTCCCAGAATTGACCGGTGTTTGTGCCTTATGCAGAAATGGGTGGCGGCTGGTCTTCTGGTTGACTGCCGCTTCTTTTGACGATGAATCGTGCTTTCGTGGAGGATTGTTGGTTTAGCATTCTGGAGACGGCTTTATGTACAGTGAAATGTTTTTTACATCTGTCCGAGGTGTTGTGGTGCGATCTGCATGCTCAAAATGTCGTAGCTGGTAGATAACATCGAGAAACGGAACAACAACATCCAGAAATATCTGCATGTATGACGGCTGGTGTGTCGCAGAAGGGACAGGTTTTCTTGCCTTATGCAGAAATGTGTGGCTGTTGGTTTTGCTAGTGGAGGACTTTTGTGTTGGCATTCTGGCGACGGCGTTATGTACAGTGAAATGTTCCTTTACATATGTTCGAGGATGTTTTGTTGCTTGATATATATTTCGGAGAAAAAATGGCTTGGTGGCTAGAAAGCATATAGAAACGGAACAACAATATTTAGAGACATCGAGACTTTGTGGGTGGGCATCTGGTTGGGAAAATGACTGCCAATTCCATCAGGGGTGGACTGTACTGCTCATGGAGGACTTTTGTGGTGACATTCAGACGGTGGCATTTTGCAGTGAGCCTGAGCGGGCTGTTGTTTGTCGAGACTCCTGTCTTTTCCACCTTTCACACGGGGCAGTGAGGAACATTTTATGTGATATTTACTGGCATGGGAACGGAGCATAATGGGGACGACCCTTTGCTGTGACGTTGGAACAGCGACTAATGACTAATGACTAATGAGCGCAAATAAAAGTTATCACCAAAGTAATTTCAAATTTAACGCGAACTCTTTCTGTTTGTGAAAAAAACTGGCTAGAGTTGCCTAATTGCTAACGCCTCGCTATATTTGAGCAAGCGTTTATTGCAGCGAAATATGCCAGGCATTACACCGTGCAACATGTTGTTTGTGTCTTCTGTATTTACAACTCCTCAGCGTGATATATTTCCTTGCCCACGTGGGTCCTGGGTCAACCGAGTCTTTTAAAATTGTCAAAAGAAAATGTGTTTGAGATACAAAGGAAACAGCACCGTCCAAACCCCCAGTTGACGTTATGGAAATGCAATCTGAAGCACTTAAAAGTCCACAAATTGACACAGGAAGAAAAAGAAACTAAGAGCACGACATAAGTCACCATAACTATAAACATAGATCAAAAAGCAGTTTGAACCAGTTGGACACTTTTTCGTTATTTCTACATATCGGATCGGATCGGTGTAGATGTGTTTATTATGTAAGGACAATATGGCTGACTTGTGTTCTACTCTTCTTCCAGGCGGGGATATTTTTTTTTTTCCATTGACCTGTGCACCCAGTTAGACCCAGCCTAAATTTGTGTCCAGAAATGTGGGGAATATTCTGGATAGTAAAAGCAGTCGGTGTGATATTGCCCACCTCACCCATTGAGTGCTGACTGATCCATATCTCTAGGTTTTTTTTTAAATAGCGACTTTTGATCCATAGCTATGGACTAGCACAATACACCAAATATTCCCCATGAGGGAAAAAATGAATACTTTACTTACTTGATCGGCGCTTGGGCTTAGGGAAAATGAGCGTGTTTCTAGTTCCCCAATTCCCCGACACACGATTGGAGGGTTGAAGTCAGCTGCAGACGGTCTGGAAGCAGACTGCCTTGGGCTGTTAATAACTGAACGTAAATATTGCCTAGTAAATCACAAGCAGTGGTTTTGTCTTATGCAGTACTGTATGTGCAACTGCTGGTTTCCCATAGAGGATGAACTGTAATTTTAGTGGTGGACTGTAATTTTAGTGGTGGACTGTTGTGTTGGACCCATTAGGGATACACAAAGTGGAGAGTGGAAAAGAAGAAGTAACAAAGACATTCATGATCTGTTTAAGTCCCCGCTAATCACTGGTATCATAAAGGCTAATAGACTACAATGGCTGGGGCATATAGAAAGAATGGAAGATAATAGGGAAACAAAACTCGCTTATTGTGATCGAATTCGCATCGATTGTTTTTATCAACCCCTCGGTCGACCCAGCCTAAATAGGCACCAGAAAATGTTTTGACAAGTAAAGACTGCCGGCGGGAAACTGACCACATCAACAATCGAATGTGGATTGGTCTATAGGAATACGGGGCCAGCACCATGTACCAGGACTTTACCAGCGTGTAACAGGACTTTTTTTAAATTTCTTATTTGAACATGGTGTATTTGTAATGACTGTGCAGTGTTTGAAAATATTGTTGGTCCAAGATTTATATTTACCTATTATGTTGCATGAACTTTACAGAGGGTGAAAACAAAACTAGGACCGGCAATATTTTCAAACACTGCACAGTCATTACATACGCCCTATATGTATTCTTTATATATATTAATGTCGCATACAAGACGGTTTATTCCATGCTCAGTCTTCGTAGACAGGTGGATAGGACATCTTAGGAGGATGGATGATGGTAGAATATCAAAGGACATCTTTTTTGGTGAATTACTGACGGGTAAGAGATCTCAGGGTCGGCCTCTACTACGATACAAAGATGTGTGTAAGCGGGACATGATTGATACGGGCATTGATAATGCACAGTGGGAGCAAGTCGCCGCTGAACGTGTTGCATGGAGGGCAAAGATCAGAAATGGAATAAAGACAAAGGAGAAAATTATTGCAGATAAGTCACACACCGAGCGTGTGAGACGTAGGATGGTGCATGGTTGTGGAAATGACCATGTGTTCACATGCACCCACTGTGAACGAATATTTACAGCGCGAATTGGCCTTATCAGTCACATTCGCTACCGTCATAGGTAGAAGTTATTATGCCTTTTAAAAGCACAAACTATCGTCTGTCAAGACGGCAAGGTGCCAATGTGTGTGAATGTTGCATGTCCTTTTGCAGGGGCGTTTGCGATCCACCCCAGGTTGATGTAATAGGCAGTTGTGCGTTCAGCAGTTTGCCATTGCTTTCTGAACGAGAAGTAAATATTTAAGTCCAACTATGCAAGTGTAGGGGTTGAACTACCTACCTCGCCATAAGTAAGCCGGAAGTTTAAAGGCGAACGTTCTTATCATGTCGACCACGCCGACGTTAAGATTACAGAAAGTGCTACTGAAATGTTTCTTTCCAATTTCAAATGTCACGTAAAAGGTCATCATTTTGGAGCTAAGATTAGTTGCATATCCTTTACAGAACGTTGCAATCAACCCCTGAATTGTTAATATTTTTATCTTTGTTGTTGTTGCTGTTTGTGATTTCTTGGGAAGTTTACGTTCAGTAGTTTGTGTTGATTTCTGAACAACCAGCACACACACTATTGTACGAGAACCAGTGCAGTGCAGTCAGTTTCCAAATCTGCCGCTGGTGTATTTCGAACGCACTATACGATATTGCCAATTGCGTTGGTATCACTATCGCCGCAGCGAACTAAACCAACATCCAAAAGGTCGTGACAGTCCACATGGAGAGGCGTCATTGTGGAACTGCAAAACATCAAGCAAAAAGTTGTGCGGGATGGCGGGATATGGGACCACCTGTCAAAGGAGAAGTAAGGTGCCTCCTACCCTCCGCTAGCCTACCGGATACCTTAGCACTTGGCGGAGTATTCGTTTAGCCACTACCCAACAAGTCATGTGAGTTATGTTTGGTATAGTATATCTGTGAGCTATATTTGCACATCATATATGTGAGTTATCTTTAGTTCATCATATCTATGAGTTGGTTGGGTTGCGGTTTCTTGAGACGAATGGCTCCTTTCAACCTTCGACTTATCGACTTGGTTATAGTCGGGGTCTTTATGGTGTATCTTTATTTCGTCTTTCGTAGATAGGCCTGCTTGATTCTGCTTCCTGGCTTCTGATTGGTTGTTTGTGTTAGTTACTTTCTTGATGTGGTTTTACATGTCTGGACAGTCGCACACTTGTTAAGGCCTGGAGTAATTGTGTACCCTCCCGGTCATATAGTGTTGTTTCCTTCAGGGAGCTTTACCAGTCGTATCTGGGTTTCCACCTATTTCCCCGTCTTGGTCTATCTGCATATCGTCTGGGTCGTCTCTGATGCCTTGTGTCGTGGACGGGTTGGTAACTCGATCTTCGCGGAGAGTAATTTCTTCTCCTGACCCCCGTACACTCGTGATCTTGGTCGCTGTCGTTCTGGTTCCCCCCCCCCCCCTTCAACGTCTACTTCTCTTCTGTTGCTTCTTCTTCTGTCTAGGACTTTGCATTTTCTGCTTCTGGTGTTTCGGCCTTTGACTTGGGCAGTTCTATTTGTTCTCTTTCTTCTTGGATCTGTTGTAAGAGTGTCTTATGTCTTCTCTCTCTCTCTCTCTCTCTCTTCTTGGTTTTTTTTAAAATAGTTTCTTCTGTCTCAGTCTTTATAGCAGCCATTCAAGCAACATCCTGCTCAATCTTCTGCTGCACTTGCTTTAGTTCGTCCAGGATGCGCTGAAAGGCTGTTATCTGTGTCTCTTGCGTCGTGTCTCTTTTCTCATCCATGCTGTTGAACTTTGATCTTAGGTCCTTCAGTTGGCCTTCCAGTTGCGCTTTGTCACATTTTGTTAATCGATTGCCTCGTACTGCCTCCTGGCCTCTTTATATGGTAGATTAGTTTTGATGGTAATCTTCAGTGCTTCTTTGCTGTCTTGGTGGCAGGGACAGCCGATGTACCTGGCACCGTGGTTGCCGAAGCAGTTGGCGCACATTCTGTTAGGGTTAGGCCTTCTGAAGTCCTTGTCGATTTTTGCTTGGTGTCACTGACTGTATGGATTGGGTCCAGAGCAGTATCTGCATACCTCCATCTCACTTTTGCAGGTGGCATGGGTGTGCTAAAATTTCTGACAATTTGAGCACTGCAGCACTCTCGGTATGTAGTGCTCTAGAGCAACATCATGTTGCGGCACGCAGAGTGGGAAGCGACGATGTGCTCGAGGTTGTAGCACGCTTGCTTGTTTACTTTAATTAACAAACAAACTCAAAATTAGTTGCGTGGCCCGGCAGAAAATATTATTTCTGAAAATTGGCCCGCCTGCTGAAAAGGTTGGTCACCCCTGCTCTAGAGCTTGATCTTTCTTGTCCCATCTAATGAGTTGAGGGATCACTCGGTCCTCCGATGTTATGATGACGACTGTGGAGGGGATGTTATTCTTGCCGATGATCCTCTCAGCACAGGTGATCTTGAGTTTCACGTTCTCCCTCGTCAGCATCTCCCTGATCTGGTCGTTGGTGAAATGGGTCTTGACTTGTTTGATGACCCATCGTGTGCTTGTGCGGTAGTTGGTGGCTTCCACTAAGATGCCATGTGGAATCTTAGTGACGGCTTTCTCTTTGCATGAATGCCGTGGTCTTTGGGTTTTTGTTGATGGAAACCACTACTCCATCACGTGTCTTTCGCAGCTGGTCGATGCTGTATCTTCCCTGCTCGTTTTCCAACAGACTCAGTATCTTGTCTGTTGGTAGAGGGGCAGTCTGGCCGCCCAACGTTTGTTTGTTTTAGCAGTATTTTGCCGGTGGAATCCTCTGTTGTTGTTTCCTTCTGTGTGGAGGTATTTGGTGATCTTGGCTGCATCACCTTGGTGTTGTTGTGGACTTCCCGGCTGCTGCTGGCTTCAGTTGCAGCCTCTTCAGTGACGGGAACGACTTCAGGTTGAGTAGAAGTAGGACTGCTGTAATGTATGAAATGTATGTAGAAATGGGCTCAGCAGTCGCAGCGGCTTTCTTTGCCTCAGCCTTCTTCGCCTCTGCCTTCTTCTTCCCGGCTGCATATAATGCGTGTCTTTTTGTGGCTTTTTTAGTGCGAGTGATCCTCTGCACTCTCAGATTGTGGTATGTTCTCGATAGAGCGAGTGTGTCGTGTGATGATGAATGTGATGATCTGTGAGTTATCTTTAGTGCATCATTTATGTGAGTTATCTTTGATACATTACAAGTAAATTACCGTTGGTACATTATATATGTAAGTTATCTTTAGTACATCATATCTGTGAGTTGGCATTGACACATCATATAAGGGAGTTTGGTTTGATACATCATACATGTGAATTATCTTTAGTGCATCGTATATGTGAGTTATCTTTAGTACATCATATCTGTGAGTTATCTTTGATACATTATATCTGTGAACTATCTATGGTACATAATATATACGAGTTATCTTTGGTACATCATATATATGAACTACCTTTGGTACATCATATATATGAGTTATCTTTTGTATATCATATATGTGAGTTATCTTTGGCACAATATCAACTCTGCTGCTGATATTCCTCCGTGCCATGGTCTCAATCCATCCAGCATCATTTCTCTTGGTCTGCCTCTGCCTCTCTTCCCCTCGAGCTTTCCAGTTGTCACGATGTTCTCCAGTGCCTCTCTTCTCATTACATGACCAAAGAAAGCTGTTTGTCTCTTTCTTATTGTTGTATATAGTGTTCTAGTTTCATTAGCCTGTTTCAGACAGTCGTTGTTAGTTACTTTGGCAGTCCAAGGAATTCTCAACATTCGTCTCAGGAACCACATCTCTTTTGCTTCTAATTTCTTCTTAATTTGTTCATTTACATTCCAAGATTCATTGCCATACAGCAAAACTGGTTCTACGTAGCATTTCAGCACTCTCTTTCTTACACTCAGTGATAGTGACCTATTGCACAAGATACTCTTCATTTTCTGAAATGCAGGCTTTGCTTGCCCTATTCTGCTCTTAATCTCTGTTGTACATCTTCCATCTGATGTTATAAATGTCCCTAGGTATCTAAAATTATCCACTTGGTTAAGAATTTTTCCTTCTATTTCTATGTCACATTTTGGTGTCACCATTTTCTTTGATATCACCATTGTTACTGTTTTCTTGATATTCAAGGAGAGTCCTTTCCTTGCACTCTCTGTTACTACAGTGTCCAACAATTGTTGTAGGTCTGTTGATTTATCTGCCACCAATACTGTGTCATCTGCATAGCGTATATTATTTATATTATAACCTCCAACTAGTATTCCTGGCATCTCTTTGATCTCTCTCATTATTACTTCGCTATATAGGGAGAAGAGATCTGGTGACAAGACACATCCCTGTCGTACTCCTAGCTTTATGTGTTCGTAACTACCCTCTTTATTTCCAATTTTAATTGCTGCTACTTGGTTCCAGTAAATATTCTTTATTATTCTTAAATCTTTCCCATCAATGTTGATATCTTCCAACATTTTAATCAGTTCATCATGTTTTACTTTATCAAATGCCTTAGTATAATCTATGAAGCATAAATATATGTCTTTCTGTTTCTCTATTGACCTTTCTATTAGTGTCCGTAATGTATATATTGCATTGTTTGTGCCCTTTCCCTCCACAAATCCAAACTGTTCTTCACTAATTTTCATTTTTATTTTCTTTCTTGTTCTTCTCATTATGATTCTGAGCAGAAGCTTAGTGATATGGTTTATGAGGTTAATTGTACGAAAATCTTCACATTCAATTGCTCCTGGTCTTTTTGGTATAGCTATAAATACAGATTTCAGCATATCACTGGGTAAATATCCACTGCTGTAAATATCATTTAACATTTTGGTTAATATATCTACTCCAAATTCTCCAAATACCTCTAATTCTTCTATTGTGATTTCATCTGGTCCAGCTGTTTTCCCTTTCTTCATATATTTCACAGCGTCAGCGACATATTCTTTTAGAATATGTGGACCTTCTAAGTTACTTTCTTCTCTTAATTCTTCCCTTTCCCCATCATGTAATTCTCTTATATACTCATTCCAGCTCTTCATTATAGCACCCTCCTCCAATAATATATTTCCTGTTTTTGATTTGAAACACTCTGTATTTATTCTTATTTTTCTTCACGTGAGCTCACTGATTTGTCTGTGCATATTTTTTGTATCTTTAATGGCATTTAATTCATTTTTTTTTTTTTGCACTTCTTATTTAACCAACTTTCTTTTGCCTTCCAGCATTTATCTTTTATTTCTTTATTTATATTAGCGTATTCTTGTTTGTCATTTTTACTCTGTTTTCTTTTGTCCATCAGCATTAAGATTTCTTCATTCATCCATTCTTTCTTAGCTATTTGACTTCTCTTCGGTAATATTTCTTTGCTAGTTTGATTTCGCATTGTTCATTTATACTCTGTATTTTAGCTATTGCATTGTACCTATTTTTCAGTCAGTATGTATTGTTCTTGAATTTCTTTATCTACTTTCAGAACCTCTTTATTAAGTCTCATGTTCCTAACCATTTTTCCCTCTTTAATCTTACTTTTATTTGTCCACATAGTGGTACGTGATCACTATTACAGTCGGCGCCAGGTATTGTTTTTACATCAATTAGAGCATTTCTAAATCGTTTATTAATGAGTATGTAGTCAATTTGGTTGCGTATTATCTCATCAGGGCTTTTCAAAGTGTATAATCGTCTTTTATGGTGTTTAAACCACGTGTTTCCAATTATCATATCATTGACATTTGCCCATTCTATTAGCTCTTCCCCTCTTTCATTTCTTGTCCATCCATCCATCATGTGCCATGCCAGTAAGCGTGGGCGGTCATGTTCTGCCATCTCACTCGATCACCGGAGTCGTGGATCAGCTCTGCGTTCCTGTCTCGACCATGCCACGTGGCCAAGCCATCCAGGTATTTGCTTCTAGGTCTTCCCCTTGGTCTCCTCCCTTCGATCTTGCCAGTTGTCACCAAGTTCTCCAATTCATTTCTTCTCATAACATACCCAAAAGATTTTGACTGTCTACGTCTAATGACTCTAATCAGTTTACGATCTTCATTTGTTTCTTGAAGGACTTGTTCATTGGTCTTTCTGGCTGTCCATGGTATTCTTTGCATTTTCCTCAGAAACCACATTTCCACAGCCATTAGCTGTTTTTCAGCTTGACTGCTTATTGTCCACGCTTCACATCCATACAAAAGTATAGATTCTATGTAGCATCTCAACACTCTTTTTCTTATTTCAATTGATATCTTTTTGTTGGTCAGTATGTTTTTCATCTTGCAAAAGGCTACCCTCGCAATGGCAATTCTTGTTCTAATCTCTTCAAGGCATATCCCATCAGATGTTATGACTGTGCCGAGATAGCAGTATCGATTCACTTGTTTAAGAATATGTCCATCTACTCGTATATCACATTGTGGTATTTCCTTCTTCCTAGTGACGACCATAATCTGTGTCTTTTTACAATTTAATTCTAACCCTAGTTGTTCACTGTGTGCAACAATCGTATCTACTAAATTTTTGCACATTTCTTGTACCTAAACCATAATTCCCCACTACATCCTCCATTTTCCCCTTTCCTACTTTTGCATTAAAATCTAAAGTATTATTTTTATTTCATGTGATCCAATTTGAGCCATCGTAATTTCTATTTCATCGTAAAAGTGTTGTATTTCTTCATCATTACTGCTTGTTGTTGGTGCATATACTTGTATAATATTTATATCAATTGGTTTGCCTTTGATTTTGATCAAAACAACTCTATTTGAAATACACCAGTATCCATTAAGTGACTTTGCTGTTTTTTCGTCAAGTATTATTCCTACACCTTTTTCATGTGCATCCCCTCCAGAATAAATTATTGTGTGGTTGTCAGCTATAATTTTGCCCGATCCCTTCCATCTCATCTCACTAACCCCTAGTATATTCATTTTCATGTTATCCATTTCTCTTAGAACATTGTTCAACTTTCCTAGCTCATTTAATGTCCTAACATTCCATGTTCCTACCCTAAATTTATTTATTTTATTTATGATTTTGCCATCAGTAGCTGGATGACGGTCTGGTGTCACCTATGGCTCAGGACGAGGATGTCCTAAGACAGCCATTAACGTCGTTCACTAACTCTGATATATGTTTTGCCATGAAGTCGTGGGAAGATAATGTGGTGGTTTCCCCTTGCCTTCCACATCCACATGGTGGTTTTTTACCTCTACTATTGACAGCCATTTCAGACTGTTAGGACAAGTGAGTGCCCTGCTCTGCTCAGCTGCAGAGTTGTCCACTTATTCCGGTGGATACTCGGTCCCCAGAGCTGTGTTAGCCACACCGTGGTGTGTTTCCCATCCTCTATCGCGGGGAGGTGCAGTTGGGATTTTACCTTCCTAAAGTTATGGTCTATGACCAAAATTCTCCAGTACTTTTTAGAGGACACACACACACACACACACACACACACACACACATTTGGGAGAAGAAGTAAGGGGAGAAGGAGAAGAAGTGAGGAGGAAAATGAGGAGGAGGAGGGTGAAGATTAACAGGAGTAGGGCAGCGGAGAGGAAAGAAAAGGGGAAAGGATGGAGAAGACGAATGATGATGATCAAGAAGAAGAGGAGAAGAAGAAGAAGAAGAAGAAGAGGGGGAGGGGAAGGGGGCAGTGGGAGGGGAGGGGGAGGAGGAGGGGATGAAGGGGAGATGGAGAACTGAAGCGCGATGGGCGAACTGGAAGAGATGGATGAGGAGGAAGAGATGTAGGTAAACAATCGGGAGAATGAGGACGGGGGGAGGAGGATGATATGGGAGAAGGAGGAGGACGAGAGAGGATGATAACGGGAGGGTGGAGAATGAGGGGGAAATGGGAGAAAAATGACGAAAGAAAAGAGGATGGCGTGAGAGGGAAGCATTTGGATAGGGAGGGCTATGTGGTATAGATGGCCAAAGAGGAGGAGGAGAACGACGCTTAAGATGTGCACGAGGACGACAAAATAATTTTAAAAACAAGTTAGTTGCATATCTTTTACAGGACGTAGCAGTCAACTCCAGCATTTGTTTTTTATTTGGCTGTTTGTGATTCCTGGGCAAGTTTACGTTCAATAGTTTGCCATTGCTTTCTAAAAGATCGACACTCATACCATTGTATGAAAACCAATGCAAGATGGTCTGCTTTCAGATCGCCCGCAGCATTCATAACGTCTACTCCACAGAGCCAGCTACAAATATGGCGACGAAAAAGTCGAGGAAAACGAAGAAGAAAGAAAGTCGAAGCAGACGATGGAGAAACAAACGAAAAGAAAGACAGAAAAGACGAAAAGGAAGATAAGAAAGACAAAAATGAAGACGAAGACGATGATAATTGAGATAGTTCAAAACAGTTTATCGAAGAAATAGAGGTTCATGCATAAAGCAAATTATCAAAATGTGTGCACATATTTGGTGTTGTCTGATTGATGCACAAAAGCCATATCTGAAAGCTTGATACGAAACGTGAATTACTAGTAAAATAGTGTACTTGTGTGCTGCATTTGCAGGAAACGGACGGTATTTATAGCAATATATTATGTTCGCAAATGAAACGATACAAGACATCACATGTGACGTCATTTAGGAAACCAAATCTCAGTGAGACGCAGTTTTCTCCATAAAATGCATTATCAGGTTGCCCTGTAAAGGAAAAATCACAATGAGGATACTGTAAGAAATAAAATATAATTAATGCAATATTGTCATCATCTGCTAAAATCAAATGCGCTTTCTCGTAACACCAAGATCACAATATACAAAACATTGATCAGACCAGTTGTGCTGTATGTCTCTGAAACCTGGAGTACAACTAAAGGAGACGAAGCCTTGTTACAAACCTTTGAGAACAAAGTCTTAAGACGCATCTTTGGGCTCATTAGGGATACACAAAGTGGAGAGTGGAAAAGAAGAAGCAACAAAAACATTTATGATCTGTTTAAGTCCCCGCAAATCACTGGTATCATGAAGGCTAATAGACTGCAATGGCTGGGGCATATAGAAAGAATGGAAGATAATACTATAGGGAAACAAAACTCCCTTACACTCAGGAAATAAATTACCGTAGACCCCGAGGTATACCAAGAAGACGGTGGAGAGATAATATACATACAGACCTACAAGCACTTGGAATCAACGACTGGCAAGAGAAGGTCAACCAGAGAGACGAATGGAGACGGCTTGTATCTGCAGCTAAGAACTTGAATGGCTCGGAATGCGGAAGAAGAAGAGGAAAATTGTCATGACCGCCAAGTGCCAACTCATATTTGTGCATACTAATTTCGTCATCAGCAATGTGTGTTTTTGCAAAGTGACGTGGTTAGTTAAAAGTTAGTTACATACCCTTTACAGGACGTCAGAGACAACCCCGGCATATTTTGGCTGTTTGTCATTTCTTGGCAAATTTACGTTCAGTAGTTTACTATTGCTTTCTGAATGACCGGCACTCATATCAGTACATAAAATCCAACTCAAGGCGGTCTGCTTCCAAATCGCCGTAGCTGTGTTTTGAACGCGGTATGCGGGATTACGAATTGCCTCCGTAACCCGATTGTCATAGTGACGTAGGCGTTCAAGAATTTCCACATTGTTATATCATCGATGTTCAGGATCAATTTTATTGGTGATATTCCTGCAAAGCACCGCCTAAGACAAGCAAGCATCATCTCTTTGACCTGCATCTGCCTACACCACTGCTAATCTTTCTGGTCGTCACGATGTTCTCCAACACTTCACTTATTATGTGAGCAAAGAACATTGTCTGTCACTACGAGGGGGCTTCGAGTGAAAAACTCAAAAGTGGGTAGAAATTACAATAACCATGTCATTGTCTTGTAACCTGTCAATATTGTTGTTGAAGATGTCAAGCGTGTAAAGCACGTGGCATCACGGTGTAAACGAACGTGGTGACGTCACAATGACAGTTTAAAGATGGCCGCCCCAATATTGAAATGCACCAAAGAGAAACAGCGTTCTGTTATCCATGTATGTTAATCAGTGAAGGGGTGAAACCTATAGAAATTCATCAGCGAAGCAAGGTCCAGTATAGTGATGTATGCCTGTCAGTTCAGCAGGCGTATGATTGGAGTACGAAATTTCAAAACGGCATGACTTCTGTGACAGACTCCTCACCACGACCAGGTCAGTGACACCGAGTAGTCGCCATGAATATTTATGTTCTATGGGAATCCAAGCGCTGGAGGACTTGCACTGAACGCAATGGTGATTATAGCGAAAAATAATACATTTGTTCTTATTTTTCCCCCAGAATATATTCACACAAACAAAAATATTTAAAGTTTTAATTTGAAGCCCCATCGTATTATACAATAATGATAATGGACGGAGAGTCATCAACCTGGCAGAAGCCAAAGGACTGCAGATTAGCAGTACCAGACTACAAAGAAAGGATATACACAAACAAACTTGGAAATCATGTGACAAGAGAACCTATAATCAAATAGATCACATTTTAATTAACAACAGAAATGCATCAAACATACAGCAAGTTAGAAGTTATAGAGGAGCTGAGTGCCACAGTGACCACTTCCTCGTTGGAGCAAAATTTAAAATAAAACTTAAGAGAGCTTTCTATACTAAATTACAAAGATTACACCCAACATATAACAGAGAAAATCTACAAGACATTACAGTCAAAGAGAAATTTACAGATGAAATAAAATGTAAACTTGAAACTCTGCAAAACCCTTCGGAGGAAAGCGTTGACCAAACTTGGTTGAACATCAAGAATACAATTCAATCTACCGCAGAAGAATGTCTCGGTGTGTTAACCACGCATAGAAAGAACAGATGGTTCAATCAAAAATGTGAAGAAGCAGTCATTAGGAAGAAGAATGCCAGACATGTATGGTTAAATGACATCAATAACATCCAAAAGGAAGAGCATTATAGAAATGAATGTAAAGAGGCTACAAAAATAGTCCGACAGCAGAAGCGAGAATATATGAGTAATATAATCAAATGATATGGAAACTAATCACCAGAAAAATGAATCCAGAAAATTTTTTAAAGAACTGAAGTCAATGAAACGAGGGCACCAACAAAACACATATGGTTTAAAAGACGAAAATGGGAAGATAATAAATACCAATGAGGAAATGTGCAACACATGGAAAGAATATTTTATTGAATTACTAAATTGTGAAGCTCCAAGTAACATTTTCCCACAGGAAGAGGTTCTAACATGCGAACCACAAATTGAAGAACCTACATTTGAAGAAACCCTATATGTAATCACACGACTTAAAAACAATAAGGCAACTGGGACTGATGGAATTGCTGCTGAATTTATAAAGGCGGGTGGCCATGCATTACATCTAAAACTATACGAACTAATAATAAAAATCTGGAGGACAGAAGAATTACCCCATGACTGGAAAGAGTCATTATTGATACCTATCTTTAAGAAAGGAGACAAGTTCCAATGTGGAAATTATAGAGGAATATCACTACTGTCCACAAGCTATAAGATACTATCCGCAGTATTACTAAATAGACTAAAACCATATTCAGAAGACATATTAGGTGACTACCAGGCGGGTTTTAGACAAAACAGATCAACAATAGATCAGATATTTATCTTACGACAAATAGCCGAGAAACATTGGGAATATAAAAGAGATCTCCATAACATTTTTGTGGATTTTAAAAAGGCTTATGATAGTGTCCATAGGAATAGTCTATGGAATGCTATGCAGGAATTTGGAATACCAAGGAAGTTAATCAACATGACCAGACTATGCATGGAAGATACTTATAATATAGTAACATATAAAGGCAGGAAATCAGACCCCTTCCAAATAACATCTGGCTTGAAACAGGGTGATGCATTATCGCCGCTACTCTTCAATCTGGCTCTAGAGAAAGTTGTAAGGAAGATAAAGGAGGAATGTGATATTGGAGGAACATCCAAGCTGCTTGGTTATGCAGATGATATAGATATTATAGGGCAAAGTGAACAAAAGACATTGGAAATATTGACTCACTTAAAGGAAAAAAACCAACAGATGGGGCTGGTTATCAACCAAGATAAGACAGAATATATGGTAATTTCAAGAGACGGAATGGCTGAAAACTCTGGCCACATACAAATAGATAATATGACCATTAAAAGAACGGAAACATACAAATACCTGGGTACAATCTTCAACTGCTCCAACATCATAAGGGAAGAAATACAAACTAGAATCAACTCTGGAAATAAGATATACTATGCACTACAACATCTACTAAAATCAAAGGCGCTATCTCGTAACACCAAAATCACAATATACAAAACACTGATCAGACCAGTTGTGCTGTATGGCTCTGAAACCTGGAGTACAACGAAAGGAGACGAAGCCTTGTTACAAACCTTTGAGAACAAAATTTTAAGACGCATCTTTGGACCCATTAGGGATACACAAAGTGGAGAGTGGAAAAGAAGAAGTAACGAAGACATTTATGATCTGTTTAAGTCCCCGCTAATCACTGGTATCATGAAGGCTAATAGACTACAATCGCTGGGGCATATAGAAAGAATGGAAGATAATAGGGAAACAAAACTCGCTTACACTCAGGAAATAAATGACCGTAGACCCCGAGGTAGACCAAGAAGACGGTGGAGAGATAATGCATGTACAGACCTACAAGCACTTGGAATCAACGACTGGCAAGAGAAGGTCCACCAGAGAGACGAATGGAGACGGATTGTATTTGCAGCAAAGAACCTCAATGGCTCGGAAAGCTGAAGAAGAAGAATCGTATTATACAAGGCGCTTCAAATGACAAGCTTAATTGTTATTTACAAAAGTACTAGCCAGGCGGCCTTAATAATTCCTCAGGCACAAGACCCCACTGCCATACACCGCAAGATACTATATTGGCTGTAAATGACAGTTAAAAGTTCTATATAGCACCCCAACACTCTTTTTTTCTCGTTGCAAATGACGTCTTTCTTTTTATTGGTCAGTATGTGTTCCATCTTGCTGAAGGCTAAGGTCGCCATGGTGATTTGAAAACAATGGGTACCAGACAAATCTCAGGAGATGAACGTCCACGAAGATGGGAACTAACCCCCTCACCTCATATATCGTGACTTGGAATATTTTTAGCCCTTACACTTTAGACCTCAGCGGAAGTCTCCGCAATGCACTCAAAAACGTAATAAAACAAATATTATGCAAACAAGTTCACAAGAAATACAAACAGGCATACCCGGACCCCACGGAAGTCGGAATGAACCTTTCACTTTTGCAGGTTCATTGTCCTCCCACACGAAATGGTTCTCAATCAGCACATCTGTAAGACCAATCCACGATGTCGTCTTCACAACAGAATCCATCACATGACACAAAAACTGAAACTTGTCTCTGGATTTGATCATGACCAATTTGGAGTGTTTCTCTGATGGGAATAGATTTTATATATATATATATATATATATATATATATATATATATATATATATATATATATATATATATATATATATATATATATATATATATATATATATATATATATATATATATATTATTGGCACCTTGCCGTCTTGACAGACGATAGTTTGTGCTTTAAAAAGGCATAATAACTTTTACCTATGGCGGTAGCGAATGTGACTGATAAGGCCAATTCGCGCTGTAAATGTCCGTTCACAGTGGGTGCATGTGAACACGTGGTCATTTTCACCGTCACGCACCATCTTACGTCTCACACGCTCGGTGTGTCACTTATCTGCAATAATTTTCTCCTTTGTCTTTATTCCATTTCTGATATTTGCCCTCCGTGCATCACGTTCAGCGGCGATGCTCCCACTGTGCATTATCAATGCCTGTATCAATCATGTCCCGCTTACACACATCTTTGTATCGTAGTAGAGACCGACCCTGAGATCTCTTATCCATCTGTAATTCACCAAAAAAGATGTCCTTTGGTATTCTACCATCATCCATCCTCCTAAGATGTCCTATCCATCTAAGTCTACGAAGACTGAGCATGGAATAAACCGTCACACAACCTGATCTTTCCAATACTTCAGTATTTGTGATTTTGTCTTGCCACTTAATACCAAGAATTCTTCGCAGACACAGCATATGAAAGCTGTTTAAACGATTCTCTTGGTGTGAGTAAGTTGTCCAGGTTTCACTGCCATAAAGAAGAGTACTAAGGACACAGGCTTGATAGACAAGGACTTTTGTTTTGGCAGTAAGCTTCCTGTTCTCCCAGACTCTTTTTCTTAACCTGTTCATTGTAGTTGCTGCCTTACCAATCCGGATGTTGATTTCCTATCTAGGGATAATTTGCTATTTACCATTGATCCTAGATATGTAAAATGGTCTACCATCTCTAGTTCGGTGTCGTCAATAAAGATTGATGGTACCCCATGTGCACCTTGTGACATAATCTGTGTCTTCTTTTTGCTAATTGTTAAACCAAATTCAGAACAAGCATTGGAGAATGCAGATAGTAGACATTGCAATTCTTCCTCAGAGTGGGTCGTAACTGCAGCATCATCTGCAAAAAGCAACTCTCTGATCCGTACCCTCCTAATTTTGGTCTTGGCATTCAATCTCTGAGCATTGTAGAGGCCGCCATCTGAGCGTGAGTGAACGTATATACCACCATCCTGATCACGAAAGGCATATTTCAGTAGAAGTGAAAAGTATATTCCAAAGAGAGTGGGAGCTAGTTCACAACCTTGCTTAACTCCACTCTTGATTTCAAACTCTTCAGATGTTGCACCATCAAACTTGATTATACCCTTCATGCCTGTGTGGAATGATTCCACAATGGACAGAAGAGTTGGTGGGCAGTCAAGCTTCTTTAGTGCCTTGAACAGACCCTCATGACTGACCAAATCAAATGCCTTTGTGAGGTCGATGAAGGCAATAAACAGTGGTTGATTCTGTTCACGGCATTTTTCTTACATTTGTCACAATGAGAATATCATATCAATGGTAGACCAGTTCTGTCGAAAGCCACACTGTGATTCGGGGTAGACTTGATCTCCTAGGACTTGAAGTCTGCGCAGAACAATTCTGGCAAATTCATTGGCACCTTTCCGTCTTGACAGACGATAGTTTGGTACATTGTGCTTCAAAAAGGCTTAATAACTACGATCCATGGCGGTGGCGAGTGTGGCTGGTAAGGCCAATTCTTGCTGCAAATGTTTGCCCACAGTAGGTGCATGTGAAAACATGGTCACTTCCACCATTTTGCACCATCTTACGTCTCTCACGCTCTGTGTGTGCTTTATCTGCAATCTGCAATCTGGCAAATACTTTTCAAACAATACACAGAAGTGAGATACCCCTATAGTTGTTGCAGTCGCTCCGATCGCCCTTGTTCTTGTACAGTGTTATGATGTTTGAATCTTTGAAATCTTGTGGGACTTGTCCTTCTCGCCAGCATAGCTCTTATAGCTGGTTGATCTGTAGAGTGAGTGTGTCTTGCCCACTCCTGATAACTTCTATTGGAATCCCATCCTTACCTGGAGCCTTGCCAGATGCAAGTTCATTTATAGCACACTTAGCTTCTGTTATGGTGGGAAGTGTGTCCAGATGGTCAAGAGTTGGTAGAGCCTCTATGGCGTTGAGGGCATCATCCGCTTGTTTGGTCTCACTTGAGTAAAGCTCCAAATAGTGCTCTACCCATCTGTCCATCTGCTGTTTCTTATCAGTTATGATTTCTCCAGTCAAGGTTTACAATGGTGCACTTCTTTTGATCACTGGACCACAGGCTTTTTTTATTCCTTCATACATATTTCTGATGTTTCCCTTATCACTTGCGATTTGAATGGACTCACATAACTTGATCCAATAATCATTTGCACACTGCCTAGCAGCCTTTTGCACATCCTTCCTAGCTTGCTTTAGCTCACTCAGAGTGTTACGCGTTTCTTAAGAGAGCTATCTTCTTCTTATCAATCAAGGGCTGCAGAGTCAGGCTGTTTGCAAACCAGTCCTGCCTCTTATGATCCACAGTGCCGTAAAGCCCTACGGCAGTTTTATAAAGCGTTTCCTTAAGTTGACCCCACTTTTCATTTACTGTACAATTTTCTGGTGTATCAGTGAAAGCGTCTTCAAGTTGCTGTTGAAACTGAAAGCACTTTTCAGGATCGTGAGTGTTAAGAATATTAATCCTGGGGCTAGATTTATGTTTAGCTGTGTAGATTCTCTTTGGTCTCAGTCTAACCCTTGCAACAATCAAAGAGTGATCCGTATCACAGTCAGCTCTGTGGTAACTTCGAGTTAATGATATATGGTTCAGATGTTGTCTCCGTGTGATGATGAAATCAAGCTGGTACCAATGGCCGGATCTTGGATGTTTCCATGTGACCTTATGCATCTCTTTTGTTTAAAACAAGGAGTTTGTAATACATAGGTCATTTCTAGTGCAATGCTCCAGCAGCCTTTGCCCATTTTCATTCATACGACCGATGTTGTATTTTCCAAGGCACACTGGCCATGAATTCGAGTCCTTGCCCACATGAGCACTGAAATCACCGAGCATATAAATGTAGTCGGATTTTGGAACTGCCTTGATCACGGAGTCTAACTCCTCATAGATCGATCCTTCACATCATCAGAGGAATCGAGTGTCGGTGCATATGCAGTAATAATGGTGGCAAAACTACAAGAGGTTGCCAAGCGCAGGGATAATAGTCTTTCATTTCCTCCTGCTGGAATTTCAATCATCCCCAGTAGCGAATTCTTCGCTGCAAAGCCCACACCGTGTTGCCTTTTTTCTGCCTGCCCTCTACCCTTCCAAAAAAAAGGTGTAATTGTTTTCCCTGAGTGACCCTTCCTCAGCGAGGCGAGTCTTCTGCAGGCCAGCAATATCAATGTTAAGACGATTGAGTTCGGCATCAATCACAGCCGTTTTTCTCACATCGTTAATATTGGTCAAGTCAGTGGAAAATCCTGGACACATGGTTCTCACGTTCCAGGTTGCAAGCCGTAGCTTGAGGTTTCTATTTTTATTTTTACCTGGTGCATTGGTTTTACAGCCTGCGATTCAGATTTTGTCCTGGCCCCAAGCACCCATTGAAGCAGGCAGGCTGTGGCGGATCAGCACCCAATTGGCCGGGGGGTGCCCAGCTTGAGGCGGGCGGTAGCTGATCAGTGACACCTGTAGGTGTCTCCCACCGTCAGAGGCAACGCGTGGCGCCCCATGTCTACGCCAACTGACAGGGACTTATAACCCGCAACAGTTGCCTCTGGCTTTGATTCCGAGACCGGCTAAGACCAGGGATGGAGTTATTGCCTCTCCATAGCACAAAGCCTGGGCTAAAATATAGAGATCATGTGTTGCCCATGCAGCATGATCCCTCTCTCGGCCTGCCTAGTTCACTCCAGAGGAAAGGTAACACCTCTGCATCTGGAACAAGACAAGCTGCAGAAGCTGTCGGATCAGCAAAGCAATGCTCTAACTGTCCGTCTGTCGGAGCTTCGATCCTAGACCAGTCAGCCAACCAAGGCTTAGGGCCTGGTCTGCCCTGCCATGACATTTGTCTTTAGGTTGCATTTCCTCGCACCAGGGTAAGGCTTGTATCCTCCCAATTGCGCTCTTCCGCCCGAAGCCGTTGGCACAATGTGGGGTGTCGGGTTTGGTAAACGCCGCCCAACGTTCGGTGCTAACAGAAAGTTATACGGTAGCGCAGTCATATCTGACTAAGACCTGACACCAATTATATATATATATAAAAGACGATGTATGTCTGTATGTATGTCCGTTCTTTATGCGTTCGCGAATGGTCCATCTGATTGAGATGAAATTTTATACACGTCTTCTTCTCAATTCCCGTGCAGCCATCTGTCATAGTTTGTTAGTATACAATCAGCTATTTACTTACTAAAATTTAATATTTTAATATCTTATCATTTATATTTAGCGAGGGGACTTAACTTGAGCAAAGTTATTTCAAGGGGCATAACTTTTAATATCATTGCTATATATTTTATATAAAGATTGTTGCATTGTTTTCAAAGATTTATAAACTCTTTGTCTACAGTTATTTACAGGCATATGAGTTATAATAAATAATGATATAATCTTTAAGGCATTTTCAAAGTTTTCATAAAAATAATGCATCTATTTAAATAGTGAAAATTTTCTAACTCATCTTTTTATGTTTAAAGAAGTTATCTACAGTGATGTAGGTGATTAAAAACAGTTTTCATTAAAAATAATGGATGGTGTGTGGAAGGACATTCTTAGGTTACTTTTTTTGTTATATGAATTTAATGAGACGCTCCCCGCCAGGAGCTGGGCGAAGCCGCGCCGGGTCAGATAGATAGACAGACAGACAGACAGATAGTCGGGAACGGGAACTTATATGACTACTTATATGAATTAAATGAGATGCTCCCCATCAGAGCCTGGACGAAGCCGGGCCGGATCAGACAGACAGACAGACAGACAGACAGAAAGACAGACAGACGGGAACGGGAGCTTATATGACTACTTATATGAATTAAATTAGATGCTCCCCACCAGGAGCTGGGCGAAGCCGGGCCGGGTCAGACAGACAGACAGACAGATCCCGGCCAGGGGCTAGGCGAAGCCGAGCCGGGTCAGCTAGTGTATATATATATATATATATATATATATATATATATATATATATATATATATATATATATATATATATATATATAAAATCAGTATCAGCATCTTCTGCCATTCCAATTGGTCTTGGAGTTCATGTCTCTCCGCAGATCTCGGTCTTTAGTGTACTTGATCAACTCTGCTGATGATAAGCCATATCAATCCATCCAGTAGCATTTCTCTTGGTCGACCTCTCCCTCTCTTTCAATTAATCTTTCCAGTTGTTGCAATGTTCTCCAATGCATCTCTTCTCATCATATAATCAATGCGATCTGTTTTTCTCTTTCCCTTTATTGTATAGCATTCTAGTGTGATTAGCCTCTTTCTGGCAATCATTGTTAGTTACTCTGACAGTCCAAGGAAATCCGCAACATTCGTCTCAGGAACTATATCTATATTGTTTCCAAGGTCTTGCTAATTACATTCCACGATTCATACAGCAAAACAGGTTCTGAGTAGCATTTCAGAAATCATCTCTTTCTTACACTCAATTATAGTTACTTATTGCATATACTACCTATCTCTCCCAGCAAGCCCGGTTATGTTGGAAGTATTTCAGGAATGCCTCACTGGGACAAGAGTAAAGAATATACCTCACCCCTGGGTGTACACACCGCTGACAATTACTCACGTCCTTGATCAGATTCATGGAGATGCACCAATATGATTCTTCACATGGTCATCGGGGAAAGGGGGGGGGGGGGGGTGACACAAGAATTCAAAACACTACTGGTCGCCAAAAAAACTAAACTACGTCTCTTCATTGTGTATACTGACAGTTACGTAACTACTCAACAGGAATAGGAACAATTTATGATTCATGGTTTATGGTGCTTTCAGTTTGATACAACCAGATGTAGTTTCAAGTGCCAACGTGAAGTTCTAAATAATTATAGTCATTGTTTGTATACCCTGTTGTGATATATTTATAATCGTCCTCACGGTATTTCCAATGAATTTTTGTCGTCCAACTGGAGAAAATTTGATCAACAATAAAAATAGACGTGTCAATTCTATTTAGCACAAGCGCGGCGTCGCAATGGAGATAGACGAATGATTGACCCAGCTGAGCTTGGCGTCTAAAAATTTGGGCTAACACCGGCAGAATAAGATTGCGCAATTTTCAATATGATGTGAGAGAGACACGTCGACTTACTGTTTTTCGTTTTGGATTTTATTCTGCCTGTGCATTCTTCGGACGGAGGTAAGCTCGACCTTTTTGAAACACATTATCAGATGCCTAACGAACTGTAATAAAGATAAAATGCTGTCTGTGTGTCAAGTGGTGAGGTTGTAAAATTAACTTTTCATTGAGAAGATAACATGATCGTTAGCTTTCAGAGAAGAATTCTGCAGCTATTCCACTGATGATTTTACTATGCTTGGGTTCCATCTCCTGTGAATGATATGTTTACATACTATGAGAATGCCGTTTAACTATAAACGCATATCATGAACATTCTTCCTTGTGCTATAGAAATTGTTCTTGATAAATGCATATCACGAACTTTCTTCTTTATGCTGTAGACATTGTTCTTAAGAATCTGTATCTTGAACTTTCTTGAATATGCTATGAGAGTTTGCAAATGAATCCAATGTTCTTTTTCTGAGATGAGTGTTCATATGTGATAGAACGATAGATATATCCTGCATGATTTTGCAGGACGTTGCACTCAAGGTCAGTATTGTTCAATGCTGTTAATGATCTGGCGGAATTTGGCATTCAGTGATCTGCCAAATGCTTTCTGAATAATTGTCATAATGCAGTTCGTTACTGAATTTTCGTTCAACTATGACGCTTGCAAAAGGGACAGGATTTCGAACTACATCTTTAACCCCTGCGCCATGGAGAGAGGCTGGGAAGGCCATGTCGTTGATGTTATGAGATAGATTAATTTCTCTCCGGCGATTTTCTCATTATTTCTTATGATCATCATTTCATGAAATGATCTCTGTGTTTTCTCATTTGTGAATAGCTCACATGTGAATGTTGATTTGTTTTCTCTGACTGCTGGAAGAGATATGTTAGAATTTGACCCCGGTAAGAAAAGGCAAATGTGTACCGAGTGTACTATGCAAAGGGAGTGTACTATACTTCGGAAGTATTGACCGGTCTGCAGATATGACATGAGATTATGAGATCTTACCACGGCGTCCTTGTCTCATCATGACGTCATTATCTCATCATGATGCCATTATTTCATCATGATGTCTTTGTTTCATCATGACACCCTTATATCCTCATAGCGTCCTTATCTCATCAAGACGACTTTATCTTATCATGACGTCTCTATCTCGTCATGACGTCCTTATCTCATTAAACGTCCCTATATCAAACACGAATAAGTGTTTATCCCTGTGCAGATATCAGTCACATTCATTTAGATGTTTGATCAAATTTCATTACTAGAGAAGAGGGTTTGGTGATCCCATTTCTGAGTTGTATAAACCTCCTTTTTCCTCCTTTTTTCCCCATCCCCTCTTTTTCTTCACGATGACATTTGTTTTGTTTGTTTGTTTGTTTTTTGTTTTTTTTTCCAAATGTATAGCGGTTTGTGTTTGTGTTTATATCACCAGAAATGGGTGATGTGTTTTGGCTTTACCATCATGAACTTCTCATACTTACTTGGTCTGCTGATGACTGTTGAGATGTTCAGAACCATGAACATATACCACGGGAAGGTTTTCATCATCTCTGGTGAATCAAGGAATTTGCCTTTTGGACAACCTAAAACGTTATCCAGAACGACCACTCGACCTCAACCACATCAAGCCGTTTCGTCTCAAGTTAAGTATACCAGTACTGTAGATTAGATTATCCATACCCATCATATTGCCCTATGGCAAATGACTGAACAACGGATTATTACAACCAGGGAAGTTTTACCTTAACCAGTTTCGTCATTTGAGGAACATTAACAATTTCTATTATGAGGTCTATTTGCTCGTGAAGCTACTCATTCATTGCATTTTCAATTGAAAGACTCTACATATTTTTAACGAATTTCATTAAGAATTATCTACCGGGTGTAATTGGTTTATAACTATCTGATATTAGATTTCATTTTCATTATATTTGCAAAATGTGGTTTTGTACGATTTTTCAACATGCAGATCGCAGATCTTCCCGTAACTCCATCATTTTTCCCAATATATTGTTTGATTTAGACCACGCGTTAGAGTATAGTCCTTGTTGAATTTTGTTCAGCATTTTGTTTATTTCAGTTGGTAAAGTACACACTGTTTATATCTCATATTGTGAGCTATGGGTGGCTGAGAGATTAAACGTAGGTAAATCTTGTTTTCAGAGTGAGCAGACTCCTCTTTGTCCACGGTAACTTTCCAGGCTCACTATGTCTTATATAGGAAAACCTATCTTCATACATTAAGGGTTGGAATGTTACACTTTTCTGTCTTGTTCAGCATTTGGGGATTCGCGAGCCGTTTTCTAGGTTATCTTATGATGGCTGATTAAGACGGAATTGGTAACCCATTCCTCCCGGGAATTTTCCTATACACATTTATTTTTCACTAAGCCACACCTGTTACGAGAAGAATGCAGAGAGAGAGAGAGAGAGAGAGAGAGAGAGAGAGAGAGAGAGAGAGAGAGAGAGAGAGAGAGAGAGAGAGAGAACACAGTGAGACGAATGGAGATAGACAGAGAAAGAGACAGAGAGAGAATGCAGAGTGTCAAAGACACTCAAAGTGCACGAAGCTAGACCGAGTAACGCTGGTCAGCACAGCCAGGGCCCAGCACGTAAACCAAGGAACGCACGCTGAGCTAATTGCTGGTGGCTGAACACACCACGCTCAGCGAGCTCAGACAGACTTCAGACGGCTTAGAGATCGGACGTGTATCCGCTAGGGATACTTTGTGTTTGTTAAAGGACAGTATTATAGTTATATAGTCTAGCTTAGCTTCATTAGTTATAATGTATACATCATCTCCTCATTCCATTTTTGCGTCATCACATTCTATGTTACATACCGTGATGGTATTCCGCTCATGGAGCTATTGTTGATCAGCTCCAAATAAACATGTATCCTTTTACGTATAATGCGAGTTGTCACTCGAACTCCAGTTAACTCGAACAAGAGAACACAAAGACTGTTATAAGTTTCCTACGTATAATCTACACAATCGCATATCACATTGTCATTATCACATATACCATCACTTATTCAACAGTCACATCACGATACACTACATTACAATATAAAAGCGTGGCTCAATGTAGAGCTATAACGCTGTATACTTTTCACCATGTCCACACAGGACGATGGATCAACGCAGACTAACTTGTCCCGAGCTCACTTCCTGTCACCTGGGCAGTGAGCTCCAGCGTTTTCACGTTGTGTGGAAAGCCCCTGCTTTCCGCGTTCTCGTGTTCACTTCCGAACACAGTCATAACCTTTACTCTCTGAATTAGGTTATAACTGAACCATGCCATAACGTCGTCAGGCTCATGGCATTCCCCCCTTCCACGGGCAAAAATTGAGAATCAATTTTTTTGAAATATACAATGTTCAGTTATGTAGCAACATTAATGTACCTTATTTCTTTTGTAATGTACCAATACTACAATCTAGTTCTAATTTAACTATCTGTCGTCTTTCCATAACTCTTGTTAAGTTCTTGTCACTCTGAAATATTCAACTAGTTAGTTATTCTCATCAAAATATAAATATTCTATCTCTGTGTATCTATCTTTCTCTCTGTGTCAAAGACTTAGGAGTTAACTCTAAGCAAAAATAGAGAGCTAAAATAGCTCTAAGCTAATAAGAGCTGAAATAGAGCATAGTAATAGGGCAAGTGAAGTAATAAGATAGGAGACCAGACAAGAGAGACACTATCGCTATAAATAGCGATAACGGGACACCCTTGTGTCAACAAGAAGGGCAACCAGTACATATGAGCGGAGTTGCCCAAAAGACTGGGAGAACGAATGCACGAGGCTAGACCGAGTAACGCTGGTCAGCACAGCCAGGGCCCAGCACGTAAACCAAGGAACGCACGCTGAGCTAATTGCTGGTGGCTGAACACACCACGCTCAGCGAGCTCAGACAGACTTCAGACGACTTAGAGATCGGACGTGTATCCGCTAGGGATACTTTGTGTTTGTTAAAGGACAGTATTATAGTTATATAGTCTAGCTTAGCTTCATTAGTTATAATGTATACATCATCTCCTCATTCCATTTTTGCGTCATCACATTCTATGTTAAATACCGTGATGGTATTCCGCTCATGGAGCTATTGTAGATCAGCTCCAAATAAACATGTATCCTTTTACGTATAATGCGAGTTGTCACTTCGTGTAGTGTAAAAGAAGGGAATCCTTGTACGCCTGACGCAAGTGGGTTGCTGGCAGGCAGGATACCAATTGTGGTGTCAGAAGTGGGATCTGAACCCACGCCCACAATGGAGCTTGCGTCTGTGCGGAGATAATACGTAAGATTGACATTAGGCAAACGCAGGATAGGTGGAACGCTAAATAAATGTTTCAATTTTGATAACGCATTGATTAACTCTGCATCCTGTACATTAAGTTTTACAGATGCTTTTAGAACATTAGAAAACACACTGGTAATTTCAGCCAAATTGGAAATAAATTTGCTGTAATAGTTGACAAGACCAAGTAAGCTACGGACCTGTTTCTTGGTCGTAGGCATAGTTAGATTAAGAATCTTGGTCACTATTTTATCATCAGTTCTTAATTGGCCTCTGGTGATTGTGTGGCCCAAAAAATCAATTTCTTCCATTCCCAGTTCCACTTTGGTGGGTTTCACAGTCAGACCAAATAATCGCAATCTGTCGAAGACATGTCGCAGTTTTAGTAGGTGTGTTGTCCAGTCTGCTGTATGGATGCAAATGTCATCTATATAGGTCGAAGTATTGGTCACTCCGTGGAGAAGGTTCCTAGTGAGATGGACAAAAGTGGCTGGTGCATTACGAAGACCGAAAGGAAGAAAGCGCCACTCGTACAGGCCTAAAGGTGTTGAGAAAGCTGTCAAATGAAATGAAGAAGATTCCATTGGGACCTGCCAATAACCTTTTGTGAGATCTAGTTTTGAGAAGATACGGGATGTTGACATATCAAGGATTAGGTCCTCACATGATGGAATAGGCTCAGCGTCGACCCTGGTCACGTTGTTTAAGCGTCTATAATCGACGCAGAGGCGGATGGTTGAGTCCTTCTTTCTGACAAGGACTATTGGAAAAGAATACTCTGACTGAGATTTCTGAATTATTCCACTCGACTCTAGATTTAACAATTCCTTATCGAGATTTTCCCTGTAACTCAATGGGATGGAATAAGGTCTACATTTGATAGGTGTGCTATCAGTCAGACATATAGAGTGTTCTATTCTGTCTGTCTTTCCTGGGATGTCGGAGAAGATGTCCTTGTACTCAGTCACTAGTTCTATCAGTTGCTGTCGTTGCTCGTCTGTCAGTTTCGGTTCTATCCGTATGCTATCGATTGTCCCTGTCGTGTCGACTGTCGGGACAGGTAATTCTATTCCGTCGTCATCCGTCTGATTAAGTACTGTTGTTGTACTAGCTGTGTATACTGTTTCCTGGCTAAGTGTGTTTGCGATGTCGTCATGATCTGTCGCCCTACCTAGTGTAGTTGTGTTATGTACGTCTGTCGTCCGGTTAACTGGTGTAGGTGCACTCTGTTCGTCTGTCCTCAGTTCGTGTCGTGAGAAATAAGGCTTCAGCATGTTGATATGAAATATCTTTAATTTTCCCTTTATCGATATTTCATAGTCGACATCTGATATCTTTCGTTCGACGTTGAATGGCCCTTACCATGATGTTAGTAACAAATTACGTTTATCTGGTAGTAAAAGCAGTACTTTTTGATTGGGTTCAAGGTGGAGGGTTTTGGCATCCTTGTTTGCATAATCGCGGTACATTTGGCCTTTACTCTCCAAAGATGATTTTGCTATTAGACACGCTTTCATGATATTATCGCGTGTCTCTGTTACCATCTCATATGGTGTTACTGCTGTTGGATTTTCTACTGAGCCAGTGACCAGCTGATGGTAGATTGTTAGGGGTCCGCGAGGGTTTGCCCCATAAACTAATTCAAAAGGTGAGAAACCCGTACTAGAGTGCGGAATTTCTCGGTGGGCAAATAGCACTGCTGGTAGTAGAGTGTCCCAATCAGATGGGTTCTCTGCTGTTACTTTTGCCAGCATGTGTTTTAGATCCCCGTTTATTTTTTCTATAATCCCGTTACTCGCAGGGTGATACGGGGTACAGAAGTGCTGCTCTATTCCTAGCAATTTTGTTAGGGCTTGCATAGCAGCCGAAATAAATTGGGTTCCTCGGTCGCTCAAAATGGTTCGAGGAAAACCAAATCGACAAAATAGATGTAGAAACACATTTGCCACATCTTTGGAGGTAATGTATTTTAGTGGTACTGCTTCGATCCACCTTGTACAGAGATCCACGAGGGTTAGTATAAAACGGTTTCCTTTGTTCGACACCTGATTCAGGGGTCCAACAATATCTACCGCTACACTTTCGAATGGTCTAGAAGCCAAGATAGAACGCTGAACCTCGGCTGTCGCATGCTTTCCCTTTCGTACTAAATGTTGACATATATTACATGATCTACAGAACATTTTAATGTCGTTACAAAATTTAGGCCAGTAAAAGTGTCCCAAAATTCTGGCTCTCGTTTTGTCGTAGGCTAAATGTCCAGCAAACGGTGACTCATGTGCAATGTTTAGCACAGTTTGTCGGTGTTTTACAGGTAACACCGTTTGCTGAATTTCATGGTTATTTGTTGTATAATAACGCATGAGAATTCCGTTATGTACTCTAAAATACCATGATGCATTCTTAGTAACTTTCGCTCGCTCACCTAATAATTTAAAATAAGGTGTGATAGTTTGGTCGTTGCGTTGTGCCTCGATAAATTCTTGTCGAGTAGCACTGTTACTCGCACCGGTGGGTGTTAACAACTGTAACATTTCGTTTTGTAGGTCAGTGTAATGTGTTTGAGTATCTGACCTTGTTACAGCATTAGCCGTGTTTGCTTGTTTCCAGGCTAATATTTCTTGATCAGTACACTGTTTCAATGATGGCAAACAACCTAAAATTAAATCCGTACAGGGATTTTGCAGGATTGCGCATGTAAATGTGCCTGAAAGGAACGGGGTGTTTATGCGTACTTTAGCCAGCGGGTATTTCTCTATGTTTCCAGAGAAAGTGCGGCATTTGACAAACTCACCCGTGTAATCTTCTGGCTTAACTAGGTCTCTTTTAACGCCAAGTAGAGTACTTCCGCTATCCAGTAAACATTGGCATGGTTGTTCGTTTACCAGTGCATCGTGGAACTTTAAATTGCCTCTGGAGGCTAAAGCTGCATTGGCATCTTCGTTGGAACATGGTATACAATGCCCACATTTAAGTTTGCCGTCCGTCTGAAACTGGTGGCATATGTCACACTTATTGAAGTCTAATATATCAATAGCTGCACTCACACTTTCACACTCACTGGTTGGTAATACATTTTCAAGTTCAGAATCGATTATACTCTCATCGTCAGATGACGTATCGATGAGTACGGCATTACTTGCCTTCATTCTTTGCCTGCCCAAACATCTAGAACTATAATGGCCATAACTAGAACAAAAAAAGCATTTAACAGCACGTTTGTAAGAATTACGTTTGTTCTCCTGCTTCTTCATCATCATTTCTAGATGAGCAGGATAGGAGGGACTTTTATCACACATGGCGTAACTTGGATGAAATAATTTACAGTAACCGCATTGTGGTTGCTTCTGATACGGTTTATCTTTGTGTTGATAGTCTTTTTGTTTATAAGACCTATTTGGTATGTTTTTGACAAAGGCAGTAATTTCAGTATCATGCATGGATGTCTTAAATACGTCCCTGTTTGAGGAAAAATAAGCAGACCCTCGTTTTTCGAGTTGTTCTATGGATTCAATGTCTGCTTGCTGGAGGAACTTAGCAAAAGGAGTAGGAACGGTGGATATCACTTTATCCATCACCATTAAGTCTTCCAGTTTGTCAAAGTTCTTTTCCACTTTCGCTGCTCTAAGCCATTTTTTAAATATACTCTGGACATTTGATACGTAATCTAGGAACGTTTCAGTAGCTTTTGGCTTTATCTGTGAGAACTGGATCTGATATCCAGCAGCATCGAGAAGAAAGTGCTGCATTATCCTATCGTGAATGTACTGATAATTACTTCTAAGTTCTGATGGTATAGATTCTATGACCTTTAATGGCTCCCCACTGAGATTTCTCATATAGATCATCGCCCAATCATTTAATGGTACTTTCTGAGTTCTAAGCTGGAACTCTATATTCTCAGTCCAAGCTGATATTGAATCGCCTTGACTGAAGGGCTTGATTAACCCTTTATATTTGGAGAATTTATTTTGTTCTTCCTGACTTTTCAATTTAGTAGAGGCTATCTGGGTGTTAGAGTCAATCTCCATTTCTTTCATCTTTAATTTCGTTTGTGACTCTACCTCTATCTGATTCTGTTTTATTTCTAATTCCTTCTGTTTAATAGCTTGGTCTAAATCTAACTGCTTCTGTTTTATTTCTAATTCTGTTTGTTTGGTGGCATGGTCTAAATCTAACTGTTTTTGTTTGGTGGCCTGGTCTAACTCCAATTGCTTTTGCCTGGTGGTTTCTTCTAACTCCTTCATGTCTATCTGATGTTGTCTTTCCTTTGCTCTCTCATCTCTCAGTTTGTCTGTTTCTTCTTTGTATCTTTCATTTGCCCATTTCTCCAGTTTATCTCCAGTATATTCTAGTTCTTTACCAGCCTGGATGAAGTCATGTAATGATGACATTGTTAGGCTTTTATGTTGTCTGACAATTGATGACACAATATTTTCCAGTACAATTTCACAGTTGTTATGTTATTAAATATTTGTACAATTTTCTGGAGAAAAAAAAGTATGCGTCGTTAAACATGCATATCAAAATTACAGAAAAATATACTCATCTAATCTTGGGGCAAAATACGGCACTCGGGATGTTTCGCCGCTGTCTTTCGTACACACGCTTGCTCGACTTGCTTTTATATCTGATGTTTCTGTTTAATGGAACATCAACATTTTAGCAACAAGCATGTAATGTGCAATACATGGTGTTAATAGACATATTATAATTTCGAAGTACGGCAAACATCAAATGTGATATAAATGATAATGATTAATGTAGATGAAATGAATGTATGATAGTCTAAATGAACGTCAATGAATGTCAATGTCGTCTTGTCTTCACTTTCTAACTCCCCTAAATGCGCTATGCTGTATAACTCTAGCCTAGCCTCTAATCTCCTACTGTTGTGCGAAAAATTTTGTTTTTGCACAAATATTAATGTGATTATGATGGATGTTGACATTCCGATAGTAATACACAACATGGTTAATTTTATAATTCGTTCACAATTACTATTAATGTTTCATAAATTTTTCATACAATTAATTTACATAGGTAATATCTTCATAATATGCTGTAGAATTACCGAAAATAGCACATTATTTGGTTACTTTTAATTAATAGAACATATTTTGAGGTCGTTCCAAAAACATTTCACAAAATGGTATCCTATTGATAATTGGTACTGAGCGGTAGTTCAGGGACTTCTGACTTGTTAATCAAGCGTTGATTCAAGCAATTCTGACACTAATTGATATTCTGGTGTCAGATTATGTCCACCTGGTAATGCGTGGTGATTCAAGCACTTCTGACACCAATTGGTATCCTGCCTGTCAGCAACCCACTTGCGACAGGCGTACAAGGATTCCCTTCTTTTACACTACACGAAGTGACAACTCGCATTATCTGTAAAAGGATACATGTTTATTTGGAGCTGATCAACAATAGCTCCATGAGCGGAATACCATCACGGTATTTAACATAGAATGTGATGACGATAAAATGGAATGAGGAGATGATGTATACATTGTAACTATTGAAGCTAAGCTAGACTATATAACTATAATACTGTCCTTTAATAAACACAAAGTATCCCTAGCGGATACACGTCCTGATCTCTAAGCCGTCTGAAGTCTGTCTGAGCTCGCTGAGCGTGGTGTGTTCAGCCACCAGCAATTAGCTCAGCGTGCGTTCGTTGGTTTACGTGCTGGGCCCTGGCTGTGCTGACCAGCGTTACTCGGTCCTATCCTCGTGCACTCGGTTCTCCCAGTCTTTTGGGCAACTCCGCTCATATGCACTGGTTGCCCTTCTTGTTGACACAAGGGTGTCCCGTTATCGCTATTTATAGCGATAGTGTCTCTCTTGTCTGGTCTCCTATCTTATTACGTCACTTACCCTATTACTATGCTCTATTTCAGCTCTTATTAGCTTAGAGCTATTTTAGCTCTCTATTATTAGCTTAGAGTTAACTCCTAAGTCTTTGACACAGAGAGAAAGATAGATACACAGATATATAATATTTATATTTTGATGAGAATAACTAACTAGTTGTATATTTCAGAGTGACAAGAACTTAACAAGAGTTATGGAAAGACGACAGATAGTTAAATTAGAATTAGATTGTAGTATTGGTACATTACAAAAGAAATAAGGTACATTAATGTTGCTACATAACTGAACATTGTATATTTCAAAAAAATTGATTCTCAATTTTTGCCCGTGGAAGGGGGGGGAATGCCATGAGCCTGACGACGTCATGGCATGGTTCAGTTATAACCTAATTCAGAGAGTAAAGGTTATGACTGTGTTCGGAAGTGAACACGAGAACGTGGAAAGCAGGGGCTTTCCACACAACGTGAAAACGCTGGAGCTCACTGCCCAGGTGACAGGAAGTGAGCTCGGGACAAGTTAGTCTGCGTTGATCCATCGTCCTGTGTGGACATGGTGAAAAGTATACAGCGTTATGGCTCTACATTGAGCCACGCTTTTATATTGTAATGTAGTGTAACGTGATGTGACTGTTGAATAAGTGATGGTATATGTGATAATGACAATGTGATATGTGATTGTGTAGATTATACGTAGGAAACTTATAACAGTCTTTGTGTTCTCTTGTTCGAGTTAACTGGAGTTCGAGTGGGTGAGGTGTATGACGTATGATCGAGTAACCATGATATACTCATGTGCTGTGAGATGACCAGGGTGCTGACTGGAGAAGAATAGAAGAATAAATCATCCCCTGTTGGACACGAGAAGTGTTGCTACACAAGTATCGATGGTAGCTCATTCAGATAGGCCCAGTCATATCCTGGCATGCATGCCTGTCGAAAGTGTGGCACAGAGCACGAACTCCGTAGCTCCAGAGACCACCCCCAGGAGTTTCCGCGAAGTGTGCACTCGTGAAACGAAAGGCGGAGTTCGGAAACAAACCCACAACCCTAGAAGCGTGAGGCATGCAGCCTTAACACTTCGCCAAAAAGAGAAACACCGAGAGATACTAGGAGAGACGGAGAGACCGAGCGACAGGGAGAAGCTGAAACAGACAGAGAACACACAGAGAACATGTAGAGAACGAGAAAAAGAGACACAGACAGACAGACAGACAGACAGACAGACAGACAGACAGACCGACCGACCGACCGACCGACAGACAGACAGACAGACAGACAGACAGACAGGCAGACAGACAGGCAGACACAGCGAGAGAGAGGGGGGAAAGGCTGAGACTGACAGAGAACACCTAGAGAACGAGAGAAAGAGACAGACAGACGGTCAGGCAGACAGACAGACAGACAGACAGACAAGGCTGGCAGGCAGGCATGCAGGCAGGTAGGCAGGCAGGCAGACAGACAGACAGAAACAGCAAGAGAGAGAACGAACGAACGAACGAGGCAGGCAGGCAGACAGACAGACAGAAACAGCGAGAGAGAGAGAACGAACGAACGAAAGAGAGAGAGAGAGAGAGAGAGAGAGAGAGAGAGAGAGAGAGAGAGAGAGAGAGAGAGAGAGAGAAATGAAAAGGCTGAGAATTACCCCGTAGAGAAAGTGCGAAAAAGGACAGAGCTGGAGAGAGAGAATATCAATAAACAATAATATGTTGCCAAACCATGTATAGGAGTGTTGTGAAAAAAACCTACACAGATTACTGTCTGTCTCAGCGAGAGATAGAGAGAGTAAGAGAGAGAGAGAGAGAGAGAGAGAGAGAGAGAGAGAGAGAGAGAGAGTATATCAATAAGCAATAACATTTTACCAAACCCAAGTTTAAGATAGTTGTGAAACAAACCTTCACAGATTGCTCTGGCAGAAGTAAAGTTCTCCTTGTAGGTTGACACGTACAAACACTGAATCACATTCTCATAGACGAACAGCCGAAAGCCCATGGTTGTATTGCACTCATCAATATAGTAAAATACTTCCTCTGCCGGTCTTACTGGGTTTGAGGGGTCATAAGTCATCCTTGACCCTATGAGAACAGTGCGATATTTATTCACACATAGTGACGGCATACTCACTTATACAAAACAATATACAGTAAAACTTATACAAAATAATATACAGTAAAACTTATATTAACCGTCACCGTTGGGACCAGGGATGCGACAGATAACCGAATAGACGGGTGAAAGAAATCTCTTAATACATATGAACAGTAACGCAATTTCAATATGGGCTTCGGAGGAAAATAAAAATAAAATCCTTTAAAAGTTAATAATACATACTTATTGTATTTAATTTTACAAACTGATCAATATAAACTTCAATATAAGAGTAGCAATGTGCAGACATGTATCGTAATACTATAAACCTACGTTACTTTAAAATAATCTGTCATCTCTTTCTGTGTCTTTGAGACTCGGGCTTTCTGCGCGGCAATGTTCCGTATCTTACGCAGAAGTAGGATTTGTGTTGCATTTCCCTCCTCTTGCATTTCAAACCAGTCGATGCACTTTGTTAGAATTGTTTCTGCTTCTGAGTGGCTAGTTGTAGGTTTTTGGTTAAGAAATGATCCTTCATCGTCATCAATTTCTTCTTCTTCTTCTTCAATGGTAATTACACTAGAAACAATTTGATCATCATTCAAAATTTCAAAGCCTCCATTCATTTTGTCACATTTCAACCAATCTGTTACTTCCTCTGCCGTAATGTTTCACTGTTTAGTCCTACATTGTTACACAGTTGCATAATTTCGCCACCATTAATAGTCTCAGTTCCTTCAGTTTCGTCCATAGGCTCAGCAAGAGTTTCTTCAACTCATATTATTAGGTTAGACCCTGTAAGGTCAGCTCAGGCAGGGGCGACAATATATAATAGCGTTCTATGTGTTATATCTCTTCCAAAATTCTTTTCTTTTTTTTAAAGGACGAAACTGGACGGGGCTCCCGGAGAGAGATCACGACGGCATCGTTATCATCATCTTGTTCCCTGCCAACTTGCGTTGACGTGCATGTCTCTCCACAGATCTCGGTCTTTGGTGTTCTGGATCAACTCTGCTGATGATATTCCTCCACACCACCGCCTCAGCTTATCATTTCCTCTTGGACGACACTGCCTCTCTGTCCATTGATCTTTCCAGTCGTCACAATGTTCTCCAATGCCACTCTACTCATCAAATGACCAAAGAAAGCTGTTTGTCTCTTTCTTGTCATTGTATATAATGTTCTAGTTCCAATTAGTCTCTTTCAGACAATCGTCGTTAGTTACTTTGGCAGTCCAAAGAATTCGCAACATTCGTCTCAGGAACCTCACTTTTGTTGCTTCCAAATTCCTCCTCATGTGTTCATTTACGTTCCAAGATTCATTGCCGTACGGCAAAACAGGTTCTATGTTTCATTTAAACTCTATTTCTTCCATTCAATTATAGTGACTTATTGCATAAGATCATTTCCATTTTCTTTGACGTCGGCATCGTGGACACGTTTTTTTTTTTTTTAAACAAGATCGGACCTCTGTATCACCCGCTCCGGCAGTTACAAAACAATATGTCCAAATGAATGTTCCCTAGGCGTTGTGACTTTGATTACTGTTTGCATGGTCCTGCAGGTCTCTTGGGTCGCCTTCTAGCATGCTTTCATCTCCTTCTTCAGGCTATTTTAATGCTGCTGAATCAGACATGTGCACGAACTCCGTAGATACGGCTAGAATTGAGTTAATGCAATATTTTAATCATGTGTGTGTGTCTGTGTGTGTGTGTGTGTGTGTGTGTGTGTGTGTGTCTGTGTGTGTGTGTCTTTTTTGCATTTAGCATTCAGGGTATATTAACGGTCGCCCCTTAGTGCATTCGTGCCAGGGAAGTGACCAGGTACGCAGTACCAGGTACCCTCCCGACAAGGCCTATCAGTCAGATGCCTCCCCCACAACGTCCATCAGCCAGGACCAGGCGCCGTCCCCACAACGTCCATCAGCCAGGACCAGGTACCGTTCCCACATGTGTCCATCAGCCAGGACCAGGTGCCATCCCAAGAACGTCCTTCATCCAGGACCAGGTGCCATCACCACAATGTCCATCAGCCAGGACCAGGTGCCGTCCCCACAACGTCCACCAGCCAGGACCAGGTGCCGTCCCCACAATGTCCATCGGCCATGTCCATGTGCCGTCCCCACAACGTCCATCAGCCATGTTCAGGTGCCGTTCCCACAACGTCCATCAGTCAGGTGCTGTTCCCACAACGTCCATCAGTCAGGTGCTGTCCCCGCAACGTCCATCAGCCAGGTGTTGTCCCCACAACGTCCATCAACCATGTCCAGGTGCCGTTCCCACAACGTCCATCAGTCAGGTGCTGTCCCAGCAACGTCCATCAGCCATGTCCAGGTGCCGTTCCCACAACGCCCATCAATCAGATGCTGTCCCCACAACGTCCTTCATCCAGGACCAGGTGCCGTCCCCACAACGTCCAACAGCCATGTCCAGGTGCCGTTCCCACAACGTCCATCAGTCAGGTGCTGTCCCCACAACGTCCATCAGCCAGGTGCTATCCCCACAACGCCCATCAGCTAGGAGCTGTCCCCACAACGTCCATCAGCCATGTCCAGGTGCTGTCCCCACAACGTCCATCAGCTAGGAGCTGTCCCCACAACGTCCATCAGCCATGTTCAGGTGCCGTTCCCACAACGTCCATCAGTCAGGTGCTGTCCCCGTAACGTCCATCACCCAGGTGCTGTCCCCACAACGTCCATCAGCCAGGTGCTGTCCCTACAACGCCCATCAGCTAGGAGCTGTCCCCACAACGTCGATCAACAAGGTTGTTGCTACAACGTCCATCAGCCAGATGGCGTCTTTGTTTAATGAAATGTTTGTGAAACGTTTGACAACAATAAGTGTAGCAGCCGCGAGGAAATTTACTTGTTTCATTTCATAAGGTGACGGCACCAATTGTTGAAGATGCTTTAGTTTATCAAGCATCTGAGGCTTCCAATATTTTTTTTATCTGTCCAGTGCACCAGATATAAACTTCATTTTCTCACCAGCTATGAGCCAATCAGTAGCCACCAAGTCACTTCCTAAGGTGTCTGCAATGTCCTGAGTCCATCTTCACACTGGTCTGAAACCAGCCTCTTCTGCCTGGAAACATGTCCACATCATTGTTCTTTCCACACTCCTGTGACGTTTCACATGGCCATAGTGTTCAAGTTTCAGAGAAACGATTATATTTACAAGCCCGTTTTGTTTGATGTTCGGGTCTTGTAGAATGAGAAACTGTTTCTTCTGCTTGGTCCACGATACTCTAAACATTTATCTGTAACGTTTCAGTTCTAGAGCCCTGATTTTCTTCTTGGTGACTGCGAGGTGTAACTGTCCGAGTTGCAAGAACGCCAGGCTAGCTTTCAGGTGACCCACGTTTGAGTCCTCGATAAGGTGTGGATTTTTTTTTCTCTAGGGAGAAAAAGGAAGGCCCTACCTTGCACAGTTCACCGTGGCAGCACTAGCCATGCAGCCTTAGTCCCCCAGGCTCAGGATTTCCCCTGTCCTGTACAGCAAAGTACTATAGGTAGTAAGTGGCTAACAGTTTGTTTTTCAGTGACTGCAAAATGGCCAATGACTCACATCCGTATGCTGCCACAGAAAAGATGCATGTTCTCAATAATATTACTTTAACTTGTGTTATGGTATTTAGGAAGTCTCCATGGCGAAGTAGTCAAGCCCTTTGCCTCGCGCTCCGAAGGTTTTGCGTTCGATTCCGGGCTACGTCTTTCGGTTTAGGAGTGGATTTTTCTCGGAGACTTTTAGAGGTCGTCTCTGGAGTTACGGAGTTCGTGCTTTGTGCGACGCTTTCGGCAGGTCGTCCTGCAGAAAGAGACCAGCAAAATAAGATAAAACACTGTGCCATGAAGTCAATCCTCTCGACTTTTAAGACTTGTTTATTTTATTTTTATGGTATTGGGCCATAGCCTCTTAATACTGTTTAACCGCTGTATTGTCATGTCCAGTCTACGTCTGGATTCTTCTGAATATCCCCCACTGTTGTTGATTACGGAGACAAGATTCCCAAAGTTTGTGAAATGTTCAACTTCTCCATCGCTGATCTCAAGACAATCCATCCATCCATCATGTGCCATGCCGGTAAGCGTGAGCAGTCATGTTCTGCCATCTCACTCGATCACCAGAGTCGTGGATCAGCTCCGTGTTTCTGTCTCGACCATGCCACAAGGCCAGGCCATCCAGGTACTTGCTTCTAGGTCTTCCCCTTGGTCTGTTCCCCTCGATCTTGCCAGTTGTCACCAAGTTCTCCAAATTATTTCTTCTCATAACATGCCCAAACAATTGTGACTGTCTACGTCTAATGTCTCTAGTCAGTTTACGATCTTCATTTGTTTCTTGAAGGACTTGTTCATTGGTCTTTCTGGCTGTCCATGGTATTCTTTGCATTTTCCTCAGAAACCACATTTCTACAGCCATCAGATGTTTTTCAGCCTGACTGCTCATTGTCCAAGCTTCACATCCATATAAAAGTACAGGTTCTATGTAGCATCTCAGCACTCTTTTTCTCGTTTTAATTGACATCTTTTTATTGGTCAGTATGTTTTTCGTCTTGCTAAAGGCTACTTTTGCCATGGCGATTCTTGTTCTAATCTCTTCAAGGCATCTCCCATCAGATGTTATTACTGTTCCGAGATAATTGTACCTATTCACTTGTTGAAGAATATTCCCATTTACTTATATATTACATTGTGGTATTTCGTCCTTCCTAGTGACGACCATAATCTGTGTCTTTTTACAATTTAATTCTAACCCTCGTTGTTCACTGTGTGTAACAACCGCATCTACTAAATTTTGCAGGTCCTGTAATAAACAATAATAAACATAATTTGTCCCGAAGAAGTCCCCAGCTACAGCAGCTGTGATGTGGCAGCGCTATCACCTTTTGTTGTTGACCTGACTGCACGGAGAAATAGGTGGCCAATGTTAATCTCATTTTCGCAGGTGACGATCCCAGGCGTCGAAACCCGCGCTTGACTGTGCTCATGAAATTATCAGCGCTGTTCGATATCAGCTTTACTAATTCATTATCAACTTCCTATCAATTTGCTAATTCGCCTGCTCTCAAGAAAATTATTTTACAGATGTAAAAAGAATATGTCTACAAATCAAAATGACTGGCGGCACCTTGCCATCTTGACAGACGAAAGTGTGTAAAATGTGGAGTTATGCCTCTCCATAACACAAAGCCTGTGCTGAATTGTAAAGACCATTTATTGGCCATGCAGCATGACCCCTCTCTCGGCCTGTCTAGTTTACTCTAGAGGAAAGGTGACACCAATACATCTGGAACAAGACAAGCTGCAGAAGCCGCCGGATCAGCAAAGCTTCCATCCTAGACAAGTTGCCGACTAAAGCTGAGGTCTGTCCTGCCATGAATTTAGTCTTTAGGTTGCATTTCCTCTCACTATAGTAAGGTTTGCACCCTTCTAATTGCGCTCCTCAGCCCAAAGTTCGGTCAAATCTGATTAAGACCTCCTCTTCTTCAGCGTTCCGAGCCATTGAGGTTCTTTGCTGCAGATACAATCCGTCTCCATTCGTCTCTCTGGTTGACCCTCTCTTGCCAGTCGTTGATTCCAAGTGCTTGTAGGTCTGTATATATATTATCTCTCTACCGTCTTCTTGGTCTACCTCGGGGTCTACGGTCATTTATTTCCTGAAGACCTGACAAGTTAAAATACTGTAAAGGTAAATGGTACAACATACTTGGAGTACAAATTTGCGTGTTGAAGTTGAATGTGATGCTGAAGCAATTACATGTACTCGGCGTCGCACATTCTAGCACAGCCCATGAGAGAAACCACCTGCCGGGGGGTGTCAAGTATCGCAGCCGTGTAGTTAGATGACATGAACAGACTGAAAGTTCTCAGTTGTACTTCAGCTGTTACTGCCACAGGGTAGATAAGACAATAAATTCAGTAACACTCAGATTGTCTGAAGAAACAGTTAATTAACAGCTTAAATATATTGTTTCCTTTGTATCCTGAATTATTTTATCTATAACTTTGTAACCATTTTATTTTTCGTATTGCGCATGCCCAGATCGCTTCCAAACATTCACGCCACCTACCTGGGAAACAAGCAATGTTATTTTAGATAGACCTTTAAGTACCGTCAGGATTCGTGATCAGATTGTAAAAATATAGCCATTTGAAGTGAGTGGTACTTAAAAGTACCGTCAGTAAAGAAAAGGTTAATACAGTCTATTTGTCTTTTATCTATCCGTATATAGATATTTTTGTTTCAGATTTGTCACTTGCACTTGGTGGAGAGGGAAGGAATCAAGTTTCACCAACTCACGATCAACACTCTTGGATCAACTTTGTATTCTGTCCCGATTATACCCTGTGATCAAGTCATCCAGGTATTCAATTCTCTATCTTCCCCTTGCTCTTTTCCCATCCTTCTCATCCTCCCCCTCCTCCTCCTCCTCCTTTTTTGTCTTCTTCTTTTTCTTCTTCTTCTTCTTCTTCTTCTTCTTCTTCTTCTTCTTCTTCTTCTTCTTCTTCTTCTTCTTCTTCTTCTTCTTCTTCTTCTTCTTCTTCTTCTTCTTCTTCAGCTACTGCTTCTTCTTCTTCTTCTTCTTCTTCTTCTTCTTCTTCTTCTTCTTCTTCTTCTTCTTCTTCTTCTTCTTCTTCTTCTTCTTCTTCTTCTTCTTCTTCTTCTTCTTCAGCTACTGCTTCTGCTGCTTATTCTTCTTCTTCTTCTTCTTCTTCTTCTTCTTCTTCTTCTTCTTCTTCTTCTTCTTCTTCTTCTTCTTCTTCTTCTTCTTCTTCTTCTTCAGCTACTGCTTCTTCTTCTTCTTCTTCTTCTTCTTCTTCTTCTTCTTCTTCTTCTTCTTCTTCTTCTTCTTCTTCTTCTTCTTCTTCTTCTTCTTCTTCTTCAGCTACTGCTTCTGCTGCTTCTTCTTCTTCTTCTTCTTCTTCTTCTTCTTCTTCTTCTTCTTCTTCTTCTTCTTCTTCTTCTTCTTCTTCTTCTTCTTCTTCTTCTTCTTCTTCTTCTTCTTCTTCTTCTTCTTCTTCTTCAGCTACTGCTTCTTCTTCTTCTTCTTCTTCTTCTTCTTCTTCTTCTTCTTCTTCTTCTTCTTCTTCTTCTTCTTCTTCTTCTTCTTCTTCTTCTTCTTCTTCTTCTTCTTCTTCTTCTTCCTCCTCTACTTCTTCTTCTTCTTCTTCTTCTTCTTCTTCTTCTTCTTCTTCTTCTTCTTCTTCTTCTTCTTCTTCTTCTTCTTCTTCTTCTTCTTCTTCTTCTTCTTCTTCTTCTTCTTCTTCTGCGTTCATCCGGAGAGTTTTTCGGATTTGATTTCGTTGTGCCTGTTTACAGCAGAGCTGCATTCTTGCGCCGTTAGGCCGACACATCTGACTTCTGCGGGCATTTGTTGACCGGGTTAACCTTCTTGGGATACCGCGTTCGAAACACAGCTTCGGGGAATTTGGAAGCAGATTTTCCTAACGCTGGTTTCCATACACAAGTATGAGTGCCGGTCGTTCAGACAGCAATGGCAAACTACTGAACGTAAACTTAGCAAGAAATTACAAATAGTCAGAAATATTCCAGGGTTGACTGCGATATTCTATAAAGGATATGCAACTAACTTCTTAAAGTATACTGCATTGATTTTAAGAATAAAATGAGCAACCGTCTGTCAGAAAGCAATGGCAAACTGATAAACGAAAATTGACAAACATCACAAACAGCCGAAAATCACAAACAGCCGAACAAAATACATGGGTTAATTGGGACGGCCTGTAAAGGACATACAACTAACTTGTGTATCTTTCAGCATTAGTGAGGACCTACCACGCTTCAGTGCCACTAGAATAAGTGAGGACCTACCACGCTTCAAGGCCATTAGAATAGTGAGGACCTACCACGCTTCAGTGCCACTAGAATAAGTGAGGATCTGCCACGCTTCAGTGCCACTAGACTATGTGAGGACCTACCACGCTTCAGTGCCACTAGAATACGTGAGGACCTGCCACGCTTCAGTGCCACTAGAATTAGTGAGGACCTACCACGATTCAGTGCCAATAGAATAGTGAGGACCTACCACGCTTCAGTGCCACTAGAATAAGTGAGAACCTACCATGCTTCAGTGCCACTAGAATACGTGAGGACCTGCCACGCCTTCAGTGCCACTAGAATAAGTGAGGACCTACCATGCTTCAGTGCCACTAGAATAAGTGAGAACCTACCATGCTTCAGTGCCACTAGAATAAGTGAGGACCTACCACACTTCAGTGCCACTAGAATACGTGAGGACCTACCACCTGATAGTGGCACTAGAATAAGTGAGGACCTACCACGCTTCAGTGCCACTAGAATAAGTGAGAACCTACCATGCTTCAGTGCCACTAGAATAAGTGAGGACCTACCACGCTTCAGTTCCACTAGAATAAGTGAGGACCTACAACGCTTCAGTGCCACTAGAATAAGTGAGGACCTGCCACGCTTCAGTGCCACTAGAATAAGTGAGGACCTACCACGCTTCAGTGCCACTAGAATAAGTGAGAACCTACCATGCTTCAGTGCCACTAGAATAAGTGAGAACCTACCATGCTTCAGTGCCACTAGAATACGTGAGGATCTACCACATGATAGTGGCACTAGAATAAGTGAGGACCTGCCACGCTTCAGTGCCACTAGAATAAGTGAGAACCTACCACCTGATAGTGCCACTAGAATACGTGAGGACCTGCCATGCTTCAGTGCCACTAGAATAAGTGAGGACCTACCATGCTCAGTGCCACTAGAATAAGTGAGAACCTACCATGCTTCAGTGCCACTAGAATAAGTGAGAACCTATCACGCTTCAGTGCCACTAGAATAAGTGAGAACTTACCATGCTTCAGTGCCACTAGAATAAGTGAGGACCTACCACGCTTCAGTGCCACTAGAATACGTGAGGACCTACCACCTGATAGTGGCACTAGAATAAGTGAGGACCTACCACGCTTCAGTGCCACTAGAATAAGTGAGAACCTGCCATGCTTCAGTGCCACTAGAATAAGTGATAACCTGCCATGCTTCAGTGCCACTAGAATACGTGAGGACCTACCACCTGATAGTGGCACTAGAATAAGTGAGGACCTGCCACACTTCAGTGCCACTAGAATAAGTGAGGACCTACCACCTGATAGTGCCACTAGAATAAGTGAGGACCAGCTATGCTTCAGTGCCACTAGAATAAGTGAGGTCCTACCATGCTTCAGTGCCACTAGAATAAGTGAGAACCTACCATGCTTCAGTGCCACTAGAATAAGTGAGAACCTACCATGCTTCAGTGCCACTAGAATAAGTGAGGACCTACCATGCTTCAGTGCCACTAGAATAAGTGAGGACCTGCCACGCTTCAGTGCCACTAGAATAAGCGAGGACCTGCCACGCTTCAGTGTTGCCATATAGTAAGTGCAAACACGAATGACGTCATATGAATTAGAGAGAAATTCTCGACGCTAAATACGATTTAAAAAAAACTAAGGGACGCGTTGGAAACACGAGAAACGTCACAGAGCGATTAGCCCAACAACGGCAGACTTATGGGGAAATGGAAACGAGAAGGCAGTGCAATTTTGGATGTCACTAAATCGAACTGGACTTATGGTTACTTGGCATTAAACCAGTGGCGGAATATTACTAACTGACAAGAAAGAGGCTTAGCAACATGATGCAGAATATCGCCACGAATAAATGAACCAACAGCGAGAGGAAATAGCTGTATTTTCCAGAGCGGCAAGAAACTGTAACCGATGGAGAGAGAGAAGGATATTAGAGGACGTATAGCCTAATATGTAAACAGTTGTAATAACAAGGTTTGTGATCTTTTCTAATTATTATAAGCTACAAATAAGACTTGCTGCGGACCTGGTGGAACAGGCCCAGTAAGTGCTACATAGTAATTATTGGACACGTTAATCCTTGTATGCTGTAGAATATATTAAACGGCAGTTTTGCTTGACTAACGTCAAAGAATCCAATCTCGTCAATTTAGTTCATATTGCTGTTTTGATTTATTGGAGCGAGCCGAGAATACCTTTTGTTGGAATTCATATCAGTTCATAACTATGGAACAACCCTGTCAGCAGCAGTATGGCAAGTGTCACTAGAATAAGTGAGAACCTACCATGCTTCAGTGCCACTAGAATACGTGAGGACCTGCCACGCTTCAGTGCCACTAGAATAAGTGAGGACCTACCATGCTCCAGTGCCACTAGAATAAGTGAGAACCTACCATGCTTCAGTGCCACTAGAATAAGTGAGGACCTACCACGCTTCAGTGCCACTAGAATACGTGAGAACCTACCACCTGATAGTGGCACTAGAATAAGTGAGGACCTACCACGCTTCAGTGCCACTAGAATAAGTGAGAACCTACCATGCTTCAGTGCCACTAGAATAAGTGAGGACCTACCACGCTTCAGCTCCACTAGAATAAGTGAGGACCTACCACGCTTCAGTGCCACTAGAATAAGTGAGGACCTGCCACGCTTCAGTGCCACTAGAATAAGTGAGGACCTACCACGCTTCAGTGCCACTAGAATAAGTGAGAACCTACCATGCTTCAGTGCCACTAGAATAAGTGAGAACCTACCATGCTTCAGTGCCACTAGAATACGTGAGGACCTACCACATGATAGTGGCACTAGAATAAGTGAGGACCTGCCACGCTTCAGTGCCACTAGAATAATTGAGAACCTACCACCTGATAGTGCCACTAGAATACGTGAGGACCTGCCATGCTTCAGTGCCACTAGAATAAGTGAGGACCTACCATGCTCAGTGCCACTAGAATAAGTGAGAACCTACCATGCTTCAGTGCCACTAGAATAAGTAAGAACCTATCACGCTTCAGTGCCACTAGAATAAGTGAGAACTTACCATGCTTCAGTGCCACTAGAATAAGTGAGGACCTACCACGCTTCAGTGCCACTAGAATACGTGAGGACCTACCACCTGATAGTGGCACTAGAATAAGTGAGGACCTACCACGCTTCAGTGCCACTAGAATAAGTGAGGACCTACCACCTGATAGTGCCACTAGAATAAGTGAGGACCAGCTATGCTTCAGTGCCACTAGAATAAGTGAGGTCCTACCATGCTTCAGTGCCACTAGAATAAGTGAGAACCTACCATGCTTCAGTGCCACTAGAATAAGTGAGAACCTACCATGCTTCAGTGCCACTAGAATAAGTGAGGACCTACCACGCTTCAGTGCCACTAGAATACGTGAGGACCTACCACCTGATAGTGGCACTAGAATAAGTGAGAACCTACCATGCTTCAGTGCCACTAGAATAAGTGAGGACCTACCACGCTTCAGTGCCACTAGAATAAGTGAGGACCTGCCACGCTTCAGTGCCACTAGAATAAGCGAGGACCTGCCACGCTTCATTGCTGCCATATAGTAAGTGCAAACACGAATGACGTCATATGAATTAGAGAGAAATCCTCGACGCTAAATACGATTTAAAAAAAACTAAGGGACGCGTTGGAAACACGAGAAACGTCACAGAGCGATTAGCCCAACAACGGCAGACTTATGGGGAAATGGAAACGAGAAGGCAGTGCAATTTTGGATGTCACTAAATCGAACTGGACTTATGGTTACTTGGCATTAAACCAGTGGCGGAACATTACTAACTGACAAGAAAGAGGCTTAGCAACATGATGCAGAATATCGCCACGAATAAATGAACCAACAGCGAGAGGAAGTAGCGGTATGTTCCAGAGCGGCAAGGAATGTGACCGATGGAGAGAGAGAAGGATATTAGAGGACGTAGAGCCTAATATGTAAACAGTTGTAATAACAAGGTTTGTGATCTTTTCTAATTATTATAAGCTACAAATAAGACTTGCTGCGGACCTGGTGGAACAGGCCCAGTAAGTGCTACATAGTAATTATTGGACACGTTAATTTTTGTTAAATCCTTGTATGCTGTAGAATATATTAAACGGCAGTTTTGCTTGACTGACGTCAAAGAATCCAATCTCGTCAATTTAGTTCATATTGCTGTTTTGATTTATTGGAGCGAGCAGAGAATACCTTTTGTTGGAATTCATATCAGTTCATAACTATGGAACAACCCTGTCAGCAGCAGTATGGCAAGTGTCACTAGAATAAGTGAGAACCTACCACGCTTGAGTGCCACTAGAATAAGTGAGAACATACCACCTGATAGTGCCACTGTAGTATCTGCTCTAACAGATATTTGTATATTCCCTGCTAGAGTCTGGGTGGAGGATACTAGTTCTTTGAAAACGGATTACGGTTTTCATTTGTTTCTTGTAGGACTTAGTCATTGAATTTTCTGCAGGCAAAATATCCCTGGAATTGTTGGAGATGTGGTTTTATAGAAGAATGCTCAAAATTAGTAATCAGAATATTTTAAGGGACGCTGAATCGCAAAGACAACTTATCAGAAACATTAGAAAGAGGCAGTCATCGTATTTTTGTTTTTTTTTTTTTTTTTTGCGACGTCATGAGAAAACAAAAACTGGAACATGTTGTGACAACCGGAAAGATTTGCCGAAAGAGAAGACAGTGTGAACATATTCTTGACAGTCGTGTGTTATGGCACGGAATAGAGTCAACACATGAACTGATCCATGCCGTCGGAGATCGAAATTTGTGGAGAGGCATGATCGCCCACGCCAGCCGGCAAGGCACTGAATGAGTCTTTTTATGCTCATCCTTGCAATCTTTGTGGAGTTTAAACGTGAGATGATCCACTTCATTGCATCGGGTTTTATCCCATATGGCAGAGTCTCTTTCTTCAAGGAGCCCGCGGAAAGCCTCGCTCAGAGCACGAACTCCTCAGCTCCGGCAACGACCGCCGGGAGTCTCTGAGAAAACTGCACTCGTTAACCAAACGACGGAGTCCGGAAACAAACCAACGAGCGCGAGGCAAGAGGCTGAACCACTTGGCCACAGAGACTCCCAACCTTTTAATCTGTGTGTGAATGTACTCACCTGCAAGAGACAGCACGCCTCCCATCAGTGTGTGAATGTACTCACCTGCAAGAGACAGCACGCCTCCCATCAGTGTGTGAATGTACTCACCTGCAAGAGACAGCACGCCTCCCATCAGTGTGTGAATGTACTCACCTGCAAGAGACAGCACGCCTCCCATCAGTGTGTGAATGTACTCACCTGCAAGAGACAGCACGCCTCCCATCAGTGTGTGAATGTACTCACCTGCAAGAGACAGCACGCCTCCCATCAGTGTGTGAATGTACTCACCTGCAAGAGACAGCATGCCTCCCATCAGTGTGTGAATGTACTCACCTGCAAGAGACAGCACGCCTCCCATCAGAACTAAGACACGCATTCTCAACGATCTCTGAAATATCAGATAATGCATTCAGAAAATGGTTTGGTCAGGATCTCTGAGATAACAAAGAACGCATTCTGCTAATGGTTTAGTCAAGGATCCCGGAAATAACACAGAACGCATTCTGCTAATGGGTTTGGTCAAGTATTTCTGAAATATCAGATAATGCATTCTGCTAATGGGTTTGGTCAAGTATTTCTGAAATATCAGATAATGCATTCTGCTAATGGGTTTGGTGAAGGATTTCTGAAATATTAGATAATGCATTCTGCTAATGGGTTTGGTCAAGGATTTCTGAAATATCAGATAATGCATTCTGCTAATGGGTTTGGCCAAGTGTCTCTGAAATAACACATAATGCATTTTATTAATGAACGTGGTCAAGGATTTCTGACCCCCCCCCCCCCCCCCCCCCGCCAAACACACAAACACAAACACAAACACACATAACGCATTCTGCTCATGGGTTTTGTCAAGGATCACTGTTCATTCACCATCATCAAGAGTCATGACGACAGGCGTGGGTAGTCATGGATGGCCATCTGACAGGGTCACCAGAGTCTCGAATCAGGTCTGTGTTCTTGTCCCGAACAAACCATACTGTCAAACCATCAAACTATTTATCCCTGTGTCTTCCTATTGCTCTCTTCCCATTAAGCTTACCAGTTGTCACTAAATTTTCAAGTCAATGTCTCCTCATAACACGTTCAAAAATTCTTGACTGACTACTTCTAATCTTTCCAATCATTCTCCGTTTTTCATTTCTCTCATGAAGAACTCTCTCATTTGATTGTATATCCGTCCATTGTATTCTTTGCATTTTCTCAAAAAACCACATTTCCACCGCCATTAGATGTTTCTCAGCGTGTCTGTTAATTGTCCATGTTTCACACAACTCAGCTGCTGGCCATTTAGCAGCAAACCGCCTTGTGTTGGATTTTTACGAAATGGTATGGGTGTCAGTCATTCAGAAAGCAATGGCAAACTACTGAACGTAAACTTACCAAGAGATTATAACGGCAACAAATGCTGGTGTTGACCACCTATAAAGGATATGCAACTAACTTCACACTCATACAACCAGGTGGACTCTATATAGCACTTCAACGCTCTTTTTCTCACTGCGAATGACAACTTTTTATCAGTACGTATGTTTTCCATTTTGCAGAAGACCACCTTTGCCATGCCAAGTTTTGGTCTAATTTCTGCAAGGTATCTTCCATCAGATGTTCGAGATAGTTATACCGATTCACCTGTTTAAGAATATTTCCATTCATTTGAATGTTACAGAGTGGTATCTCTTTCTTCTTGGAGACGATCGTGATCTATATTTTCTTACAATTAAATTCCAAATGTTTATTACGCACTGTTATCTCCATAAGTGCTCAGTCTCCCACCAGAGACCACACAAGGAGAATCTCAGCTCAGTGCATGCATACCATGGCACTGGTGAGAATCAACGTGTGTATCCCAGAATCAAACGTGCAATAAATGTGTGTGTTGTGTATTGTGTTATGTGTGTGTTGTGGTGTTTGTGTGTAATGTTGTGTTTGTTGCGTTGTGTTGTCTTTGTTGTGTATGTTGTGTGTTTGTGTGTGTTTGTGTTGTTTTGTGTCTACATGTTGTGTTGTCTGTGTTGTGTTGTTTTGTGTCTATGCGTTGTGTTGTCTGTGTTGTGTTGTGTTATGTGTGTTGTGACTGTCTGTGTGTTGTGTTGTGTATGTGTGTTGTGTTGTCTATGTTATGTTGTTGTGTGTATTGTGTGTATGTGTTGTGTGTATGTGTTGTGTGTATGTGGGAGTTGTGTTGTGTGTTTGTATGCCTGTCTGTGTGTATGTACTTCGCTTCTCTACTTGTTCATATGTTACCTTGGCAGTGGCTTATTGACCTGCTCTGTGTGATGTCCAACTGTCAAGGGATTTTTAAAGTAAGCTTTAGCAAAGCTAGGAGCAATACTTTCGCAATCATTCCCATCATTGTTTGTCTGATTGTGATTTACTACGTAATTTTATTTTACATTCACTAGTTTAAAACACTGTTTTCTCGTAGTGAATTTGAATAACGACCGACTCAGCAGAAATAGGTGATAACTTGGAGACCGGCTTACTACAGCAGTAGGCCGAACATTATGTGCTGCAACTCCAGTCATTAGGTATAGAACCACACTGATTCCCACATCAGCAGTAAAAGAGCCTGTTCCTCTGTACGCCAAAAACAATTGTATTTACCAATTCACATGTAGATGCCAGGCTTTCTACATCAGCAGAACAGAGCGACAGCTGAACAAAAGAGTGTCAGAACACATACCTCAATGGGTCGACAAGATACGACACACAGGCTATGCAAGCCTAGTGGGACCGACGCATCGGAAGCTCCCCGCGTCTTCAATTGCTAGGAACATTCTCGAAAGCGGCCATGTGGTTGACAGAGACACTGCCTTTCGCGTGTTGTTTAACACACAAAATACTCGCTTGTTAAAGTTTGCAGAAGCAATGGTGATCAGTCAGCGCAAGCCAGATTTGTGCAAACAGAAAGACATGTTAGTCAGCTTAAAATTACCGAGGTAGACAATTGACATTACTGTGCGAACATGTGTATATTTCAGCTTGAAGGATTTATCTAGTTAATTTACTTTATGTTGTGTGAATTCTGCTGTATGTACCTGACGAGATGTAGCGAAATATGCCAGGCAATAAATCGTGCAATCTATTGTTTGTGTCTTCGTTATTCAAATTCACTAGTTTGCCATTGCTTTCTGAACGCCAATTTCCATACCTTTGAATCAACGAATGGTGGTCCGATTCCTAATTGTCTGCAGATTTCGAATACTCGATTCAGTATATCGGGGAATTGTGAAACGCGTTCACTGCCCTAAGCCACAGCGCTAGATTGAAGGTATAAAAGGAGAAGTTTGACCTACTCAATCACAATAAATTACATATTAGCTGTTTTCGGGCTGTTTCTATCCCCATAATGTGAACACAATTTCACATAAATGAAATATTTGTAACTGATGGTGGTTATTCAACGAATTCATGCCATCTTTGTTACCACATTTTTTAATGTGATGGTGAATGGGGATACCAGAATTCTCCTATAAATGTGTAAAGGGTCAGAAAATGAGCCTAGTAATCATTGAAAATACGTGTAAAGTTCATATATGGTATTTTATTATTCATAACAATTGTATTATTAGTCATTTTTGTGTTGTTCTTGATAAGCGTTATTATAATTGAAACATCGGTCATGTCTGGCGTGCTTTTACGCAATTATTATTATTCATTTTCTTACTGTAATAGGGAAACAAAACTCGCTTACACTCAGGAAATAAATGACCGTAGACACCGAGGTAGACCAAGAAGACGGTGGAGAGATAATATATATACAGACCTACAAGCACTTGGAATCAACGACTGGCAAGAGAAGGTCCACCAGAGAGACGAATGGAGACGGATTGTATCTGCAGCATAGAACCTCAATGGCTCGGAATGCTGAAGAAGAAGAAGAATGTTCTTACTGGGATTTCTGTTCACCTGACCTGGATTCCTTAATTATTGCTTTTTTAGAAGGGTTCGCATTTCCCCGTGGGCCAGAGCCGCACCATGATGTTCCACATTCCTGTGTGCCATTCGGAAGGTGGTCCTGGTCAGATCAAGTGCAGATACTACACTTTGATCTTAGCCTAAAGGCCAGGAAGCGATCCTGGTTTCCTGTAATAGATGCTGTGCCTAAGAAATAGTAGCTTTGGGGCAAACAAATAGTAGGTTTGAACCAATCAAACAGTAGGTTTGGAACAAACAAACAGTAGGTTGTGAAAAATCAAATAGTAGGTTTGAACCAAACAAATAGTAGGTTTGGACCAAACAAATAGTAGGTTTGGAAAATCAAATAGTAGGTTTGAACCAAACAAATAGTAAGTTTGGACCAAACAAATAGTAAGTTTGGACCAAACAAACAGTAGGTTTGAACCAAACAAATAGTAAGTTTGGACCAAACAAATAGTAAGTTTGGACCAAACAAACAGTAGGTTTGAATCAAACAAATAGTAGGTTTAAACAAAACAAACAGTAGGTTTGGACCAATCACATAGTAGGTTTGGACCAAACAAATAGTAGGTTTGGAACAAACAAATAGAAGGTTGAACCAAACAAACAGTTGGTTAGGACCAAACAAATATTAGGTTTGACCCAAACAAGTAGTAGGTTTGGACCAAACAAACATTAGGTTTCGACCAAACAAATAGTAGGTTTATACCAAACAAACAGAACGTTTAGACAAAACAAATAGTAGGTTTATATCAAACAAACACTAGGTTTGAATCAAACAAATAGTAGGTTTGGACCAATCAAATAGTAGATTTGGACCAAACAAATAATAGGTTTGTACCAAACAAACAGTAGGCTTGGACCAATCAAATAGTAAGTTTGGACCAAAGAAATGGTAGGTTTGGACCAAACAAACAGTAGGCTTGGACCAAACAAACAGTAGGCTTGGACCAATCAAATAGTAAGTTTGGACCAAAGAAATGGTAGGTTTGGACCAAACAAACAGTAGGCTTGGACCAAACAAACAGTAGGCTTGGACCAATCAAATAGTAAGTTTGGACCAAAGAAATGGTAGGTTTGGACCAAACAAACAGTAGGTTTGGACCCAACAAATAGTAGGTTTGGGCCAAACAAACAGTAGGTCTGAGCCACACAAACATTAGGTTTAAATAAAACAAATAGTAGGTTTTGACTAAACAAATAGTAGGTTTGAAGCAAACAAAACTGAAAGACGGAAAATGGGAAGTATGGGTACGTCATAGTTACTGCTTAACAGTTGTTAATATGGTAGCAGACATGGTGTATTATAACGCAATAACAACATTTAGGCGATATATGAGCCTATGGCTGGTACAGGAAATCGCTTATGACGATTAATCATCCCATGGCATTAATTCGGTTAAAGGATGTACTTGTGTTTGTGCTGGTTCTTTCTTCTCCGCACGACCTGAAGATGTCTTTTTGGTGACATTATAAATTGATTATGTGGTTGTTTCGGGATTTGAAATTTAAATATTGAGCACAACCCACTACTGGCAACGCCGATCGCATTCTGGTATGAACCTAAGGCCTATCCACGTCAATATGGAAGCACTATACTAGAGTTTCGCCCTCGTTTGAGCTCGTCAGTAGTGCATATCCCTGACCGGATCCGGAAACGGTCCCGGATCACGCGTGTGTAACCACGCGGCACACACTGGACACACCAAATTATCACAACAGAACATCACAATGCTACCCATCGTAGGCTATGCTCTATGCCAGGCTATGCACTGACGGACGTCAGTCGCGGCGATTGGGCAATCTTGAGCATAGCCTACGATGGGTAGCGTTGTGATGTTCTGTTGTGATAATTTGGTGTGTCCAGTGTGTGCCGCGTGGTTACACACCCGCTTCACACGCGTGATCCGGGACTGTTTCCGGATCCGGTCAGGGATATGCACTACTGACGAGCTCAAACGAGAGCGAAACTCGAGTATAGTGCTTCCATATTGACGTGGATAGGCCTTAGGTTCATACCAGAATGCGATCGGCGTTGCCAGTAGTGGGTTGTGCTCAATATTTAGACATTATAAATCCCCATAGCAGTTACTGTCGTTGGGGAATGAAATCTTGGGGACAATGAGATGGGTTGACTAATTCCGTTTCTTCCCATTCAATTCGCAGCAAATTCAGAACATTATCTGGCACCGAAATAACTGTTAAAGCAAGAGAGTTAGCGAACAGCGCCACCATGAGCACGGTCGGATGCGGTTGTGATGCCTGGACTCATCGTCTGCGAAAACGAAGAAAAGATTGGTCAACTATTCGTCCGTGCATTCAGGACTACAGAATATAATGGTGTTATCACATTATAAATCCATAGCCGGATACTGCTCCGGTGCTAAGAAGATGATATTAGAAAGAGTTGTAACGGTCAGAAAAAATAATCCTACCACTTCTGGGAATTCAGCCTAAATCATTATTAAGCTGAGCTTAAACGTTATTTTATGGTTGGTAAGGCAATGGTAAACTAACCGTAAAATTGCTGAAAACATCATGCTGTAGTAGACATACTAATTTATTGCGGCAGTGACCGAACCAGTAAATGCGAGCACAAACAATCATAATTTCCGTTGTTTACACGGTTTTTGCGTCACTAGTTATTAGACTTGCTAAATGGTTGAGGCGGTGATCGAACCAGTTAAATACGATCATAAACAATCATAAGTTCTGTTCTTTACTCAGTCTTTGCGTCACTAGTTATTAGACTTGCTAAATTGTTGAGGCAGTGATCGAACCAGTTAAATACGAACATAAACAATCATAAATTCCGTTGTTTACACAGTCTTTGCGTCGGTAGTTAAATTCCCACGCAAGGACAGCGCACATGCCAGCATGGATCTGAGCTTCGTTATTATGTATGTATATTTGCTTCGTCCGTATTTATGAGCCAAATGAGTATGCCTCTCTGGCAATCAGTTTGCATTGTTAATTGTGTAAGCGACGACTACTGGCTGGCCGGATGGAAAAGCTGGGATTGAAATGATGTTTAAGTAAATAACTTTAGTCAGCGTGACACAATCGAAGGACAATCCAGGGGTTCCAAATCTGTATGCCGCGGTACCCTCGGAATAAATTACTAAGATTGCACCATTTATTGCCTGGCATATTTCGCTGCATCTCGCCAGGTACATACTGCAGAATTCACACAACAGAAAGTAAATTAACTAGATAAATCCTTCAAGCTGAAATACACACGTGTTCGCACAGTAATGTCAATTGTCTACCACGGTAATTTTAAGCACACGTGTTAGTCAGCTTAAAATTACCGTGGTAGATAAGTGACATTACTGTGCGAACATGTGTGCATTTCAGCTTGAAGGATTTGTCTCGTTATTTTACTTTATGTTGTGTGAATTCTGAAGTATGTACCTGTCGAGATGCAGCGAAATATGCCAGGCAATAAATCGTGCAATTATTGTTTGTGTCTTCGTTATTCAAATTCACTACGTGAAAACATTGTTTTGAGTCACAGTCGCCAAGGGTTAGCGTGGAATTTTTGTTTTGTCTAATCGTAAACTATAGTCTACTTTACTGCCATAAAACAGTATGGAGAAGAAGCTGTCGGAAACAGAGACATACTAGAGGACAAAGGTGAAGTATAGAATGTACTCAAAATCTCATTTTATCTTTGTCCTCTTGTTCCTTGTTTTGTCGAGGTGAAGCATAAATAGCGGGAGATTGTTATTCCTCTGTACATCGTTTACATGGTCGACTTCCACTTCTGGTGCCATTTGGTCTGTACATCATTGCTTGTTGTGGTAAACTGTCAGCTGGCAGCCTAGTTATGTGGCCAAACCATTTAGGTCAGTGGTTCCCAAGCTATTCAAGCAGAGGGCCATAACTACTATGTTTGGTAGTTAAGCGGGCCACAATGTTATACAATTATAACAGTCGTGCAATATCATTCTTACCTTTCTTAACTTTCGTCAACAAAATTCTAAAACTTTAAAGGCAGTCAGTGTCACTACTACATTGCGGTCATTTTTTGGTTCAAAATCAAAATTTCATTTAACAATTTTTTTTATTCAGTTTCGAAAATCGCTATTAATGTAATTAATTTACAATTGTAACTATTCTTCATAACCAGTTACTTAAGTTCAGATGCCAGTTTATAAATGTCTGGGCACAAATCTGTCGTGCCCAAAGTCATAAGTGCAGCTAAGTTACAGCTAAGTTATTGCTTGGCTTTTATAACGGTCATTACGGAAAATGGAGTGAGACAAGGATGTGTGCTCCCTCCTCTGTTATTTAATATCTACATGGACAGAATATCCAAAGAAGCTAGCCTTGACAGAACAGATTCGGAAAATTTAGAACTCTTTACTCCAGATGAAACAACTGATCCACGGAAAATAAATGAACTTCTATTTGCAGAAGATCAATGCCTGTTTTACAACGATGAGGGCAGACTACAAAATCATATTAATAATCTGAGTTCACCATGCAGCAGATACAATATGAGTATAAATACAGCCAAAACAGAAGTAATGAAAGTTAACAGATCGCCTGGTCCACTAAGTATACAGATAAATAGCACAACTCTGAAACAAGTTAAAGAATTCAAATATCTTGGAAGTATGATCACAGAAGATGGCAGATTGGACAGAGAAATCGTAATCAGATGTCAAAAAGCTAAAGCGCTTACATATCAACTATCACCCTTACTGAAACATCCAAGTAGCCAATCGGGTTAGATCGGATAGTCTCTTTCAGTACGGGTGAACCAGCTGGGTTTTATCATCATCATCATCAAGTGCCCTGCCGGCTGGCGTAGGCGTTCATGACTCTCCACAGATCTCGGTCTTTGGTTTTCTGGATCAACTCTGCCGCTGATATTCCTCCATGGCACCGTCGCATTCCATCCAGCATCATTTCTCGTGGTCTGCCTCTGCCTCTCTTCCCCTCGATCTTTCCAGTTGTCACGATGTTCTCCAGCGCCTCTCTTCTCATCACATGACCAAAAAAAGCTGTTTGTCTCTTTCTTATTGTTGTATACAATGTTCTAGTTTCGTTAGCCTCTTTAAGGCATCCGTTGTTAGCTACTTTGGCAGTCCAAGGAATTCGCAACATTCGTCTAAGGAACCACATCTCTGTTGCTTCCAATCTCTTCCTAATTTGTTCATTTATATTCCAAGATTCACAGTCATACAGCAAAACAGGTTCTATATAGCACTTCAGCACTCTCTTTCTTACATTCAATGATAGTGACTTATTGTATAAGATATTCTTCATTTTCTGAAATGCAGCCTTTGCTTGCCCTATTCTGCTCTTGATCTCTGTTGTACATCTTCCATCTGATGTTATAAATGTCTCTAGATATTTAAAACTATCCACTTGGTGAAGAATTTTCCCTTTTATCTCTATTTCACATTTGGGTGTCACATGTTTCTTTGATATCACCATTGTTACTGTTTTCTTGATATTTAAGGAGAGTCCTTTCTTTGCACTCTCTGTTACTACGATGTCCAACAATTGCAGTAGATATGTTGCATTATCCGCTATCAATACTGTGTCATCTGCATAGCGTATATTATTTTAGGGGTTAGATCGGCTGGTCTATTTCAGTAAGGGTGAACCAGTCAGGTTAGATCGGCTAGTCTATTTCAGTAATGGTGAACCAGTCGAGTTAGATCGGCTGGTCTCTTTCAGAAAGGGTGAAGTAGCAGGGTTAGATCAGCTAGTCTTTTTCAGTAAGGGTGAACCAGTCGGGTTAAATCGGCTAGTCTCTTCTAGTAAGAGTGAACCAGCAGGATTAGATTGGCTAGTCTCTTTCAGTAAGGATTAACCAGTCGGGTTAGATCGGCTAGTCTCTTTCAGTAGAGGTGAACCAGCAGGATTAGATTGGCTAGTCTCTTGAGTCTCTGTGGCGAAGTGGTCAAGCCGTTTGACTCGTGCTCCGAAGGTTGTGGGTTCGATTCCGGGCCGCGCCTTTCGGTTTACGAGTTAAATGTTTCGGAGACTCCTGTGGGTCGTCGCTAAAAGCTACGGAGTTCGTGCTTTGTGCGACACTTTCCGCGCTGCATAAAGAGACCGAGCCATATGAGATAAAACCCGGTGCGATGAAGTCGACCCTGTCGACTTTTAAGCGACTTTTAAGTAGGGGTGAACCAGCAGGATTAGATTGGCTAGTCTCTTTCAGTAGGGATTAACCAGTTGGGTTAGATCGGCTAGTCTCTTTCAGTAGGGGTGAACCAGCAGGATTAGATCGGCTAGTCTCTTTCAGTAAGGATTAACCAGTCGGGTTAGATCGGCTAGTCTCTTTCAGTAAGGATTAACCAGTCGGGTTAGATCGGCTAGTCTCTTTCAGTAAGGATTAACCAGTCGGGTTAGATCGGCTAGTCTCTTTCAGTAGGGGTGAACCAGCAGGATTAGATCGGCTAGTCTCTTTCAGTAAGGATTAACCAGTCGGGTTAGATCGGCTAGTCTCTTTCAGTAAGGATTAACCATTTGGGTTAGATCGGCTAGTCTCTTTCAGTAGGGGTGAACCAGCAGGATTTGATCGGCTAGTCTCTTTCAGTAAGGGTGAACCAGCAGGATTAGATTGGCTAGTCTCTTTCAGTAAGGGTGACATGAGAAAATTAGTAGCCTTTCGGGGAGGGGCTGGCCGAATGGCTAGATTGCTGGGTTCTCCTTCGTGATACCCGGGTTCGAATCTTCGGTATGGCGTGGATTTGTTTTTCTGTCAGGGACAAAAAGAAAACCCTAACCTGAACAGTTCACGGCAACTGCAGTAGCCAGGTAGCCTTAATTCCTTAGACTAAAGAATCCCCTGTCCTACACCACAAAGTACTATAGGCAGTAGATGACATACAGTGACAGACGGATACTAGCCCATCGATGACCCGCAGACTACACAAGTAAACCTCAACATCCCGTGGTGTAGACCTTGAAACCATGATCTCGAGGTCATGGGTCAACGGGGTTCTAGTTCGCCAGGGGAAACGGGCCCACCTCGATCAGATTTTCCTTCCCTAAACCTGCGATTGCCGGTCTCTCTGGCCGAGGGGTTACACCACTTTCTCCGTAATCCCGTTTATCACGCAGAGTCTCGTAGCGGGCGAGAACTGGCAGCGGTTCTACTCCCGCTGGTGACTTGCGGGATAACTGAGCCGGCCGCTCAGAAAGCAATGGCAAACTACTGAGCGTAATCTTGCCAAGAAATCAACAGACAGCTGAAAGATGCTGCTGTTGACAGCGATGTCCTGTAAAAGGATATCTCTTCTTCTTCTTCTTCTTCTTCTTCTTCTTCAGCGTTCCGAGCCATTGAGGTTCTTTGCTGAAGATACAATCCGTCTCCATTCGTCTCTCTGGTGGACCTTCTCTTTCCAGTCGTTGATTCCAAGTGCTTGCAGGTCTGTACATGTATTATCTCTCCACCGCCTTCTTGGTCTACCTCGGGGTCTACGGTCATTTATTTCCTGAGTGTAAGCGAGTTTTGTTTCCCTATTATCTTCCATTCTTTCTATATGCCCCAGCCATTGTAGTCTATTAGCCTTCATGATACCAGTGATTAGCGGAGACTTAAACAGATATGCAAAAAAAAAAAAAATGTCAAGGACTAAAAGTCAACATTTTAGACAACTGGTCGGGGAATGGGTTGAACTGACTACCTCGGCATTAGCTGGAAGTTTAAAAGACAGCGTTATTATCAATTCGACAACGCTGACCTGATATGGATATGTGTTGCATGGTTTCCCAGAAACGCCTTGCTGTTGATAGTCAGGATTTGCACAGGAGCCTCTGAATTAATGCGAAGGGGTTGGAATAATCGATCCTCTCGCTCGAGATACACAGTGAAATTCCAAATATTTACCTGAATTTCAAATAATGATAATAATAATGTCAACGGAAAAACTACATGCAAACCAAAGATCACAATCAACAATGAGGAAATAGAATGTGTCACAAAGTTGGAATAATATGTCGCCACAATCAACAATAAAGAAATATAAAATGTCACAAACTGTGAATAATTTCTCTTCACAATCAACAACAATAAGGTGCCTTCAAATGAATGCAGACGCAGGCTGGTCACAGAAAAGACAACGCAGAGGGTAAACAGTATTAACAACTTATGGCAAACAATGTAGAGGAAGACAGCGAAAGAAAATCATTGACAGTCTTGTACCATGGCACTGAAGGGAGTCAACACATCACTTGATTCATGCCCGGAGATCACAGTTCGTGGAGAAGCATGATCGCCAATGCCAGCCGACAAGGCTTTTGATTATGATTATTGTAGAATCAGTAACAACCCTCTGTCCACACGTTTTGGGAAATTTGACGTAACTAAACTCCAACCAGTTTAAAACTTAATAGAACTTCTATGGTGATAAGCTTTTCATAAAATGTATTTGCTATATACGATTAGACAACATTCATTGCTGGTTTCATCTCTCAGCACAAAACGCAATCAATACAAATTGTTGTTGAACTAATTATTCCCTCTTCCATACCATCAACATTGATTTTCAAAACTTTAAGAACTGTCTAATGCCATATCATACATCTGTTTTTCCTGCCAGTTCAATACGTCTACTATGAGCCATTTCATGCAGGTTATTTATTTCACATTGAGAATATTTGATGATGTCAGGGAAACAATATAAGAGACAATAAATATTGACAGACTTTACTTCAATATGATATTTCTCGTGTGCCATACGGACATCAGAAGATGCACCTAGGTGTCGCTCTTGATGTTGTAAACTTTAAACGTGTTTTGGGTAATGCAAATATTCAATTCTGAGAGGAAATGATGAACTTCGATCGCAGTTGTCATACTAGAATTCGGTGAATTAATCAGCAAAGAGCGAGTAGGAGAATTGGTCAGCTCTACTAAAGGGTCTATTTTTACTGACCGTGTTTGAAAACATTGCCGGTCCAAGTTTTGTATTTACCTATCATGTTGCAAGAACTTTACACAGTGTGAAGACAAAACTTGGACCGGCAATATTTTCAAACACTGCAGTCATTAAAAATACACCCTATAGAAGTCGACCACAAGTGACAAGATTGCCGTCACGAATAAAGCCTTCCTCGGCACACAAACAACAAGCATACTCTTCACGCGGTCAGCGTGGTCGAATGAATGAAAGCGCTTCTTCTTAAATTTCCGGTCTGCTGATGCCGAAGTGGCGGGTTCAACCCCTACCCCGGTCAGTTGGATTAAAATGTTGACTTCTCGTCCTTGACTTGTGGACGTAAGTTACAAGTATCTCCGGATTCGGAGTGGGTTCGCCTGATGGAAAGTTACATCGGTAATAGGGAAAGCTAATCTACACGCAAATATCAGTCTAATGTATTAAAGTAGCAGCATGGTATGGACTAAGCTTGGGTTCAAAGCCAGCAAATGCCACAGCCACACACCCACCCACGCGCACATGCACGCACGACACACACACACACACACACACGCACACACACACACACACACACACACACACACACACACGAGGGAGCTTCACATGAAAACCTTAAATTTGTGAGAGAGAGAGAGAGAGAGAGAGAGAGAGAGAGAGAGAGAAAGAGAGAGAGAGAGAGAGAGAGAGAGAGAGAGACAGACAGAGAGACAGAGACAGACAGAGAGACAGAGAGACAGAGAGAGAGAGAAAATCTTCTGAGAAAGTAAAGAATACATGTATCATTTTTCGATGTGGTCACCACTGCGTTCAATGCAAGTCCTCCAGCGCCGATAAAATGCTTGGATTCATGTAGAAAAAAAACAAAAAAACTCTCTTGGCTCACGCACTACCTGCTGCACATTTTCATCGGACCGAAAAGTTTTTAAACTTCCCATTCCTATCATACACTTGGTGGACTGACAGGCATGCATCACCATACTGGACCTTCATTCGCGGATGAATTTCTATTGGTTTCACCCTTTCATTGATCAAACAACGGATAACAGCACGCTGCTCTTCTTTGGTGCATGTCAAAAGTGGGGCGGCCATCTTTAAACTGTCCTTTTGACGTGGTCGTGGTCGTCTCCATCGTGATGTCACGTGCATAACACTCTTGACACCTTTTTTAACAACAATATTTGCAGGATACAAGACTACGGCATAGTTGTTGTAATTTCTATCATCTTGTGAAGATTTTCATTTGAATCCCCTTCGTATATATAAACAGCAGTCAACTTAAGCTTCTTGACATCGCTATAGAGTTTATCCTGAAATGCAGCTGGTGTAGGTCAAAATAGTGTTCTATATTCATACATTGGACGCTCAGTCGCTCATGCAACATGCTTAGCTGTAATTTTATCAGTTCCATGGTCACGTTCATCAGAATCTGCTATCTTTAGTTTATTAAACATATGAATACTTTTTGTCTGTTGTGTCCTGAGTCTGAAGATCATTACTTGTTCTTTTCTCTTGATAGATATTATCTGCCTGGTAGCCTGGATGCTCTGATTTCCTCTTGGTTTTATAGTTCATCTCATCTAGTTCCCCTTGAACCTTGCGGGGTCGCATAAACAGCGGGATAGTGCCCGTTTATCGGCGTTGTATATTGAGATTCCAATCGATCGTTTACATGGTAGGCCTTGTCTTCTGGTTCCATTTGGTCTATACATCATTGTTCATTGTGGTATACTGTCAGTTGGTAGCCTAGCTATGTGACATTTCAGACGCTATTCCAGCGCTACTATTACCCACACTTTATCCGAATTTAATCATTTATGATTTTCTCTCTTCTTTTTACGTTGAGTATTCGTCTCAGAAATCTCATTACCGTTGTGGTAATGTTTCTTTTCTCTGTTTCTGTCGTTGTCCATGTTTGGACTGCTAGCGTAGAGTAGGCAAAAAAGAATGTGTTGTAGAGTGTTTTAAGCATCTACTGATAAGTGTATGTTTTTCTTAACATTTGTCCAATGAGTTGGTTTATTATATAGCATCTATTCTCGATCTTGTTTTCTAATTTGCCATTTAATGGTAAGCAGTAAAGTAGGGGAAGTTGACAGTAAAAATGTGGATAGAGGGTAGCGGGTCCCGGGCAAGAAAAATCTGGAAGTTGAGAATTTTTATTTTTTTAATTTTTGGTGGGTGGAAAAAATCTGGAAGTTGTAAAAGTTTGTGAAGTGTGTCTAGAAATTAATAGTTGTAAAATGTTTTTTTTTTGGTGGGAAGTGTGGAGAATTTTCTACGTCTATTCTGATCTCGTAGCCGCGAGACCAGCTAGAGACGTCATAGTTATTTTACTAAAGACTGTTCCTATATTGGACTGGCTGTCGCCTTCAGTGTTTCATCTTTACGACAAACCACATTACATACCATTAAGTCGTTTCTCCTTTGATACGGTGGAAATACTTTTAACTACCGATATGGGTAAAACGCTTTAATTCACTACCGGGACTTCAGTGCTAACTTTACACTTTCGAACCCGGAAACATTCAGACCTCGAATAACCCAACACTAAAATGAGTTTTTACGTGACACTGCCCAGTAACGCCTCGTTAAAAATATACCCGCAAAATAATGCCGGACATTTCTTTGTCAAGCTGCAGCAAACTATTGAGCTAACCTCCCAGTGCGAAGTTGGTTTCATCGATATTCAGTTTCAAACACCTACTTTAATATTTTGAAGGATGAGGTGTGGTTAAAGTACACTCCACCTCCAGACCTAGACGACCCATCGAAGAAGATTACGTTGGCACCTGGTCTGTACAAATCAACAGAAAAATTCATCGCTGAATTGAATAGATTGCTTATCGAGGCTGAGAGATTTTTCAATGAACGGCAATGGCTGCATCTCGACGATGCCTTGCAAGAACATAAGCGAATGATTTTCTCTCATAACGATATCTCGAATAATGCTCGTTTCCAACTGTACGAAAAGGGAGCTGAAGTTAGACTTAGTGACAAGTTGGCAGAAATTTTACAATTTCCCTCGACACATGTCACCATGACTGAACCCAGTCTGTCTGGTGTGGGTGATGTAGATTTAGACCAGGGCACGAAAAATGTCTTCGTCTGTTCCGACATTGTCATCTCGTGGGTGGTCGGGGATGTAATGGTACCCTTACTGCGGACTCTACCTGTTCTAGACAGATCCACCACCTCCGTATTTAGGGTGTAGGACAAGCCGCATTACGTACCCCTCAGTCGATTCTCCTTTGACACGATTGAACTTCTTATAGTCGATGAGCAGGGGAAAACTATCCCATTCACATGTGGAACTTCAGTAATGACGTCACGTTTTCGAACAACCAAACGGTTTGATCTGGGTTAACCATGGTTAGACACCATGGTATATAATTTACGGCTCAGAAATTACGTGCATCATTCTAAAAGTATTACAGCTTCACTAAGACACATCGGCGCTTTTTTTTTGTTGTTTTGAAATTGTCTCGCGGTTTTCGTTTTGGCACAAACTTCGCGCATTTATATGGGATTGTTCAGAGGTGTCTCCGATGTGGGTTCTTTCATGAAACGTGATTATATAAATAAATATATAAATAAATCTTACCATACATATAATATTAATAGCTAAGACTTGAATGTGTGAATATTGTTCAGTGGTATTAAAAGTGAAATTGTGTACACTTCACAGCATCGCTATGAAGTTGTACACATATTTTTGTCAAGAAGCTGATCGCAGGAAACTGTTTCATACTGTTACAAATCCCGAAAAAAGAACAGTGCATGCATTGGGTATGAGTAAACGGTAATTTCGTCGATGGGTGCAAGAATCTGGAATGAAACCAACACGCGATAAGCAAATGGTAGGTATAAAGGCAATCGTAGACAGCTTTGACAAGGATGTCATCAGGCGAGTTATTATAAAAATGATGGATGCCAAAGAAACAGTGACTGTAAGAAAACTGAGGGTTTTGTTGAGAAAGAACAATAACGTAGAGCTATCCAAAACAACTTTGTGGAAAATTATAAGGACATTAGGCTCCACTTTTAGAAAGTACAAGGGAGGTAGAAATATCCTTTGCGAGCAACCGCATTTAAGAGCCATGAGAAGCAGATACCTACGTGAAATAAGGGAAATGCGCAACGAAAATTATGACATACTGTATTTGGATGAGACATGGATCAATGCACACCGCACAAGTGAAAAGGAATGACAATCAATGGATGGAAAGATAAAGCGTTATTAGCCCAGTAGTAAAGGACAGCGTTTGGTCATAGCCTATGCTGGTAGTACGCATAGTGGCTTACTACAGAATGCTGGGCTCGTGTTCGTACCAAAGCATACAGACAATAGGGATTATCTTAATGAGATGAATGGTAATGTATTTAGAGATTGGCTCGAGAATACAGTACTTCCATCTCTTGATAGACCGTCTTATCTAATCATGGACTATGTATCATATCACAATGTTGTTGCCCAAGAAGACAAAATACCTATGGCATCGAGCACAAAGGAAGCAATATAGCTTTGGCTCCGAAGGGAAAATATATCATTTCCAGAAACATATTTCAAGCTACAGTTGTTGTCCCTTGTAAAACAGGCGCAAAAAAGCAAGAAATATCAAATCAACAAGTTGATAGAAGAGCATGGTCATAGGTGCTTGAGACTTCCGCCGTATCATTCTCATTTAAACCCTATAGAACTTGTGTGGGCTAAAATTAAAGGACAGGTGACAGCTGCCAATAATACATTCAAATCGTCTGACATCAAGATACTAACGCAGTCCGCGCTATTAAATATTGATAAAAGTTACTGGAAAAAATGTGAGGACCATGTGTTGAAAGAGGAAAAGGACTATTGGAGAAAGGATGGATTGAATTTTATGCAACCGAGAGCAATCATCAACCTACTACAATCGTCCGACACAGATTAAGGTCTGAGCAGATCGCAGACCTTATACGTACACACTTACTGGGATATTTTGCTCCAACTATTCAGACGAATTGCAGGCCCTAAACATTACAGCATAATGTCAATGGCAACAGTTTGTATTCCACAGTGATGAATTTTCAATTCTGCAAGCCCTCAGCGGTGACAGACAACTGTATTGGGAAAAAAACACACACACTAAACGCATTGAATACCAACAGAAGAGTAATATTTTGGTGGAAACTGACATATTGTGGCGTAACAAGAGACGTGAGAGCAAACACGTTGTCAAATTAGGGGACAACACACGTGCATAGGAATCAATCTATAAACTTCAATGAAAAGAGGACCACCATCTTGGTCGTTAAGAAGAAAGCCCACTACAGAGATATTGACAACTATTTTCATAGTGCAAAACTGGTAATCATGTTCCGTCTCTGAACGGTAAACAGCAGAGTAGACAATCTTTCACGAAGACTCAAAGCGGGTCTGTCACCCATGTGTGCGTGTGAACAAACTACACAGACACCTGAACAGATCCTTAAAAATGGAAACATGACTAAATTGTGGTATCACTTCTGGTCACTCCATACGTACATTAACGCACAGCTATTTGGAAGCTTTTACGAACTCCATATAAAAAACTAACATGAATACTTGTGTACACATTATTAACCAGCAGGTGAAGAAACAAGTAGAAAATGAAAAATAAGGTAAGAAATATATTCCTTCCACTTTCCAGTCAATTAACACATTATTTACCCCATGCCTCTGTAAATTCTCTGTCTTTACTAATATTACACATTGCACCCCTCTCGGGATTCTCCGTGGTAAAGTGGACAAGCCGTCTGACTAAGGCTCCGAATGTTGTATGTTCGATTCCGGGCCGCGTCCTACATTTCACGAGTGAATTTTTTCGGAGACTCCTGAGGGTCGTCGCTGGAGCTACAGAGTTCGTGCTTTGTGCGACGCTTTCCACGCTGCGGACAGGGACTGAGCCAGCTGAGCCATATGGGATAAAAACCCGGTCGACTTTTAAGCTACTTCTTTTACTGCACCCACTCCCATACGAATCCGTATATGCCTTGTGTCGTCATCTGATTTGACGGGGCATTCATTACTGTAAAACAAGTTTGTTAGCGAGAAATCACTAGTTTCTCACCAAAATATCAAAAAAATGTCACCGCTTTCGATGGTTTAAGTTGCTTTTGGACCTATCAAAGACATATTCCTTGGGTGGGGGTAAATATAAGACGGCAGGAAAATTTTCATAACGATGCAAGAGTTTTCAAAATAATTGATCGTGAATGACGGCATTCATTTCTGGACATACTATAATAGTGCCAGTTATGTGTTGGTTAACGAGGCACCTCGTTTTCCCGATGTACCTCTCGTGTCTGGCCGTGCCAATTCTTACTCACAAGTCTTTCATCCTGGACAGCGATGTGGATTCACTGACGTCAAAGTCTTTTGTTCTCGACATGTCTTTAAGGACGTTAATAACATCGGCACGATCCATGGGCCGATGGGCCTATTATTTCACCGAGTGAAAATTCGTACCGTACCGGGTCTACTTGGAAGCTCTTCTGAATTATGACGAAGAGACCAAAAAGAGTCATCTGACCTCAGCTCTATACTATCAAGATACTCCTTTGTATATGACAGACACGAAGGGTGATGCCAATAACGGTCTAGCCAAAAGAAGATCTTTAGCCAGCTATAGTGTGGAACTGGATATAATGGGACGCCTACATTCCGACATTTTCAATCAAGACAGGTACATGTTGAATGGCGTCGATATTAAAATCAAACTAATCCCATCAAAATCCGTCTTTAATTTGATTGCCACGGATGTAAACGGTGGGTACAAAAGTGTCATCACTTACGCCACCCTCTTGGTGAGGAAAGCTAAGTTAAATCCAGATATATCTCTGGCTCATGAAAAAGCCTTATTGAGATCCAATGCCAAGTATCCTTTTAAAAGAGTCGTGGTAAAAACATTTTCTATCCTGAAAGGTATGTTTTCCCACACACAAGATAACCTTTTCCTCAGCCAGACACCGACCCGGGTGGTGATCGGTTTAGTGAACGCTTCCTGTTTCAACGGCGAGCTAAACATGAACCCTTTCATATCCAGACATTATCAGTTAAACTATTTGAGTCTGATGGTAGATGGGCGTAGTGTAACAGGCAAATCCTTAACCATGAATTATACCACGAGTCAGTACATGCGAGCTTTCCATGGTACCAATTGGGCCCTCGGTCTGACCGGTAAGGATGTCGGGAATGGTATCGATTTTTAAATTTTCAGTCAAGGGTACACGCTTTTTGATCTACCTCCCAGCACATTAGATGGGGAGAAGTTTGAATTGGCGACATCTGGCCCACTGTCACTAGAACTTAAGTTTGCTGTTATAACGGCTGCCCCTCTACAGGTCATCGTATACGCGGAACTCGACTCGGTCCTAGAAGTTTCCAAGATGAGACAAGTGCTAACAGGTTAGGCAGTATAATAGATACCCAACAGCTAAGACAATTACTCATGTCTGATCTGTTTGTTTGACGCCTTCCGCTAGTCAACGAATGCGCTAGAGATCATTTGCCTAGACACATTGATAGAACACAACCGGCCACTTTGATCATCAATATTGACACAAGTGCTTACTCTGGGGCACATTGGTGCACCCTATATTTCGATGGTCTAGGTCAGTTTGAATATTTCGATTCATTTGGCTTGCCGCCATTATCCACTTTATACACCGTAACTCGGATAAAGCACCTGTGTACAACACCCGCAAGTTACAAGACATTAATAACGCCACTTGTGGTCTGTATGCCTTGTATTTCTTGGTGATGAAATGCCACGGCACGTGTATGTCACCTATCCTGCAACCATTTGGATACAGACAATACGTGAACGACCGTCTCCTGTTTCAATTGGTTACTCCATGGTAAAATAAAAGACAAGTCCAGACATGATTACCACCACTAGATAATTTCATCCTTATAAAATGAGATGAACACTCGTGTTTCGTGTCTACAACGATCAAGATGTCTACACCCAACTGGATATTTATGTCAAGAACTGCTGATATGCCCAGACAGCTAGCATAAGGTTTGAAAACGGTGACAGTTTCTCAAGACAGAGGAACGACGACACTCCATCTACAACAGTATTTTGGTAATCTGAGATGAAATACCCGTTCAAGGTGGGGATTACAGTCATGAGAGCAGAGTTTGAATCTCTCCTATCAATGAAGGATGACATTCCAGCTGTTTTTGATAACTCAACTTATGGTCACCAATCTACCTACAAGCCAGACCAGTCTACATGTACCAACAGTCAAGACATGCCTCTGAAGGACCAGGCATGTTTCTACAATAACCAAGTCTCTCTGATCCATTTGGGTTGTAAACGGAGCCAGCTTTAAATGTTGTAACTTATTTAATGTTGTCTACCAATAACAGCCATATGAAAATGTTACATTTTTGTTTGTTTTCTTTTTGTCTCTCTGTTCCATTGTGTTCATGTCTCTGTTCTTGTGTGTATTTGTCTGTGTGTATGTGCATGTGTTCATGCCTCTCTGTTCCATTGAGTGCTTGTGTCTTTGTTCTCGTGTGTATTTGTCAGTGTTCATGTCTCTCCGACAAGAAGAGGACAATGGCATGAAAGCAAGCCACTTGAAACAACCAACAAACCAAAAAACTTGGTTTCAATATTTTTATTTTATCACCAAAATGTGTGTGACAATAATGTGTCAGTAGTGTCCACAACATATTCAACAAAACAGTTTAGTAACATCAATATATCACACTCATGAAAAAAAGCACTCAGTGAGTTACAAATCATCATCAATGACATATATGGTTTCTGAAAAAATATAACAATGTAGTATGTTGATGGGTTGGTATGTCACCTAGACATCAACCTATCGGGAACTCAGGGATATGAAAGAGGTAAAAGCATGTGGCAGCTACTGTCTCTAGTGTGTATTTGGTGTCTGTGCATTGTTGCGTGGTGTAGGAAAGAATGTCATGTTCGTATACTGTTTTGATAAAAGCGTCAAAGTCGTGTCTGTTATTGATTAGCGCTGGAAATGCTAAAACAAAGAATTGTTAAAAGAAGCAAAGGTCGTGTGTTTCTCTATGTCTTAGAACTAAATGAAGGCTAAAGTTTATCTGATTGATTGATAGATTTAAGAACCGACATCACAACATTCAGGGCATTCCCATAAGCGCTCCATCCCCATCCCCGGCAGCCAGCAAAGAGTTCCAACACTAATAGTACCAGTAGCAATCTGATGATATGTCCGTCTTGCCTTTCCTCTGAGCATCGAGCGTCTGCCAGATCCCCTCGTCACTCCTTGCTCTCTCATTCTTGCCAGACCATGGTGATCCATTTGCTCCTCCAAGGTGTACAAGTGCTCCCACAAGGCCGCCACCACGTCTGCCTTGTCATGCGTTTATACTCCACCAATTTTTGCAGAGCCAGCCAATCTGTCCGCCTGTTCATTCCCCAGCACACCGGCATGCCCCGGGAAAAAATCCAGGCGATGCTTGCAACCCGTGACCTCTGAAGCGAAGCAAGCCACTCTGCCCAAAGCGTGCCTGTCCTCACTTTCCTCAGCATGCTTTCTGAGAAGTTACAATCACGATGTGTGGGTGTATCGTATTCTCCATCCAGCGGAAAGCTGCACTGATCGCCTCCACCTCCATTCTTAAGCTATATGTTGTGGTATCATATGCCAGGCTCTCCTGCACCAAACGTCAACCATTAGCTTTTGCTAAGAACTCCCAGGCACGTCTCCTACCTCTCACACCGATCCGTCTGTGTAGATAATCACATCACCCGAGTGAGCATTATCCTGAATTAGTTGCTGGATTTCCACTTCCGTGGCCCCTGCTGGCCACTCCCTGCTCAATGTTATTATAACTCTGCACAAGTCTGACTGCTCCGCTGGCACTGAATGGTGTAGGGGTTGAACCGCTAACCTCGACATCAGCAAAATGAATGTTTAAGAACACGCGTTCTTACCCATTCGGCCATGCACTTTGAGATGTAAATTACGACCTTTCAAGTTATACTGGATTCACTTGATGGCGAGAGACACTGGTAATAGGGAAAGCTAATCCACAAGCAAAATTCAGTCCAGTGCACTAGATCATGTATAGTAAAAACCAGAGGTTCCCAAACCACAGCCCATGGGCCACTTGTGGCCCACCGGCTGTCAGAAAGTGGCATGTGAAGCCTCATTATTTAATATAATATATTTTAATAATTTCAAAAATGCACGCAGAGCGACCCGTTAGCATGCAATAATTTACTCTGCTCGTGGTTGTTATGTTCAGATATTATCGAATGCGCCTGTTCAGTTCGCAACAAAATGTTATGAAGTTCCCATATCCCAGCCTAGTTGACCAAACAGAGTGTGCAAGGCACCATGTTGTTGTCTCTTACAACTGTTTAGCAGAGTCGGTAGTATTGTGTTGAAATGGGAGTTTTTCAAATAAAAATTTACCGTTAAAGCCTATAAACATAAGTGTGGGAAATCTATAATCAAACAATGGTAACAAGCGAAAATGTGAAGACGTTGCTTGTCATGAATTCAATGAAGATTAGGCGGGGAAATTTATGTTTATGCCTAGCCATAGTGGTAAACCAGTTTGCTTAATCTGCGGGTTTGGTGTTTCTGTTACAAAACAATGTAATCTGGAATGACACTTCATGACCACACATTCAGACATACACGCTCAATATCCAATCAATTCAGAGTTCAGAAAAGATTTCATAGCTAAGAAATAAAAGTAAGAATGATATTGCATGACTTTTATAAGTTTATAACGTTGTAGCTCTCTTAGGGGTAGTGGGGTAGGGGTATCCCCTATCGAAGGAGAAGTAAGGAGCCTCCTTCCCTCCGCTGCCTACGCAACACCCTTGGGCAAGGTGGAGTACCCGTTTAGCCCCCCAATCAGGGTTACGTGAAGTGCAGGTTTAGGTTACATGCGTGCAGGTGGTGGATGGAGATGGAGAGCAGCCGACAGATAGTTGTAGGTTATGGTCTCCACCTTCACGATGGTATGCAGAAGATCTCTTTTTTTGAGGAGACAATGGCTACGGTCGCTGACCAGTATGGTCACTGCTAGGAAAGAAAGCAATGGCAAACTACCTTCTTTACAGATGCCAAGAAAATCATGTTGTGTGGACTCATCGATAATCAGAGAAACAGCGTAAATGGGTGCTCCATAGGAGCAGCTTTGCCCGGTAGGGATAGTCATGCGCACCAGGTGACTCCAGACCGCCAACAGGCTACTAGGTGCAAAAGATTAATATAATTGAAAGTAGGAACTTGGAATGTTAGAACAATGAATGCAGATGGAAAATTAGAAAACATAAAAAAAGAAATGGAGAGAGAGAAGATTAACATATTAGGAATATCGGAAACGAGATGGAACGGAGCAGGGACAAGGACAGGAGAGGATTGTAAGATTATTTACTCTGGGGGAAAAGAACAGCAAAGAGGTGTAGCCATTATATTAGATAAGCAAACATCAAATTCTGTCAAAGGATATTGGGCAGTGTCAGGCAGAGTTCTATTAGTAAAATTAAATGGAAGACATTTTAAAATAAATGTCATTCAAGTATATGCCCCAACAAGTGAATGCAGTAAAGAAAGTATAGAAGAATTTTATAATGACATGGAGTCTGCTTTGAAGAACTGTAAAAAATTCCAAATAAATATCATAATGGGTGATTTCAACGCAAAAATAGGAAAGCAAAGTGATGGATGCAGTGTAGGCAACCATGGTTTTGGAGAGAAAAATGAAAGAGGATAAAGACTTGTAGAATGGGCAAAAGAACAAGAAATAGTTGTAGGAAACACCTGGTTTAAACAGCATCCTAGAAGATTATGGACATGGAGGAGTCCAGACAGCAGGATTAAAAATCAGATAGATTACATCCTGATTAGCAAAAAGTTTCAAAATGCATTAACAGTCATAAAAAACAGTTCCAAATGCAGACTGTTACAGTGATCACAGATTAATTACAGGCACGTTGAGGGTAAAGTTAAAGAAAGTCAAGTATACAGCAGGAAAATATGACTTGTGCAAATTGAAAACTGACAAAGAAATACAAGATAATTTTAACATAGAAGTAAAGAACAAATTTGATTTATTATCTGATCTAGAGATCCTATTTCAAGATGTAGATGATCAATGGGAAATGCTGAAGAATTCAATCAGTTGTGCAGCAGAAACAACTATTCCAAAAGTAAAGAAAGTTAGGCCGTAAGACATGGATGACTGAAGAAATTTTACAACTAATGGAAACAAGAAGACAGAACAAAAATAATCCTGCCAAATATGAAGAAATTCACAGAAAAGTCAGAACCTTATGTAAGGAGGCAAAAGAAACATGGCTTGAGAAAAATTGCAGAGAAATTGAAAAACAACACATCAGTAACAATGCGAAACTAATGCACAAAAGAATTCAGGAGCTTACTAATCAAAGAACACGTACATCAGCAGGCTGTCTAAAGACAAAAGATGGAAGAGTCATAATAGAAAAAGATCAGATCTTACATGAATGGTCAGATTACGTGAAAAACCTTTATGACGATAACAGAGACGAACAGTATGACGTTCAAAATAATAATGAAGGACCAGCAATTTTGAAGATGGAGAGGTTCAAAATGCTCTTAACCATATGAAATCTGGCAAGACCCCCGGTTCAGACAGCGTCACAACAGAAATGATTAATGCTTTAGAAGAATAGATAAAGTTATCAGTCTGCTTAATACAATATATGATACTGGAAATATACCCCAGGAGTCATGTAATTCTGTATTTATTGCAATCCCAAAGAAATCAGGAGCCTTGGAATGTGATCAACATCGAACAATTAGTATAATGAGTCACATCACAAAGATTTTGCTAAGAATTATCATGCAAAGAGTTAGGAGGAAAATACAACCTGAAATAGGAGAAGAACACTGTGGGTTTGTTGAAGGCAAGGGTACAGTAAATTATGTGTATATACTGAGAACCGTAATCGAACATTCTATAGAAGTAAACCAAGATCTACACCTTTGCTTTATTGACTACACAAAGGCTTTCGATAAAGTGAGACATGTAGACATGATAAGGATGCTTGAAGATCTACAAATTGATGGAAAAGACCTTAGACTTGTAAAAAACATATATTAGAAACAACAAGCTGCCTTAAGAGTTGATAATGAAGTAAGCGAATATCAGCCTATTAAGAGAGGTGAGAGACAGGGATGTGTAATGTCTCCAGATCTGTTTTCCCTGTACAGTGAAAGTATTTTCAGAAATATTGAAGATATGGAAGGAATCAACATTGGGGGACGATGCATCAATAACATTAGATATGCAGATGATACAGTCTTGATTGCAGACAATGAACAGGACCTGCAAAATTTAGTAGATGCGGTTGTTACACACAGTGAACAACAAGGGTTAGAATTAAATTGTAAAAAGACACAGATTATGGTCGTCACTAGGAAGAACGAAATACCACAGTGTAATATACAAGTAAATGGGAATATTCTTCAACAAGTGAATAGGTACAATTATCTCGGAACAGTGATAACATCTGATGGGAGATGCCTTGAAGAGATTAGAACAAGAATCGCCATGGCAAAAGTAGCCTTTAGCAAGATGAAAAACATACTGACCAATAAAAAGATGTCAATTGAAACGAGAAAAAGAGTGTTGAGGTGCTACATAGAACCTGTACTTTTATATGGATGTGAAGCTTGGACAATGAGCAGCCAGGCTGAAAAACATCTGATGGCTGTAGAAATGTGGTTTCTGAGGAAAATGCAAAGAATACCATGGACAGCCAGAAAGACCAATGAACAAGTCCTTCAGGAAACAAATGAAGATCGTAAACTGATCAGAGACATTAGACGTAGACAGTCACAATTTTTTGGACATGTTATGAGAAGAAATGATTTGGAGAACTTGGTGACAACTGGTAAGATCGAGGGAAACAGACCAAGGGGAAGACCTAGAAACAAGTATCTGGATGGCTTGGCCTTGTGGCATGGTCGAGACAGAAACACGGAACTGATCCACGACTCTGGTGATCGAGTGAGATGGCAGAACATGACCGCCCACGCTTACCGGCATGGCACATGATGGATGGATGGATGGTTGTTACACACAGTGAACAACTAGGGTTAGAATTAAATAGTAAAAAGACACAGATTATGGTCGTCACTAGGAAGAACGAAATACCACAATGTAATATACAAGTACTCCCCCGATGTGTCGCCACCTTGACGTGGTGGGGGAGCTTGCGTGTCCCATCGACCCCATTTGCTTGCTGATGGATGAAAAACTACATATCGGACAGCTTATGGGATAGGGACCAGACTAAGAGAGACACAACCTGCTGCTCTGCAGGTGAGACTGAGGATAGCAGTCTAAAATTTAAATCAGGCTCACGAAGGCAGAAGTTCTTGGTCCGGACAAAACACTAAAGGTTCCCTGTCGAGGGCTGTGGCTGAACGCCTCTAAGCCACAAACCCTCGGACCTGAGAGCCGGGCCGATAGCCACCTTTCGAAAAATAAAGGCGTGATACTGAGCAAGCTACATGCTCAGGTCTGATAGAAGTTCGAAGGCTCTCAGCTGGGGGATATGAGAGATTCCCGGATGAGAGGGTCAGGCCGTTTCTCGTTCACGTTGCACGAAGAGGTGCTGAGCCGGCAGCACAAGTAGCCTACCCCGTGAGCGAGTACAAAAAGTCAAAAAAGTGCCCCAGTCGAAGAAAACGGCTGCAAAAACTATCTAACTCATAGAGAGTGTAGACAAATGTGGAAGAACGTCCCAATGACGCAAAATGGAACGCACGGCGAGCGAACCTATTGCGTGGTCCGAAGTCAAAAGCAAAAGCTTACCGAGTGGGTGTCGCTTGCAGTCTGACCGTCCCTGATGTGTGCTAGAGCGATCAGTGGCAAACGAGTTGCCCAACACATGGAAGTGAGGAACTAAAGCAGCCATGAGCAGGACGTGGCAACTCCTTGGGTGAGCCCAGTCACAGAGCAATATGTGCCGGCTCTGCAATTATGGAAGCCTCCTTGGATAGCGAGGGAATGCTCATGGTCTGCCCCTGCCTTCCCTTGAGGGCCGACCACGATGTCGTTCATAGTTCTATCTTGACCAGCTGAGATGTTAGCGACATCACAACAGTCCAACGTGCCTCGAAACCAGAGGAAGGCTAACCTCATTAAAAAATGCCCGCTGAAGTCGGAAGTGTCGTCCTACGGGTGGCAAACTAAAAATTGACACTACGCAATTACGTCCGAGTGAAATGTCTCATCCGAATGTCTCTCGTGCTAGGAACAGCTCTGACTACCTAGTTTCCGAATGCCGCTCTTGTTCGGAACAGCTCTGACTGGGTAGTTTTCCGAATGTCTGTTGTGCCTGGAAAAGCTCTGATGGGCGCAACGACAAGCACATGTCCGAAAACTCGCTGAGTGGATGCCGTCTGCAAACCTGTCTGGTTTGTGCGGGAATGACCCGGGGAAACGAAATGACCAATATATTGAAGTGAGGATTTAAAGCAGCCATGAGCAGGACGTGACGATCTCCCTCGGTGAGCCCAGATCCAGGGCGTTATGTGTCGGCCCTGCAACTATGGAAGCAACCTTGGATGGCGGAAAATGCTATGGACTGTCCCTGCCTTCCTTTGAGGGATGACCGTTGTCTTCGACCGTTCAACCTTGACCAGCATGGTTGCAGATGGCACTACAAAAGTGAGAGTCTCCCAGGAATGCTACCTGGTCAAAAAAGCACGCTAAAGTCGATGTGTTGGCCTACGGGTTTCCGGCCCAAGGGCGCATAACAGACACACCGCAATCACATCTGAAAAAAAACACTCCGGATGAACGAAAAGAAGAAGATATACAAGTAAATGGGAATATTCTTCAACAAGTGAATAGGTACAATTATCTCGGAACAGTCATAACATCTGATGGGAGATGCCTTGAAGAGATTAGAACAAGAATCGCCATGGCAAAAGTAGCCTTTAGCAAGATGAAACACATACTGATCAATAAAAAGATGTCAATTGAAACGAGAAAAAGAGTGTTGAGATGCTACATAGAACCTGTACTTTTATATGGATGTGAAGCTTGGACAATGAGCAGCCAGGCTGAAAAACATCTGATGGCTGTAGAAATGTGGTTTCTGAGGAAAATGCAAAGACTACCATGGACAGCCAGAAAGACCAATGAACAAGTCCTTCAAGAAACAAATGAAGATCGTAAACTGATTAGAGTCATTAGACGTAGACAGTCACAATTTTTTGGGCATGTTATAAGAAGAAATCATTTGGAGAACTTGGTGACAACTGGTAAGATTGAGGGGAACAGTCCAAGGGGAAGACCTAGAAACAAGTACCTGGATGGCTTGGCCTTATGGCATGGTCGAGACAGAAACACGGAGCTGATCCACGACTCTGGTGATCGAGTGAGATGGCAGAACATGACCGCCCATGCTTACCGGCATAGCACATGATGGATGGATGGATGGCACTTTTAACTACAGAAAATAGTAGATATGGCTGTCAGAGCCTAGCTATGCAGCAACATCGTTACGGCACCCGGCGGACAAGAGTTGTCGGCTGGCAAGATTGCTACCTGACACGCGACCAGCGGTCAGGCTGACGACAGACGCACGCAAGCCACGTGACCCCACCAGAGGCAGTGGGCAGTGTGCGTGATAGCTCAGACCGAGCTGGGACAGGAGACTGGAAGGACATGTGTGACGAGAGCAAGGCGTTTGTGTGAATCTCCGTGGTTGAAAGCCGAGCGACTGATATCTTGAGCGTCAGACCTATGAGCTGTATTGTGGTTGTGAGTTATATATTGTAGATCGTTGTAATTATCGTTCTGTATTTAATGTGGCAATAAATCCATAGAACTTGTGTTGCTGTGTCTTACGTCGAATCACGTTATACTTGTACTGTCTCACACGTGTTAGCCAACGAGCCGAATATAAGATCCTGACATGTGTGGACGTGGGGGCTCGTACAGTAAATGTACAGTACAGATTGTTTGATCCTGTAAACGTGTAAAACATTTGTGATTTGTGAAACGTGTCACCGTTTGACCTTGTCAACATTGTGATTTTGTCGCCATTTTGACCTTGTCGCCATCTTGTAAACTTGATGTCTATGTCCTTACTGAATGTCATCTTGATGTAAGTGATGTGTCATCAATGTTATTGAGTGTTCAAATACAGATAGATTGTTTTTGTGTATTGAGTTTGTGGAACGCAAAGAGTTTTGGAAAGAGTGTAATTTCTGTTGAAAGAAACACTGTTGACGACAAATTTACGACATACAATTACACTCGACACCATCCAAACCAAATCAACACTTAGTGACTTGCAGGCACACACCAACAAATAGACACTAACTTATTTCTCTCCAAAAACAAAGCAGGTTTTTTGCGTACCATCCGTAACCTTGCCGTAGAGGTCATTAGTGGTTCCGAAGTACGACCCTACAGTTTTCCTAGCCCGATTGTCCAACCGTTCGTCACCGTATCCAAGGGCACTTGAGTATATTTTTCTTTACTTTAACTTTACGTATGCATTAGTGGGCACGCATCGTATAGTCAAATCAATTGTAAATTGTTTTTCTACTAACCATTTACAACATATTTTGTGTAGTTGATTTTCATTGACGTATTTTCTCCATCATGTCGTCATTATTTGATTTCATCGATATGGGGTTAAAATTAAAGTTACAAGGTGATGAATTAACAAAATGGAGTGAGAATAAATACGCAGAATACCTACTTGTTCAGGAAAAAGCTGCTGAACGCGATGAAAGGGCAGCTGAACGAACTGCAAAGCAAGCAGAAGCAGAATTGACTGCAAAGTTAAAGCAAGCTGAGATAGACAGTGAACTTAAGAAAGCAGAAATAGCAGCTCAGAGTAAGAGGGAAGAACTAGAATTACAGTTGAAAATGAAACAACTTGACACTGAGACCTCAATTAATAAAGAGTCAAAGAAATCTGAAAGACTGGAGAAAGAAAACCAGTATAAGAAGTATCAAGGTATCGTACGTAACTATACCTCGGGTGACTGCATAGCAGCCTTTACCCAAAATTTTGAGACTTTAATGGAACATTACCAAGTTCCACTTTCGGAATGGAATATTCTATACATGAGGAGTCTATCTGGGGAACCTCTTAAAGTCATTGAAACCATCCCCAAAGACCTCAGAAAAGAGTACCATTATATTAAATCTAAAATAATGGCACATTTCATGTTAGACGAGGCAGGGTACAGAGAACAATTCAGTAAACTGAGTCCAAAATCAACTCAAACGTTCTCTGACTACCTCTGTTTAGTCCGAGATATTTTCAGCAAATGGACTTCATCAGCCAAAATTAACAAAAATTATGATAAATTAGAAGATCTCATCATTCGAGATAAAGTCATTTCTTCTATCCCATCATCTTTTTCTAAGTTCTTACAGGAGAATGAATGCACAAGTGTGGAAGAAATGGAAAGACGTGGGTCGGCCTATTATACGGCCAATAAACAGTGCTTTGCCACTGAAGCTACTGACAGTAACTGGGTAGCAGCAGCCAACTATGAGAAAAAACTATAGTAGGCAAAAACCATACAGGCCTACCTCTGAAAAATTTAGACATTGTATTCACTGTAAAATGTCTCACCATTTGAACGAGATGTGCGATAAAAACCCAGGGTACCAAACATACTTGCAAAATATGGTAAACAGACAAGACAGAGAACGTAAATCGTTCAAAAGTTTACGTAAATGTTTTCTCTGCAAGGCTTACGGGCACCATCGTATGGATTGTAGAGGCAGGCATATGACCAACAAAGCCAATGCCGCCTTGTTCGATAGCTCAGCGTCAGAAGACGAAAATCCAGAAAAACATCCTGTACATGCAGCACAGGCTTGTGATGTATTTAGTGCCAACACATGCACTGTCTGTAATACCTTCTTTGAAAATGGTATCTTAACATGCGGGCACGCCATCCCTATTGCCAATGAGGAAGCTAACTTGGTAATAGACTCAAAAGGCAGATTAGACATCTATCACGGGTATGTAAATGGCAAGTTTGCTACAGTACTTCGCGACACTGGAAGTACACTTATTGGCCTGAAAACAACATTCATAACGCCTACAGACTATACAGGCAAACACATCACATGTAGAACATTTTCAGGCAATATTGAAAAATATCCATTAGCTTGGGCATACATTGAAACACCATTCCTCACCGGGAAAGTAAAGGTCGCGGCACTTACAAACCCAGTGTGCGATATAATCATAGGAAATTTACCTGAGGTGAATGACAAACCTCATAACCATGACATAACATCACTATGTATAAATGATAACACATCACCACCAAATGTCATTGAAAATGTCATATCACCTGTTGAATGTATGTTAGCTAATGCAGCACTAAGTTCTCATCACATCATTGACGATATCATTCCATCATCATCTGATGTCATTGAGTGTGTGAACGCAGTAACAAGAGCTACTGCTAGAGTGCAAGATGAAAGTAACCAAACTGAGGCTATACAAATGCTTAGCCCAGAATTACCACCTAGTGACTCTATGAAGGAAACATTCATAACAGCTCAAAAAGCTGATCCTTCACTGTCAAAGTATTTTGACCTGATCGGCAAAAAGGCAAGAGTAACCAAAAATGCGAAATGGCATTTTGCTTTACACAATGATATACTCACCAGGTATTACACCAGAGGTGACATTACAACAAAGCAAACTGTTTTGCCAACTACCTATCGCAAGCAAGCTTTACATCTTGCTCACGATATACCTTTTGCAGGTCATATGGCATATGTGAAAACCAGGTCAAGACTTTTGACACAGTTTCATTGGCCAACATTTTGCAATGACATAAGAACATATTGCAGAAATTGTGATACATGCCAGAAACTAGTAAAAAAAAGTAAACACCCACAGGCAAAGTTACAAGTCACTGACTTAGCCAGTCGACCTTTTGAAAAATTATCAGTTGACATTGTGGGCCCTCTTAGTCATACAACTACTAGAGGGAATAAATATATCCTAACTTTAATTGATCAATGTAGTCGCTGGCCAGAAGCTATTCCGCTAAAGAACATCACTGCCAACGACATCATGGAAGTGTTCTTCCATATTTTCTCCCGAATTGGGTTTCCAGATACTATCCAGTCTGATAGAGGCACTCAGTTTATTGCCGCATCCACCCAAGCTTTCACTAAAATGTTAGGAGTGAAGCAAGTCTTCAATACCCCCTATCATCCTCACTCGAGCGGGATTATAGAAAAGCTTAATGGGGATCTGAAGCACATGCTTGCCAAAGTAACTCAAGATCACCCCAATAACTGGGATGTATACTTACCAGCTGTTCTCTTTGCTTATCGCGAGGTACCACATTCTAGCACCGGTTTCTCTCCTTTTGAACTCATCTATGGTGCCAAACCACGAGGCCCATTAACAATTTATCACCAAATGTTAACTGATTCCACTCCAGTACTGAAACCCATATCATCATTTGTGTATGTAACATCATTGCGTGAAAGGATAATTAAATCATGTGAAATTGCTAAAAATGCACTAAAACTATCTGGTGCTACTTACAGACAGTACGCAGACAAAGGTAACAGGACTATAACATTGACACCTGGACAGGATGTTCTACTACTACTACCTAGTGACAGACAGCTACTGACGGATTCTTGGCAGGGACCATTTAAAGTGACAAGACAAATCTCACCCGTAGACTACGAGATCCTAATCAAAGACAAACACAAAATATTTCACATAAATATGCTAAGACCATACTACAACAGAGACAACGAACAAGACGATACGACAGCTTGCACCGTGATAATAGATCACGAAGATGACGATTCTAGCGACGAGATTCCAACACCTACATTAGACACGACAAACTGCTTGAAGGAGATCAAAATCAATCCAAACTTAAGTCAAGCAGAGACAAACAGTTGCAAACAGTTGATACAGCAATACAACACCATCTTTTCAGATAACCCAGGACAAACAGAATTAGTACAGCATCACATCACACTCACATCAAACACACCCATAAGATGCAGACCATACACCATACCATTACATTACAAGGAACAACTACATCAGGAAATCATCAACTTAGAAAAAAACAACATCATCAGACGATCCCTATCAGACTTCTCTTCACCCATGGTCATTGTACGTAAAAAGGACAACACCATACGACTTTGCATCGACTACAGAAAACTGAACAAAATAACTGTTTTAGATCTTGAACCAATGGCAAACACTGACGATCTTCTGACAGAACTGACTGACGCTAAGTTCTTTACGACGCTTGACATGTCTAAAGGTTACTGGCAGATTGCTGTACATGAAGACAGCAGACATCTAACAGCTTTCGCCACGCCTTGGGGACTGTACGAATGGTGCAAACTTCCATTTGGGCTAGTAATGCCCCAGCCACATTCGTACGCATGACGCGACTCCTCCTATCTGACATTCCTAATATCATTTGTTATATTGACGACATCTGTGTCCATACAGAGACAATGACGGAACATATAAAGACACTAGAACAGACACTAGAACGTATCAGACAGCACGGACTGACAGTGAAGCCTTCAAAGGTGAGCATGGCTTACCAAGAGATATCATTTTTGGGGTACAGAATATCCAATGGCTTTGTCATGACAGACAACAAAATTGTCTCCAAAATTCTAAAACTGTCACTTCCAACAAATAAGAAACAAGTCCGCAGTCTGTTGGGACTGATCAACTATTACAGAAACTTTATTCCTGATTTTTCAGAACTGACCGAGGTTTTTTCTAACTTACTAACCAAGGATAAGCCTGAAAAAGTTGTACACGATGAATGCCTACGAAATGCATTTCATAAAGTTTTGGCACACTTTTCTGATAAGAATTCGAAAAACCTAATCCTTAAATTGCCCAACATCTGTTTACCTTTCAGATTGAGAACAGATGCTAGTTCCGTTGCGATTGGGGCAGTCCTGTTGCAGGAATACAACAACATCCTGCATCCAATTTGTTTCATATCAAGAAAACTAAGGCCTCGAGAGCGTGCATGGTCCATTCCGCAATTAGAAGCACTGGCCTTAGTAGAAAGTGTGACGAAGCTATCCAGATATCTTCTAGGACGTCACTTTATCATCGAAACTGACAACAGTCCATTACGGTATATAAATGCCGGAGTACCATCCAATAATATGATTGCTCGCTGGTCCTTGAAGCTTCAAAATTTCAGTTTCGAAGTTCGCCATATTCCCGGCAGAATGAATGCAATTGCCGATCTTTTGTCCCGTTGTCCGACCGACCCAGTAAGCAATGTCTGAGTGCAATGTGTGTAATACACTCAGACCAACACAGCCACCAATGAGTGAATATTTTTATCATTCACCTACTGTGTAAGGTCTATAATTGAAATTGTGATACGGTTAGAAACCGACATGTATAATATACTTATTTTAATCAAGTCATGTAATGAGTGTAGTATAATTGTGTAGTGTGTGTTAGAAAGAGAACATTATTAAGTGTAAATATACACCAAGAACAGTGTCACAGACGCTTAACCACTTACCAGAAGCGAACTTTACCATTGTGACAGCTGTGAGTGATTTTCTTCACCGTGATATTTTAACGACATGTGCAAATGTGGACCGAACATTGACTTCTACACCACCTCTGCAGCGAATTTAATCCAAATTGTTCGACGTTTGAACATCCGAAATAAGAACAGTCGATCATTATCCATAATTTGTGAACACATCGGAAATAAGAACATTCCACCATAATCCGAGAGTTGTGATACTATAACATCGAACACGAACTTTGATAACATTTTACGATCCGTTAAAACCGGAACAGTTGTGTTCAAACAGTGTAACAGCAACTAAATTTTGCGTTTCGTGTGTATTTCCGGTGTAATTTAAAAAGTATACCAAAATTAGCAGACGATATACGAATATTCAAAAATTTATGACGATTGTAAAATCCTTTTGAATCTATAAAATTTAATACACCAATTGGGTACTTATTTATTTTGATTAGTGTAATCTTAGAATCATATCTTGATTAATATATTCATATTACCGACTTTTTCTCGTTAATGTGAAGAAACGTCAAGCAATGACGCTAAGAAATTAAATAATTATTGTAATGTATAGAATTTCTGGAATGTCAAAATTACTTCCCTTGCATTTGTGAATTACATCAAGGGCCATAATTTGAAACATATTCATTAATGTGTATTGTATAGATAGACATTTTGTTGCTCAAATGGTTAGCACAGCAGGTAGGCGTCCACTTAGCATGTCATAGAGCTGCCAACATTGCAAACCAACATAAGAGCTCCTGGCCAAATGAGGTCAGAGTTTAAGTGTTTAATACGACTAATACAAAGCCGTATTTCAGTCTGGCTAGATGGCTGTTGCAAAACAACCATATTATTACGTTTTTTTCAAATTGCTGCGAGGTAGATGCGTGAAGCTGGTACTACTGATCTGACTGGGTATTATTACAATGGAGGTAACCAGGCATCAGGGGGATGAAACCTGAGTTGTGTTAAAAGTTGTACTTCATTTGTCATTTCAATGCAACATACATTTTTTGTATATATTTCTATGCCATATATGTATTTTCATGCATAACAAAGGGAAAGGGTAGTCTCTGACATGAAATTAACACTACCCCAGTATATACATACATCATGAATGAAAGATGGCATCTTTCATTGAGGTACCCGGGGAGAATGTCAGAGCCTAGCTATGCAGCAACATCGTTACGGCACCCGGCGGACAAGAGTTGTCGGCTGGCAAGATTGCTACCTGACACGCGACCAGCGGTCAGGCTGACGACAGACGCACGCAAGCCACGTGACCCCACCAGAGGCAGTGGGCAGTGTGCGTGATAGCTCAGACCGAGCTGGGACAGGAGACTGGAAGGACATGTGTGACGAGAGCAAGGCGTTTGTGTGAATCTCCGTGGTTGAAAGCCGAGCGACTGATATCTTGAGCGTCAGACCTATGAGCTGTATTGTGGTTGTGAGTTATATATTGTAGATCGTTGTAATTATCGTTCTGTATTTAATGTGGCAATAAATCCATAGAACTTGTGTTGCTGTGTCTTACGTCGAATCACGTTATACTTGTACTGTCTCACACGTGTTAGCCAACGAGCCGAATATAAGATCCTGACAATGGCCTTCTGCTTAAAAAGCTTGGGAACTACTGGTATAGACTATGCAGTCTATACACATGCTACTACTTCTAGTGCACTGGGCGATCGCCCAAAATAAAAAGACAATTCATATTAATGTTAAATAATATTTGTCTTTATTCTTTCTCTGCAGTCTAAAATACCCTGTTGTTTCATTATATATTCACAAGCAGTTTGCTGTTTGAGGTCAGATGCATCTTTTAGGGCAGTGGTTCTCAACCTTTTTTGGCCCATGCCCCCCTTTACCATATGTTCAGAAAGTCATTCCCACCCCCCTTCCCTTTCGAATTTCTTCCCTATAAACCCCCCTTCCCCCCCCCCCCCCCCCCACCCTTACACAGTATACATAAAAATGGAAGCTAAATTTAATAACACATACTAGAACAAGTCTAGATATTTACATAAAACGTGATTTGCGGGTCTACATACGTTATAAAACGAATTTCATTAGGGCGTGAAGTACAGAACCGTAAAATTTAGAGGGAAAAGCATATATAAAGTAACTGGTTCTTGTATTAATGCGATCTTGAAATAATCTTAACTGCCCCCTGGAAACCCGGGGCAGGGGGGATTCCCTATCGGTTGAGAACCACTGTTCTAAGGAATACTGAAGACAAGACTGATATCCGATTGAAAAATAACCCTCAATGTTATGGTTTACTTCAGTCGGATATCAGTCTTGTCTTCAGTATTCCTTAGAACAGTGGTTCTCAACCGATAGGGAATCCCCCCTGCCCCGGGTTTCCAGGGGGCAGTTAAGATTATTTCAAGATCGCATTAATACAAGAACCAGTTACTTTATATATGCTTTTCCCTCTAAATTTTACGGTTCTGTACTTCACGCCCTAATGAAATTCGTTTTATAACGTATGTAGACCCGCAAATCACGTTTTATGTAAATATCTAGACTTGTTCTAGTATGTGTTATTAAATTTAGCTTCCATTTTTATGTATACTGTGTAAGGGTGGGGGGGGGGGGGGGGGGAAGGGGGTTTATAGGGAAGAAATTCGAAAGGGAAGGGGGGGTGGGATGACTTTCTGAACATATGGTAAAGGGGGGCATGGGCCAAAAAAGGTTGAGAACCACTGCCCTAAAAGATGCATCTGACCTCAACAGCAAACTGCTTGTGATATATAATGAAACAACAGGGTATTTTAGACTGCAGAGAAAGAATAAAGACAAATATTATTTAACATTAATATGAATTGTCTTTTTATTTTGGGCGATCGCCCAGTGCACTAGAAGTAGTAGCATGTGTATAGACTGCATAGTCTATACCAGTAGTTCCCAAGCTTTTTAAGCAGAAGGCCATTGTCAGGATCTTATATTCGGCTCGTTGGCTAACACGTGTGAGACAGTACAAGTATAACGTGATTCGACGTAAGACACAGCAACACAAGTTCTATGGATTTATTGCCACATTAAATACAGAACGATAATTACAACGATCTACAATATATAACTCACAACCACAATACAGCTCATAGGTCTGACGCTCAAGATATCAGTCGTTCGGCTTTCAACCACGGAGATTCACACAAACGCCTTGCTCTCGTCACACATGTCCTTCCAGTCTCCTGTCCCAGCTCGGTCTGAGCTATCACGCACACTGCCCACTGCCTCTGGTGGGGTCACGTGGCTTGCGTGCGTCTGTCGTCAGCCTGACCGCTGGTCGCGTGTCAGGTAGCAATCTTGCCAGCCGACAACTCTTGTCCGCCGGGTGCCGTAACGATGTTGCTGCATAGCTAGGCTCTGACATTCTCCCCGGGTACCTCAATGAAAGATGCCATCTTTCATTCATGATGTATGTATATACTGGGGTAGTGTTAATTTCATGTCAGAGACTACTCTTTCCCAGTGTTATGCATGAAAATACATATATGGCATAGAAATATATACAAAAAATGTAAGTTGCATTGAAATGACAAATGAAGTACAACTTTTAACACAACTCAGGTTTCATCCCCCTGATGCCTGGTTACCTCCATTGCAATAATACCCAGTCAGATCAGTAGTACCAGCTTCACGCATCTACCTCGCAGCAATTTGAAAAAAACGTAATAATATGGTTGTTTTGCAACAGCCATCTAGCCAGACTGAAATACGGCTTTGTATTAGTCGTATTAAACACTTAAACTCTGACCTCATTTGGCCAGGAGCTCTTATGTTGGTTTGCAATGTTGGCAGCTCTATGACATGCTAAGTGGACGCCTACCTGCTGTGCTAACCATTTGAGCAACAAAATGTCTATCTATACAATACACATTAATGAATATGTTTCAAATTATGGCCCTTGATGTAATTCACAAATGCAAGGGAAGTAATTTTGACATTCCAGAAATTCTATACATTACAATAATTATTTAATTTCTTAGCGTCATTGCTTGACGTTTCTTCATATTAACGAGAAAAAGTCGGTAATATGAATACATTAATCAAGATATGATTCTAAGATTACACTAATCAAAATAAATAAGTACCCAATTGGTGTATTATATTTTATAGATTCAAAAGGATTTTACAATCGTCATAAATTTTTGAATATTCGTATATCGTCTGCTAATTTTGCTATACTTTTTAAATTACACCGGAAATACACACGAAACGCAAAATTTAGTTGCTGTTACACTGTTTGAACACAACTGTTCCGGTTTTAACGGATCGTAAAATGTTATCAAAGTTCGTGTTCGATGTTATAGTATCACAACTCTCGGATTATGGTGGAATGTTCTTATTTCCGATGTGTTCACAACTTATGGATAATGATCGACTGTTCTTATTTCGGATGTTCAAACGTCGAACAATTTGGATTAAATTCGCTGCAGAGGTGGTGTAGAAGTCAATGTTCGGTCCACATTTGCACATGTCGTTAAAATATCACGGTGAAGAAAATCACTCACAGCTGTCACAATGGTAAAGTTCGCTTCTGGTAAGTGGTTAAGCGTCTGTGACACTGTTCTTGGTGTATATTTACAATTAATAATGTTCTCTTTCTAACACACACTACACAATTATACTACACTCATTACATGACTTGATTAAAATAAGTATATTATACATGTCGGTTTCTAACCGTATCACAATTTCAATTATAGACCTTACACAGTAGGTGAATGATAAAAATATTCACTCATTGGTGGCTGTGTTGGTCTGAGTGTATTACACACATTGCACTCAGACATTGCTTACTGGGTCGGTCGGACAACGGGACAAAAGATCGGCAATTGCATTCATTCTGCCGGGAATATGGCGAACTTCGAAACTGAAATTTTGAAGCTTCAAGGACCAGCGAGCAATCATATTATTGGATGGTACTCCGGCATTTATATACCGTAATGGACTGTTGTCAGTTTCGATGATAAAGTGACGTCCTAGAAGATATCTGGATAGCTTCGTCACACTTTCTACTAAGGCCAGTGCTTCTAATTGCGGAATGGACCATGCACGCTCTCGAGGCCTTAGTTTTCTTGATATGAAACAAATTGGATGCAGGATGTTGTTGTATTCCTGCAACAGGACTGCCCCAATCGCAACGGAACTAGCATCTGTTCTCAATCTGAAAGGTAAACAGGATGTTGGGCAATTTAAGGATTAGGTTTTTCGAATTCTTATCAGAAAAGTGTGCCCAAAACTTTATGAAATGCATTTCGTAGGCATTCATCGTGTACAACTTTTTCAGGCTTATCCTTGGTTAGTAAGTTAGAAAAAACCTCGGTCAGTTCTGAAAAATCAGGAATAAAGTTTCTGTAATAGTTGATCAGTCCCAACAGACTGCGGACTTGTTTCTTATTTGTTGGAAGTGACAGTTTTAGAATTTTGGAGACAATTTTGTTGTCTGTCATGACAAAGCCATTGGATATTCTGTACCCCAAAAATGATATCTCTTGGTAAGCCATGCTCACCTTTGAAGGCTTCACTGTCAGTCCGTGCTGTCTGATACGTTCTAGTGTCTGTTCTAGTGTCTTTATATGTTCCGTCATTGTCTCTGTATGGACACAGATGTCGTCAATATAACAAATGATATTAGGAATGTCAGATAGGAGGAGTCGCGTCATGCGTACGAATGTGGCTGGGGCATTGACTAGCCCAAATGGAAGTTTGCACCATTCGTACAGTCCCCAAGGCGTGGCGAAAGCTGTTAGATGTCTGCTGTCTTCATGTACAGCAATCTGCCAGTAACCTTTAGACATGTCAAGCGTCGTAAAGAACTTAGCGTCAGTCAGTTCTGTCAGAAGATCGTCAGTGTTTGCCATTGGTTCAAGATCTAAAACAGTTATTTTGTTCAGTTTTCTGTAGTCGATGCAAAGTCGTATGGTGTTGTCCTTTTTACGTACAATGACCATGGGTGAAGAGAAGTCTGATAGGGATCGTCTGATGATGTTGTTTTTTTTCTAAGTTGATGATTTCCTGATGTAGTTGTTCCTTGTAATGTAATGGTATGGTGTATGGTCTGCATCTTATGGGTGTGTTTGATGTGAGTGTGATGTGATGCTGTACTAATTCTGTTTGTCCTGGGTTGTCTGAAAAGATGGTGTTGTATTGCTGTATCAACTGTTTGCAACTGTTTGTCTCTGCTTGACTTAAGTTTGGATTGATTTTGATCTCCTTCAAGCAGTTTGTCGTGTCTAATGTAGGTGTTGGAATCTCGTCGCTAGAATCGTCATCTTCGTGATCTATTATCACGGTGCAAGCTGTCGTATCGTCTTGTTCGTTGTCTCTGTTGTAGTATGGTCTTAGCATATTTATGTGAAATATTTTGTGTTTGTCTTTGATTAGGATCTCGTAGTCTACGGGTGAGATTTGTCTTGTCACTTTAAATGGTCCCTGCCAAGAATCCGTCAGTAGCTGTCTGTCACTAGGTAGTAGTAGTAGAACATCCTGTCCAGGTGTCAATGTTATAGTCCTGTTACCTTTGTCTGCGTACTGTCTGTAAGTAGCACCAGATAGTTTTAGTGCATTTTTAGCAATTTCACATGATTTAATTATCCTTTCACGCAATGATGTTACATACACAAATGATGATATGGGTTTCAGTACTGGAGTGGAATCAGTTAACATTTGGTGATAAATTGTTAATGGGCCTCGTGGTTTGGCACCATAGATGAGTTCAAAAGGAGAGAAACCGGTGCTAGAATGTGGTACCTCGCGATAAGCAAAGAGAACAGCTGGTAAGTATACATCCCAGTTATTGGGGTGATCTTGAGTTACTTTGGCAAGCATGTGCTTCAGATCCCCATTAAGCTTTTCTATAATCCCGCTCGAGTGAGGATGATAGGGGGTATTGAAGACTTGCTTCACTCCTAACATTTTAGTGAAAGCTTGGGTGGATGCGGCAATAAACTGAGTGCCTCTATCAGACTGGATAGTATCTGGAAACCCAATTCGGGAGAAAATATGGAAGAACACTTCCATGATGTCGTTGGCAGTGATGTTCTTTAGCGGAATAGCTTCTGGCCAGCGACTACATTGATCAATTAAAGTTAGGATATATTTATTCCCTCTAGTAGTTGTATGACTAAGAGGGCCCACAATGTCAACTGATAATTTTTCAAAAGGTCGACTGGCTAAGTCAGTGACTTGTAACTTTGCCTGTGGGTGTTTACTTTTTTTACTAGTTTCTGGCATGTATCACAATTTCTGCAATATGTTCTTATGTCATTGCAAAATGTTGGCCAATGAAACTGTGTCAAAAGTCTTGACCTGGTTTTCACATATGCCATATGACCTGCAAAAGGTATATCGTGAGCAAGATGTAAAGCTTGCTTGCGATAGGTAGTTGGCAAAACAGTTTGCTTTGTTGTAATGTCACCTCTGGTGTAATACCTGGTGAGTATATCATTGTGTAAAGCAAAATGCCATTTCGCATTTTTGGTTACTCTTGCCTTTTTGCCGATCAGGTCAAAATACTTTGACAGTGAAGGATCAGCTTTTTGAGCTGTTATGAATGTTTCCTTCATAGAGTCACTAGGTGGTAATTCTGGGCTAAGCATTTGTATAGCCTCAGTTTGGTTACTTTCATCTTGCACTCTAGCAGTAGCTCTTGTTACTGCGTTCACACACTCAATGACATCAGATGATGATGGAATGATATCGTCAATGATGTGATGAGAACTTAGTGCTGCATTAGCTAACATACATTCAACAGGTGATATGACATTTTCAATGACATTTGGTGGTGATGTGTTATCATTTATACATAGTGATGTTATGTCATGGTTATGAGGTTTGTCATTCACCTCAGGTAAATTTCCTATGATTATATCGCACACTGGGTTTGTAAGTGCCGCGACCTTTACTTTCCCGGTGAGGAATGGTGTTTCAATGTATGCCCAAGCTAATGGATATTTTTCAATATTGCCTGAAAATGTTCTACATGTGATGTGTCTGCCTGTATAGTCTGTAGGCGTTATGAATGTTGTTTTCAGGCCAATAAGTGTACTTCCAGTGTCGCGAAGTACTGTAGCAAACTTGCCATTTACATACCCGTGATAGATGTCTAATCTGCCTTTTGAGTCTATTACCAAGTTAGCTTCCTCATTGGCAATAGGGATGGCGTGCCCGCATGTTAAGATACCATTTTCAAAGAAGGTATTACAGACAGTGCATGTGTTGGCACTAAATACATCACAAGCCTGTGCTGCATGTACAGGATGTTTTTCTGGATTTTCGTCTTCTGACGCTGAGCTATCGAACAAGGCGGCATTGGCTTTGTTGGTCATATGCCTGCCTCTACAATCCATACGATGGTGCCCGTAAGCCTTGCAGAGAAAACATTTACGTAAACTTTTGAACGATTACGTTCTCTGTCTTGTCTGTTTACCATATTTTGCAAGTATGTTTGGTACCCTGGGTTTTTATCGCACATCTCGTTCAAATGGTGAGACATTTTACAGTGAATACAATGTCTAAATTTTTCAGAGGTAGGCCTGTATGGTTTTTGCCTACTATAGTTTTTCTCATAGTTGGCTGCTGCTACCCAGTTACTGTCAGTAGCTTCAGTGGCAAAGCACTGTTTATTGGCCGTATAATAGGCCGACCCACGTCTTTCCATTTCTTCCACACTTGTGCATTCATTCTCCTGTAAGAACTTAGAAAAAGATGATGGGATAGAAGAAATGACTTATCTCGAATGATGAGATCTTCTAATTTATCATAATTTTTGTTAATTTTGGCTGATGAAGTCCATTTGCTGAAAATATCTCGGACTAAACAGAGGTAGTCAGAGAACGTTTGAGTTGATTTTGGACTCAGTTTACTGAATTGTTCTCTGTACCCTGCCTCGTCTAACATGAAATGTGCCATTATTTTAGATTTAATATAATGGTACTCTTTTCTGAGGTCTTTGGGGATGGTTTCAATGACTTTAAGAGGTTCCCCAGATAGACTCCTCATGTATAGAATATTCCATTCCGAAAGTGGAACTTGGTAATGTTCCATTAAAGTCTCAAAATTTTGGGTAAAGGCTGCTATGCAGTCACCCGAGGTATAGTTACGTACGATACCTTGATACTTCTTATACTGGTTTTCTTTCTCCAGTCTTTCAGATTTCTTTGACTCTTTATTAATTGAGGTCTCAGTGTCAAGTTGTTCATTTTCAACTGTAATTCTAGTTCTTCCCTCTTACTCTGAGCTGCTATTTCTGCTTTCTTAAGTTCACTGTCTATCTCAGCTTGCTTTAACTTTGCAGTCAATTCTGCTTCTGCTTGCTTTGCAGTTCGTTCAGCTGCCCTTTCATCGCGTTCAGCAGCTTTTTCCTGAACAAGTAGGTATTCTGCGTATTTATTCTCACTCCATTTTGTTAATTCATCACCTTGTAACTTTAATTTTAACCCCATATCGATGAAATCAAATAATGACGACATGATGGAGAAAATACGTCAATGAAAATCAACTACACAAAATATGTTGTAAATGGTTAGTAGAAAAACAATTTACAATTGATTTGACTATACGATGCGTGCCCACTAATGCATACGTAAAGTTAAAGTAAAGAAAAATATACTCAAGTGCCCTTGGATACGGTGACGAACGGTTGGACAATCGGGCTAGGAAAACTGTAGGGTCGTACTTCGGAACCACTAATGACCTCTACGGCAAGGTTACGGATGGTACGCAAAAAACCTGCTTTGTTTTGGAGAGAAATAAGTTAGTGTCTATTTGTTGGTGTGTGCCTGCAAGTCACTAAGTGTTGATTTGGTTTGGATGGCGTCGAGTGTAATTGTATGTCGTAAATTTGTCGTCAACAGTGTTTCTTTCAACAGAAATTACACTCTTTCCAAAACTCTTTGCGTTCCACAAACTCAATACACAAAAACAATCTATCTGTATTTGAACACTCAATAACATTGATGACACATCACTTACATCAAGATGACATTCAGTAAGGACATAGACATCAAGTTTTACAAGATGGCGACAAGGTCAAAATGGCGACAAAATCACAATGTTGACAAGGTCAAACGGTGACACGTTTCACAAATCACAAATGTTTTACACGTTTACAGGATCAAACAATCTGTACTGTACATTACTGTACGAGCCCCCACGTCCACACATGTCAGGATCTTATATTCGGCTCGTTGGCTAACACGTGTGAGACAGTACAAGTATAAACGTGATTCGACGTAAGACACAGCAACACAAGTTCTATGGATTTATTGCCACATTAAATACAGAACGATAATTACAACGATCTACAATATATAACTCACAACCACAATACAGCTCATAGGTCTGACGCTCAAGATATCAGTCGCTCGGCTTTCAACCACGGAGATTCACACAAACGCCTTGCTCTCGTCACACATGTCCTTCCAGTCTCCTGTCCCAGCTCGGTCTGAGCTATCACGCACACTGCCCACTGCCTCTGGTGGGGTCACGTGGCTTGCGTGCGTCTGTCGTCAGCCTGACCGCTGGTCGCGTGTCAGGTAGCAATCTTGCCAGCCGACAACTCTTGTCCGCCGGGTGCCGTAACGATGTTGCTGCATAGCTAGGCTCTGACAGCCATATCTACTATTTTCTGTAGTTAAAAGTGCCATCCATCCATCCATCATGTGCTATGCCGGTAAGCATGGGCGGTCATGTTCTGCCATCTCACTCGATCACCAGAGTCGTGGATCAGCTCCGTGTTTCTGTCTCGACCATGCCATAAGGCCAAGCCATCCAGGTACTTGTTTCTAGGTCTTCCCCTTGGACTGTTCCCTCAATCTTACCAGTTGTCACCAAGTTCTCCAAATGATTTCTTCTTATAACATGCCCAAAAAATTGTGACTGTCTACGTCTAATGACTCTAATCAGTTTACGATCTTCATTTGTTTCTTGAAGGACTTGTTCATTGGTCTTTCTGGCTGTCCATGGTAGTCTTTGCATTTTCCTCAGAAACCACATTTCTACAGCCATCAGATGTTTTTCAGCCTGGCTGCTCATTGTCCAAGCTTCACATCCATATAAAAGTACAGGTTCTATGTAGCATCTCAACACTCTTTTTCTCGTTTCAATTGACATCTTTTTATTGATCAGTATGTGTTTCATCTTGCTAAAGGCTACTTTTGCCATGGCGATTCTTGTTCTAATCTCTTCAAGGCATCTCCCATCAGATGTTATGACTGTTCCGAGATAATTGTACCTATTCACTTGTTGAAGAATATTCCCATTTACTTGTATATCTTCTTCTTTTCGTTCATCCGGAGTGTTTTTTCAGATGTGATTGCGGTGTGTCTGTTATGCGCCCTTGGGCGGAAACCCGTAGGCCAACACATCGACTTTAGCGTGCTTTTTGACCAGGTAGCATTCCTGGGAGACTCTCACTTTGTAGTGCCATCTGCAACCATGCTGGTCAAGGTTGAACGGTCGAAGACAACGGTCATCCCTCAAAGGAAGGCAGGGACAGTCCATAGCATTTTCCGCCATCCAAGGTTGCTTCCATAGTTGCAGGGCCGACACATAACGCCCTGGATCTGGGCTCACCGAGGGAGATCGTCACGTCCTGCTCATGGCTGCTTTAAATCCTCACTTCAATATATTGGTCATTTCGTTTCCCCGGGTCATTCCCGCACAAACCAGACAGGTTTGCAGACGGCATCCACTCAGCGAGTTTTCGGACATGTGCTTGTCGTTGCGCCCATCAGAGCTTTTCCAGGCACAACAGACATTCGGAAAACTACCCAGTCAGAGCTGTTCCGAACAAGAGCGGCATTCGGAAACTAGGTAGTCAGAGCTGTTCCTAGCACGAGAGACATTCGGACGAGACATTTCACTCGGACGTAATTGCGTAGTGTCAATTTTTAGTTTGCCACCCGTAGGACGACACTTCCGACTTCAGCGGGCATTTTTTAATGAGGTTAGCCTTCCTCTGGTTTCGAGGCACGTTGGACTGTTGTGATGTCGCTAACATCTCAGCTGGTCAAGATAGAACTATGAACGACATCGTGGTCGGCCCTCAAGGGAAGGCAGGGGCAGACCATGAGCATTCCCTCGCTATCCAAGGAGGCTTCCATAATTGCAGAGCCGGCACATATTGCTCTGTGACTGGGCTCACCCAAGGAGTTGCCACGTCCTGCTCATGGCTGCTTTAGTTCCTCACTTCCATGTGTTGGGCAACTCGTTTGCCACTGATCGCTCTAGCACACATCAGGGACGGTCAGACTGCAAGCGACACCCACTCGGTAAGCTTTTGCTTTTGACTTCGGACCACGCAATAGGTTCGCTCGCCGTGCGTTCCATTTTGCGTCATTGGGACGTTCTTCCACATTTGTCTACACTCTCTATGAGTTAGATAGTTTTTGCAGCCGTTTCTTCGACTGGGGCACTTTTTTGACTTTTTGTACTCGCTCACGGGGTAGGCTACTTGTGCTGCCGGCTCAGCACCTCTTCGTGCAACGTGAACGAGAAACGGCCTGACCCTCTCATCCGGGAATCTCTCATATCCCCCAGCTGAGAGCCTTCGAACTTCTATCAGACCTGAGCATGTAGCTTGCTCAGTATCACGCCTTTATTTTTCGAAAGGTGGCTATCGGCCCGGCTCTCAGGTCCGAGGGTTTGTGGCTTAGAGGCGTTCAGCCACAGCCCTCGACAGGGAACCTTTAGTGTTTTGTCCGGACCAAGAACTTCTGCCTTCGTGAGCCTGATTTAATTTTAGACTGCTATCCTCAGTCTCACCTGCAGAGCAGCAGGTTGTGTCTTTCTTAGTCTGGTCCCTATCCCATAAGCTGTCCGATTTGTAGTTTTTCATCCATCAGCAAGCAAATGGGGTCGATGGGACACGCAAGCTCCCCCACCACGTCAAGGTGGCGACACAACGGGGGAGTACTTGTATATTACATTGTGGTATTTCGTTCTTCCTAGTGACGACCATAATCTGTGTCTTTTTACTATTTAATTCTAACCCTAGTTGTTCACTGTGTGTAACAACCATCCATCCATCCATCATGTGCCATGCCGGTAAGCGTGGGCGGTCATGTTCTGCCATCTCACTCGATCACCAGAGACGTCGATCAGTTCCGTGTTTCTGTCTCGACCATGCCACAAGGCCAAGCCATCCAGATACTTGTTTCTAGGTCTTCCCCTTGGTCTGTTTCCCTCGATATTACCAGGTGTCACCAAGTTCTCCAAATCATTTCTTCTCATAACATGTCCAAAAAATTGGTCTGTTTCCTCGATTATTTTTAAACCCCGGTGTCACC
>JACEFZ010024879.1:0-45000 GCA_014155875.1 Cepaea nemoralis
CCCTTGGGGAACACCAGACATCGGCAACATGGGCAAGCTGCAAACGTCCTGGGTTTGATTCTGTTGCTGCAGACGATGCCCAGATCAGGCTTGTAAGGTCGGTGTTTGACGGCCGACTAGACCACCCAACAGTGTCGTACATAGGAGCAATCAATCAATTTACTGTTGCAATCATTAACTTGGTGTTTCAGAAATCTGATCAATCACTTTACTATTGCCATCACTAAATAGGTACTTCACTCACCTGAACAAACTTAATATTGCCACCACAAACCAGGTGTTTCTGACACCTGGACAAAGTTACTGTTTCTATCACTAACCAGGTAGTTGACATGTGTGGACAATCAACATGCGTGACTAGATAACTATCTCTATAAACTTCCACATTCACCTGACTACCAGGTCTGTATTTGCTGTCTGTGTGTCGTTTACTTTGATACACTCGATGACAGACTTCCCAGCTACTAGGATTCGCAACAGACAACTTGCTTTTTGTCCTTCAGCACTGATTCATGGCGTCTTTAGCAGCAGATATAGCTGGTAGCAAGGTGTGGTGCGTCCACACACACGCCCTAGCTTGTGAAGTTTCTCTGAAGTGTTTTTTTAAGTTCCCCCAGCTGTTACCGTGTCTTCATCTCTGTCTGCACAGTTATGGACTAACATCTGCTTGACTGGTCCATCCCGTACCTTATCTATGCATTGTCTTCACCTCTAATTTTAATTAAGCAACACGAAACGTTGTCAGTGTGTGTACGTGTGTGTATGTGTGTGTGTACTTGCAGGAGCCATCGACCCATCCAAGACTGGATTCATCCATCACACGTCGCTGGTCGTGGTCCCGTCATGCACCAGGTATCCTCTAGTGATCGAGCCACGGGATGCCTTTGACAACCCGGCAGCCTACCACATGGGCAACAAGGATTTCTTCAAGATCAGAATCCAAGAGGTAACCTCCAGTGACACGGTGGGGGTAATCATGTTTGTCTTTAAGATCATAATCCAAGAGGTAACTTCCAGTGACAAGGTGGGGGTAATCATGTTTGTCTTCAAGATCAGAATCCAAGAGGTAACTTCCAGTTACACGGTGGGGGTAATCATGTTTGTCTGCTCCATGTAATCGAGAGATAGAATGTCAAACCACGTAGACTGGACATTTGACGTTGAGTTGTCAAGCGCCGACATCACAGCAATCGCGACATTCTCATAGTGCTCAGTCCACATCTTCAACAGCTAGCGAAGAGTCCGAATACTAATGGTACCTGTATCAGTCTGATTATATGTCCGCCTGGCCAGTCCTCAGAGACCTAGTGTAGGCCAATCCTCCAGTCACTCCCGCACACCATTCTCTCCCGCCCTTTGAAACTGTCTGTTCCGCATGTACACATTCCAAACACCCCGACCACATCTCCTTATACACCAAACCCAGGCTTGGCCTGGGAAAACCCTGGGAAAAAGGGATTTTCTAAATATGTAGGGATGCTTACTTTGGGGATGGAAATTTATTCCCTTGGGAAACCCTGGGAAGTCCCATTGGAGGGGGGATGGGGTATGCAAAAATTTTCACGCAAAGTAAATATTCCCATGGACTACCCCCCAGGGTGTAGACCCGGCAGTCCCGCCTGCTGGTTTCCCCCACACCAGCCTGTCCTGGGGAAGACATCCAAACATGTTTTCGTTTTTTTGTTCTGTTGACACTGAGGACCAAAACTCTCAGCAACTTCACGTGACCGTGTCCGTGCGGGAGCGCCGTCAGTTTATGTATCATCGTCGCCAGCAGCCAGCCAGCCAGTCAGTCAGTCAGTCAGTCACGTAAAAAAAACAACCCGTATCACGCCTGAAGGCATATGGTGCTACACCCATATGTTTATCGATGAAAAGGCGCTCGGTGGGTGATTTTGTCAGCACCACGCAGGGTGTCTTTACTTCCCCAGACACCTCCTGGCGCCCGTGTTATGCTGGGTTCCGCCGGGAGCCCGTGTCAGCTGTAAGCTCCGCCCACAAACAACCCCGTGCCATGGGTGTTTCCGGTGTTGGCTCTGTCACATTGTGCAGGCTTGAGTGGGTGTGTCCGGTGTTGAGACTGTCACATTATGCAGGCCTGAGTGCACGTGGAACAGGTGGTCAGTCTCTGCGTCCGGTAGCTAACGACGATAGCGGGCATAACATGCTTTTCTGACCACGCTAATGCCATTGTCAGTGTAACGCCATACCAGCTCACCCATGCAGCCATGTTTGACCGGGTGTTGTATGATATCTCCTTCAAGAGAAATTATGGGATGTTAACAAGCTCAAGGTGGCTGCTCTTTTCTGTAGATATATTCATGTAGGTGACTGTGTTACATTCAGATTATGGTAGATGTCACGTGACATACAAAGACGGAGATTTTGTTAGGCGCGACGTTACATCAAGAGATAAAGAATTGTGATAGACGTGACGTGACATCAATAGATAGAGAGTGTGTTAGATGCGACGTGACATCGATAGATGAAGTCTGTGCCAGATGTGTTGGTTGCATATCCTTTACAGAACGTCGCAGTCAACACCAGCATTTTTTATCTGTTTGTTATTTCTTGGCAAGTTTACGCTCAATAGTTTGCCATTGCTTTCTGAACGACCTGCACTCACACCATGGGACGAGAAATCAAGAGATTGAGATTGTGCTGGATGTGACGAGACAACAAGAGATGGAGACTGTGACAGATGTGACGTGAAAGTAAGAAATGGAGACTGTCTTAGGCGTGACATCACGACGTGACATCAAGAGATTGAGATTGTGCTGGATGTGACGAGACAACAAGAGATGGAGACTGTGATAGATGTGACGTGAAAGTAAGAAATGGAGTCTGTCTTAGGCGTGACATCACGACGTGACATCAAGAGATTGAGATTGTGCTGGATGTGACGAGACAACAAGAGATGGAGACTGTGCTTATATATATTATTATTAACTTATATATATATACATATAAAACTTATCAGCGAAGGATACAAGTCGGGGCTGAGTGGGGCGGGTGGGGGGGGGGAGGTGTGGGGGGGGGTGGTGGTGGACGACTATGTTTTACAATGAAAATCTAATTAAAAGAAAACGATTAACAAACCAAAAAATACAGATGTAGCTTTAAGAAAAACTAACCAGTACCACACAGACACTTCCCAGTTGTTACTGTTGCACTAACACAGACTTTGTCTGACGTCAGGCTGGCACCGGGGACTGGCACAGCCCGACCAACCAGACCATCTACAGCAGCCAAGACAGGCGGCTGGTGATGTACGTGACGATAGACAAGACAGGATGCTACAAGGTCCTGGTCACTTACGGAAACAAGACTTTGAGAAATGGAGAGTTCCAGATGGTGGTTCTCGACTGTGAGTCTGTGTTGGTAGATGTATGAGATCACGTGTCTATCTGTGTTGACAGATTTATAAGATCACGTGTCTGTGTTGACAGATGTATGAGATCAGATGTATGAGATCACGTGTCTGTGTTGACAGATGTATGAGGTCTCGTGTTTGTTGACAGATGTATGAGATCACGTGTCTATCTGTGTTGACAGATGTATAAGATCACATGTCTGTGTTGACAGATGTATGAGATCATGTGTCTGTGTTGACAGATGTATGAGATCACATGTCTATGTTGACAGATGTATGAGATCACGTGTCTGTCCGTGTTGATAGATGTATGGGATCACGTGTCTGTCCGTGTTGATAGATGTATGGGATCACGTGTCTGTGTTGACAGATGTATGAGATCACGTGTCTGTGTTGACAGATGTATGAGATCACGTGTCTGTCCGTGTTGATAGATGTATGAGATCACGTGTCTGTCCGTGTTGATAGATGTATGGGATCACGTGTCTGTGTTAACAGATATATGAGATAACGTGTCTGTGTTGACAGATGTATGAGATCACGTGTCTGTGTTATAAGATGTATGAGATAACGTGTCTGTCCGTGTTGATAGATGTATGAGATCACGTGTCTGTGTTGACAGATGTATGAGAACACGTGTCTGTGTTGACAGATGTATGAGATCACGTGTCTGTCCGTGTTGATAGATGTATGGGATCACGTGTCTGTGTTGACAGATGTATGAGATCACGTGTCTGTCCGTGTTGATAGATGTATGAGATCACGTGTCTGTGTTGACAGATGTATGAGATCACGTGTCTGTCCGTGTTGATAGATGTATGAGATCACGTGTCTGTGTTGACAGATGTATGAGATCACGTGTCTGTGTTGACAGATGTATGAGATCACGTGTCTGTCCGTGTTGATAGATGTATGGGATCACGTGTCTGTGTTAACAGATATATGAGATAACGTGTCTGTGTTGACAGATGTATGAGATCACGTGTCTGTGTTATAAGATGTATGAGATAACGTGTCTGTGTTGACAGATGTATGAGATCACGTGTCTATCTGTGTTGACAGATGTATAAGATCACATGTCTGTGTTGACAGATGTATAAGATCACATGTCTGTGTTGACAGATGTATGAGATCATGTGTCTGTGTTGACAGATGTATGAGATCACATGTCTATGTTGACAGATGTATGAGATCACGTGTCTGTCCGTGTTGATAGATGTATGGGATCACGTGTCTGTCCGTGTTGATAGATGTATGAGATAACGTTTCTGTGTTGACAGATGTATGAGATCACGTGTCTGTGTTATAAGATGTATGAGATCACGTGCCTGTCTGTGTTGACAGATGTATGATATCACGTGTCTGTGTTATAAGATGTATGAGATCACGTGCCTGTCTGTGTTGACAGATGTATGAGATCACGTGTCTGTGTTATAAGATGTATGAGATCACGTGCCTGTCTGTGTTGACAGATGTATGAGATCACGTGTCTGTCTGTGTTGACAGATATATGAGATCACGTGTCTGTGTTAACAGATATATTAGATCACGTGTCAGTGTTGACAGATGTATGAGATCACGTGTCTGTCTGTGTTGACAGATATATGAGATCACGTGTCTGTGTTAACAGATATATGAGATCACGTGTCAGTGTTGACAGATGTATGAGATCACGTGCCTGTCTGTGTTGACAGATATATGAGATCACGTGTCAGTGTTAACAGATATATGAGATCACGTGTCAGTGTTAACAGATATATGAGATCACGTGTCAGTGTTGACAGATGTATGAGATCACGTGTCTGTCTGTGTTGACAGATGTATGAGATCACGTGTCTGTGTTAACAGATATATGAGATCACGTGTCAGTGTTAACAGATATATGAGATCACGTGTCAGTGTTAACAGATATATGAGATCACGTGTCAGTGTTAACAGATGTATGAGATCACGTGTCTGTGTTAACAGATATATGAGATCACGTGTCAGTGTTAACAGATATATGAGATCACGTGTCAGTGTTGACAGATGTATGAGATCACGTGCCTGTCTGTGTTGACAGATCTATGAGATCATGTGTCAGTGTTAACAGATATATGAGATCACGTGTCAGTGTTGACAGATGTATGAGATCACGTGTCTGTCTGTGTTGACAGATATATGAGATCACGTGTCAGTGTTAACAGATATATGAGATCACGTGTCAGTGTTAACAGATGTATGAGATCACGTGTCTGTGTTAACAGATATATGAGATCACGTGTCAGTGTTGACAGATGTATGAGATCACGTGTCAGTGTTAACAGATATATGAGATTACGTGTCAGTGTTGACAGATGTATGAGATCACGTGTCTGTCTGTGTTGACAGATATATGAGATCACGTGTCAGTGTTAACAGATATATGAGATCACGTGTCAGTGTTAACAGATATATGAGATCACGTGTCTGTCTGTGTTGACAGATATATGAGATCACGTGTCTGTCTGTGTTGACAGATGTATGAGATCACGTGTCAGTGTTGACAGATGTATGAAATCACGTGTCTGTCTGTGTTAACAGATATATGAGATCACGTGTCTGTCTGTGTTGACAGATGTATGAGATCACGTGTCAGTGTTGACAGATGTATGAAATCACGTGCTTGTCTGTGTTGACAGATGTATGAGATCACCTGTCTGTCTGTGTTGACGGATGTATGAAATCACGTGTCTGTGTTGGCAAATGTATGAGATCACGTGTTTTTTGTGTTGACGGATGTATGAGATCACGTGTCTGTCTGTGTTGACAGATTATAAGATCACGTGTGTGTATGTGTTGACAGATGTATGAGACATGATGGGATCACAGGTAACAGTTATAACTCTGTAGTCACATAAAGTAACACTAATAACCCTGTAATCACATAAAGTAACAGTTATAGTTCTGTAGTCGCCAAGGGGTTAACGACTTTGTTCGTAATCCCGTATATTAATGTGGGAAAAACAGCTGCGCGAGATTCGGCAGCGGATCGCGGCGCGCTGGTAACTTACGGGGTATGTGAGCTGGTCGTTCAGAAAGCAATGGCAAACTATTGAACGTAAAAGCTTGCCTAGTACATCAACAGCAGCTGGAAAATGCTGGTGTTGACTGCAACGTCCTGTAAGGGATATGCAACATTAAAAAAAATCACATAAAGTACAAGTTATGCTTGCTTGCTTGTGTTCGTTGGCTTGAGCTCCAACGCGAAGTCCTGTATGTCGGATGAAGGCATCTTGTTGTCCAACATCAGTGTGATGTCATACAGGACCTGAGGTTTGCGTGAGTATCCGTTGTCCCATGTCTGGCTTATTGGTGTGCAGACTGGTGGATCCTCGCGTACAGGCAGACATTCTCCGACTTCGGAGGAATCGGCGATCCTACTGACTTCAGCCAGGGCCCCGAAGGGACCTGTTGCCCAGGGCGCTCGACGAGGACGCGTCAGCTGCAGGTATATCATTGATTCCCCTAACTTTGCCCCAGAACAACGTTATTTACCGTGAGTGCAGATTTAGGCACAATCTGTTCCTGTGATATCACCATGACTTCTATCTTTGTGTACGCAAATAGTTACTGATGTCTTGGCTCTCATTAACTTGTACAGTAATTCAAACAAATTTACTGAATTGAAATAAATCACCAGGTTGCATGACACATGACCCAACATCCTGCCAGAACTCACTCCCCCAATGTTTCTGTGTTTCAGCGGCCGAGTTGAGTAGAGTACACAAGCAGGTCGCCAAATGTCGTGACAGTCTGAGGTTCCCTGTCACGCTGTTGAACTTGGGCGGCCAGAGATTGGACACACCCAGGACCGTTCAAGTGCTCGTGTCACCGAAGGTACGAGGCGCTGGCGTGTGAATGTGTGATGTTTAGTCACGTGATGTCAAGGATGGACTTGATTTAACTATACTGGTTGTCATGGTTGTCAGGTTTAACTATACTGGTTGTCAGGTATAACTATACTGGTTACCAGGTTTAACTATACTGGTTGCCAGGTATAACTATACTGGTTGCCAGGTATAACTATAGTTGTCAGGTTTAACTATACTAGTTGTCAGGTTTAACTATACTGCTTTCCAGGTATAACTATAGTTGTCAGGTTTAACTATACTGGTTGCCAGGTATAACTATACTGGTTGCCAGGTTGAACTATACTGGTTGTCATGTGTAACTATACTGGTTGTCAGGAGGCAAAGCTACTAAAGGGCATTGGCACTTGAAACGTATTGACTGTTTAAGGGGGCCCACCCCATGAGGACCTACACGGCCCACTTGCCATCGGGAACACTGGCACCCTGGCCAGTCCGCCACTGTTGTGGCTAATGTAATGTGTAGTAATACGATATAATGTGCTGTAATAAGATGTAATGTGGTGTAATATGATATAAAGTGCTGTAATACGATGTATTGTTCTGTGATACAATGTAATGTGCTATAATGCGGTGTAATGTGCTGTAAAATGATGTAATGTGATGTAATACGATATAATGTGCTGTAATACGATATAATGTGCTGTAATACGATGTAATGTGCTGTAATAGGCTGTACTGTGCTTTAATACGATAGTTTGTGCTTTAATGCGATTTAAAGTAATTTACTGTAATGTAATGCACAGTGATGTAATTACAAGCACCCTGTGAAAACAGTTATCTAAAGTCACATGGGGGTTGTCCATTCAATGATGTATTGTAATGTGTTTTGCTGAATGCCAAAAGGAGTGTGCCGTGACGTCACACTGGCATAACGGCAGGCGACTTGTGCTGAGAGAGATGTGTCTGGAGACTTTTTGAAAGTCTGCTCTGACCCACCAGCCATTCACTCCCCTTGCAGTGGTCTTCTCCTGCCTGCCGTCCACCAGTGGAGCATTGGCCCAAAGCCAACCCCAGCCACGCTTTCGTTGAGTTGTTCCAGGCTGGTTGAATGTTGTAACTAAATTGTTCTAGGAGATGAATAGTCTCATGCCAATACTCCTTAGTCGCTTCCTGGGGCATGCACGGCAAGTGTTACTGCTGCTTCCATTACATGACAGGTTATAGTGTTACTGCTGCTTCCATTACATGACAGGTTATAGTGTTACTGTTGCTTCCATTACATGACAGGTTATAGTGTTACTGCTGCTTCCATTACATGACAGGTTATAGTGTTACTGTTGCTTCCATTACATGATAGGTTATAGTATTACTGTTGCTTACATTACATGACAGGTTATAGTGTTACTGTTGCTTCCATTACATGACAGGTTATGGTGTTACTGTTGCTTCCATTATGTAGCAGTGTAAAATAACCAACCACTAACATAGAAATTGGAGGTAACACTGTAGCACCGCTAACCACTAGCATGGAAACATGAGGTAGCAATGTAACGCAACTAACGACTAACATGGAAATTTGAGGTAGCAACGTAGCACAACTGCTCCAATGAAATCCTCATGTATTTCGTTATCACAGATTATTATTATTATTATTATTATTATTATTATTATTATTATTATTATTATTATTGATCAGTTGTGTGTTGTCACTTGTTGCAGCAAATAACAGTTCAGGAAACTTATTTCAAGTTGTATCCCAGTAAGCTATGCCTTTTCCGAGTGTGTCCGTGGACAAAGGTAAATCCTGGTTCATGTCCACCATTGACTGGCTCATGTCCACAATTGACTGGCTCATGTCCACAATTGACTGGTTTATGTCCACAATTGACTAGTTCATGTCCACAATTGACTAGTTCATGTCCACAATTGACTGGCTCATGTCCACCAGTGACTGGCTCATGCCCACCATTGACCGGCTCATGTCCACCATTGACTGGTTCATGTCCACCAGTAACAGGTTCATGTCTACAATTGACTGGCTCATATCCACCAGTAACTGGCTCATGTCCACCAGTGTCTGGTTCATGTCCACCAGTGACTGGTTAATGTCCACAACTGACTGACTCATGTCCACAATTGACTGGCTCATGTCATAACTGCTTGGCTCGTGTCCACCAGTGACTGGCGTATGTCCACCAGTGTCTGGCTCATGTCCACCAGTGTCTGGTTCATGTCCACCAGTGACTGGCGTATGTCCACCAGTGTCTGGCTCATGTCCACCAGTGACTGGCTCGTATCCTCCATTGACTTGTTCATGTCCACCAGTGTCTAGTTAATGTCCACCAGTGACTGCCTCATGTCCACCATTGACTGGTTCATGTCCACCAGTGAATGGTTCATGTCCACCAGTATCTGGCTTATGTCCACCATTGACTGGTTCATGTATACCATTGACTAGTTCATGTCCACCAGTGTCTGGCTTATGTCCACCATTGACTGGTTAATGTATACCATTGACTGGTTCATGTCCACCAGTGACTGGCGAATGTCTACCAGTGTCTGGTTCATGTCCACCATTGACTGGTTCATGTCTACCAGTGACTGGTTCATGTCCACCAGTGTCTGGCTTATGTCCACCATTGACTGGTTAATGTATACCATTGACTGGTTCATGTCCACCAGTGACTGGCGAATGTCTACCAGTGTCTGGTTCATGTCCACCATTGACTGGTTCATGTCTACCAGTGACTGGTTCATGTCCACAATTGACTGGTTTATGTCCACCAGTGACTGGTTCATGTCCACCATTGACTAGCTCATGTCCACCAGTGACTGGTTTATGTCCACAATTGACTGGCTCATGTCCAAATTGACTGGCTTATGTCCACCAGTGACTGGTTCATGTCCACCATTGACTAGCTCATGTCCACCATTGACTGGTTCTTGTTCACAAGTGACTGGTTTTTGTCCACAAGTGACTGGTACTTGTCCACAAATGACTGATTCATGTCCACCATTGACTAGATCATGTCCACCATTGACTGGTTCATGTCCAGAAGTGACTGGTTCTTGTCAACAAGTGACTGGTTCTTGTCCTCAAGTGACTGGTTCATGTCCACCATTGACTAGCTCATGTCCACCATTGACTGGTTCTTGTCCACAAGTGACTGGTTCTTGTCCACAAGTGACTGGTTCATGTCCACAAGTGACTGGTTCTTGTTCTTGACTTGCACTGTGTAGTTCTAAGATGTGGCCAACCATAATTGTACACTGTAGATCTATGTTTTTTTATTGTTGTTATTTTTTTTTTTTTTTTTTTTTTTAAATTAGTTTTAGTTAATTAGTTATGTAGTTCATTAGTTAGTTATTTTAGTTATTACTTAGTTAGTTAGTTAGTTTATTTATTTATTAGTTAATTAGTTAGTTAGTTAATTTAGTTTAGATTAAGTATTAGTTAGTTAATTAGTAGTTTAGTTAGTTTAATTAGTTAGTTTAGTTTAGTTAGTTAATTAATTAGTTATTAGTTAGTTAGTTAGTTAATTATTTAGTTAGTTAGTTAATTAGTTAGTTAGTTAATTAGTTAGTTATTAATTAGTTAGGTTTAGTTAGTTAGTTAATTAGTTAGTTGGTTAGTTAATTAGTTAGTTAGTTAGTTATTAGTTAGTTAGTTAGTTAGTTAATTAGTTAGTTAGTTAGTTAGTTAATTAGTTAGTTAGTTGGTTAGTTAATTAGTTAGTTAATTAGTTAGTCAGTTAGTCAGTTCCTTAGTTAGTTAATTAGTTAGTTAGTTAGTTAATTAGTTAGTTAGTCAGTTCCTTAGATAGTTAGTTAGTTAGTTAATTGGTTAGTTCGTTAGTTGGTTAGTTAGTTAATTAATTTGTTAGTTAGGTAGTTAGTTAGTAAGTTAATTAGTTAATTAGTCAGTCAGTTAGTCAGTTCCTTAGTTAGTTAGTTAGTTAGTTAGTTAGTTAGTCGGTCAGTCAGTCAGTCAGCCAGCTAGTTAGTTAGTTAGTTAATTAGTTGGGTACCTAGTTAATTAGTTAGTTAGTTAATTAGTTAGTTACTTAGTTAATTAGTTAGTTAATTGGTTAATTAGTTAATTAATTTGTTAGTTAGGTAGTTAGTTCGTAAGTTAATTTTCGTTCAGTTATAAATTTCCTTAGTTTTTTTATTAGTTATTTTTAGTCGGGGGCGGTCCCGTCAGTCAGTCCCGTCAGTCAGTCAGCCAGTTAGTTAGTTAGGGGTTTGTTAGTTTGGGTTAAACCCAGTTAAATTGTTAGTTAGGGTTTAAATTAAATTAGTTAATTTTTTTACTTAGTTAGTTAGTAAGTTAGTTGTTTGTTGTTCGTTAGTTATTTAATTTAAATTTCTGGTTTTTGTTAGTTAGTTAGTTATTTAGTTAGTTAGTTTTGTTAGTTTAGTTTTGTTTGCTATTGTTAGTTAATTCTAATTAATTCGTTAGTCAGGGGCATTCCCGTCGTCCTTATTTAGGGCAGTCAGGGAGTTAGTTTTGTTAGTCAGTTAGTTTTAATTTTGTTAATTATCGGGGGCCGATTCCAACACCACGGGAAATGGTCGTCCAATTATGCTCGGTTTTCCTGTGCCTTTAAAATTACAAATAAAAGCTTTTGTGTTGTGTGACACACCAAAAAAACCAAAAAAAATGGGGGGGACACCGAGGGGTCATTTTTGTTATTCCCTGTTTTACTAACCACTGACTAGTGCGTATGTACTAACCCTGACGGGGGAGATTGGGGTGGGGTTTCTAACCACTGACGTGGGGGGATGTGGGGTGTTTTCTAACCACGGGGCGTGAGATGCGGTGTACTAACCCCCTTTCTAGGCCCCCACAGTTTTTATGGATTTTTGTGGACCACACAGGGTTTATGGATCTTGGGAGACCACACGGGGGGGGTGGATCTTGTAGCCCAAAAAGTTGATGGGGGGGTTGGGGAGACCACACAGTTGATGGATCTTTTCACACGGTTTTAAAGGGTCTTGTAGGGCCAACACAGTTTTATGGGATCTTGTGGGACCACACAGTTTATGGGGGGCTTGAGACAAAACAAGGGGGGGGGGGGTTGAAAGGGGGGTCTTTTTGGCCACAAAAGTTGGGTGGATCTTGGGGGGGACCACAAAAAGTTGATGGGTCTTGGGGAGAAAAAAAGTTGATTTGGGGGTCTTGTGGACCCCACAGTTTGATTTGGGCTTGGGGCCCAGGTTGATGGATCTTGTAAAACACAGGGGGTTTATGGATCTTGTGGCCCCAACAGGGTTGGGGTGGTCTTGTAGCCAAGGAGCGTTTTTATGGGGGGCTTGTAAACCACACAGGGGTTTATGGGGGGCTTTTTTAGAAACCCCAAAAGGGGGTTTATGGATCTTGTAGACCAAAACAGGGGGGATGGATCTTTGGGAGACCACACAGTTGATGGGGTCTTGTCACACAGGGGGGTTGGGTCTTGGGGGGACCACAAAAGGTTTTATGGATCTTGTAACAAAACGTTTAAAGGGGGGTCTTGGGAGACAACGGGGGGGGGAAAGGATTTGTGGACCACCAGTTGATGGATCTTGTAGACCCACACAGTTGATTGGGGGGGTTGGGGGGACCACACAGTTGGGGTGGATCTTGTAAGACCACACAGTTTGGGGGGGATCTTTTAGACCAAACCCGGGTTGGTGGGGGGTCTTGTAAAAACACATTGATGTGATCTTGTGGACCACACAGTTGATGGATCTTGTAGACCACACAGTTGATGGATCTTGTACCACACAGGTTGATGGATCTTGTAGACCACACAGTTGGTGGATCTTGTAGACCACACAGTTGATGGATCTTGTAGACCACACAGTTGATGGATCTTGTGGACCACACAGTTGATGGATCTTGTAGACCACACAGTTGATGGATCTTGTAGACCACACAGTTGATGGATCTTGTAGACCACACAGTTGATGGATCTTGTAGACCACACAGTTGATGGATCTTGTAGGAACACACAGTTGATGGCTCTGGGTAGAACAACACAGTTGAGGGATCTTGTGGACCCAAACAGTTGATGGATCTTTGTAAGACCACACAGTTGATGGATCTTGGGGACAGTTATGATTAAAACACAGTTGATGGATCTTGTAGACCACACAGTTGATGGATCTTGTGGACCACACAGTTGATGGATCTTGTAGACCACACAGTTGATGGATCTTGTGGACCACACAGTTGATGGATCTTGTGGACCACACAGTTGATGGATCTTGTGGACCACACAGTTGATGGATCTTGTAGACCACACAGTTGATGGATCTTGTGACCACACAGTTTTGATTGGGTCTTGTTTGGGCCACACGTTGGGGTGGATCTTGTGGGGCCCCACGGGGTTTATGGTCTTGTAGACCACACAGTTGATGGATCTTGTGGACCACACAGTTTATGGGATTTTTGGGGGGACCACACAAATTGTGGGGTCTTGTGGACCACACAGGGTTTTATGGATTTTTTTGGAAACCCCAAGTTTTGATGGATCTTTTTGGGGCCACAGTTTTATGGGGGTCTTGTAGGGCCACACATTGATGGATCTTTTTGGACCACACAGTTGATGGGGGGGTCTTGTTTGGGGACCAACAGTTGGGGGTGGAAAACTTGGGGGGACCACACAGTTGATGGAAACTTGGGGGACCAAGGGGGGGGGGGGGCTTGGGGGGAACACGGTTGATTTAATCTTGTAGACCACAAGGGGTTTTATGGTTCTTGTAATCCCCAAGGGCATGGGGATCTTGTGGACCACACATTGATGATCTTGTAGACCACACAGTTGATGGATCTTGTGGACCACACAGTTGATGAATCTTGTGGACCACACGGTTGATGGATCTTGTAGACCACACGGTTGATGAATCTTGTAGACCACACAGTTGATGGATCTTGTAGATCACACAGTCGATGGATCTTGTGGACCACACAGGTGATGGATCTTGTGGACCACACAGTTGATGGATCCTCCAGACAACGGCTAAGAGAGAAGAAGGAACTGTTGGGGTGTGGACTCCAGTAATGCGACTGCTGGCACTGACTGCAAGAGAGCTGTCCGTACAACACAGACCATCGGTATCCACCCACTTTAGCTTCTGCTGGGGGAGACTAACGGCTTATCTGTGTGTACGGAGTAGAGTGTGGTAGATTCTGCTGGGGAGACTAAAGGCTTATCTGTCTGTACTGAGTAGAGTGACGTAGATTCTGCTGGGGAGACTAAAGGCTTATCTATGTGTACTGAGTAGAGTGTCGTAGATTCTGCTGGGGAGACTAAAGGCTTATCTGTGTGTACTGAGTAGAGTGACGTAGATTCTGCGTCATTTCTGTGTTAACCTCTCATAGTCTTCAAGTAGCCCTCTCCCGCAAACATACTTATCCCCACATATCTCAGACAGTCACAAACATGTCTCAGACAGTTACAAACATGTCTCAGATAGTGACAAACATGTCTCAGATAGTCACAAACATGTCTCAGATAGTCACAAACATGTCTCAGATAGTCACAAACATGTCTCAGACAGCCCCAAACATATCCCCACATGTCTCAGACAGTCACAAAGATGTCCACACATGTCTCAGATAGTCACAAACATGTCTCAGATAGTCACAAACATGTCTCAGATAGTCACAAACATGTCTCAGACAGCCACAAACATATCCTCACACATTTCAAACAGACGCAAACATGTCTCAGACAGTCACAAACATGTCTCAGATAGTGACAAACATGTCTCAGATAGTCACAAACATGTCTCAGACAGTCACAAACATGTCTCAGACAGTCACAAACATGTCTCAGACAGTCACAAACATGTCCCAGACAATCACAAACATGTCTCAGACAGTCACAAACATGTCCCAGACAGTCACAAACATGTCCCAGACAGTTACAAACATGTCTCAGACAGTCGCAAACATGTCTCAGACAGTGACAAACATGTCCCAGACAGTGGCAGACATGCCTCAGACAGTCACAAACATGTCTCAGGCAGTCACAAACATGCCTCAGACAGTCACAAACATGTCTCAGATAGTCACAAACATGTCTCAGACAGTCACAAACATGTTTCAGACAGTCACAATCATGTCTCAGACAGTCACAAACATGTCTCACACAGTCACAAACATGTCTCAGACAGTCACAAACAAGACTCAGACAGTCACAAATACGTCCCCACATGTCTCAGACAGTCACAATCATGTCTCAGACAGTCACAAACATGTCTCACACAGTCACAAACATGTCTCAGACAGTCACAAACAAGACTCAGACAGTCACAAATACGTCCCCACATGTCTCAGACAGTCACAAACATGTCTCAGACAGTCACAAACATGTATCAGACAGTCACAAACATGTCTCAGACAGTAACAAAATGCCTCAGATAGTCACAAACATGTCTCAGACAGTCACAAATACGTCCCACGTGTCTCAGACAGTCACAAACATGTCCCAGACAGTCACAAACATGTCTCAGACAGTCACAAACATGCCTCAGACAGTCACAAACATGTCTCAGACAGTCACAAAAATGCCTCAGACATTCACAAACATTTCTCGGAAAGTCTCAAACATGTCTCAGACAGTCACAAACATGTCTCAGACAGTCACAAACATGCCTCAGACAGTGACAAACATATTCCAGACAGTCACAAACAAGCCTCAGACAGTCACAAACATGTCTCAGACAGTCACAAACATGTCTCAGACAGTAACAAACATGTCTCAGACAGTCACAAACATGTCTCAGACAGTCACAAACATGCCTCAGACAGTGACAAACATATCCCAGACAGTCACAAACATGCCTCAGACAGTCACAAACATGTCTCAGACAGTCACAAACATATCCCAGACAGTCACAAACATGTCTCAGACAGTCACAAACACATCCCCACATGTCCCAGACAGTCACAATCATGTCTCAGTCAGTCACAAACATGTCTCAGACAGTCACAAACATGTCTCAGACAGTCACAAACATGTCTCAGACAGTCACAAATACGTCCCCACATGTCTCAGACCGTCACAATCATGTCTCAGACAGTCACAAACATGTCTCATACAGTCACAAACATGTCTCAGACAGTCACAATCATGTCTCAGACAGTCACAAACATGTCTCAGACAGTCACAAACATGTCTCAGACAGTCAAAATCATGTCTCAGACAGTCACAAACATGTCTCAGACAGTCACAAACATGTCTAAGACAGTCACAATCATGTCTCAGACAGTCACAAACATGTCTCAGACAGTCACAAACATGTCTCAGACAGTCACAATCATGTCTCAGACAGTCACAAACATGCCTCAGACAGTCACAAACATGCCTCAGACAGTCACAAACATGTCTCAGACAGTCACAATCATGTCTCAGACAGTCACAAACATGTCTCAGACAGTCACAAACATGCCTCAGACAGTCACAAACATGCCTCAGCAGTCACAAACATGTCTCAGACAGTCACAAACATGCACCAGACATTCACAAACATGCCTCAGACAGTCACAAAAATGTCTCAGACAGTCACAAACATGTCCAAGACAGTCACAAAAATGTCTCAGACAGTCACAAACATGTCTCAAACAGTCAAAAACATGTCTCAGACAGTCACAAACATGTCTCCGACAGTCACAAACATGTCCCAGACAGTCACACACATGTCTCATACAGTCAAAAACATGTCTCAAACAGTCACAAATACGTCCCCACATGTCTCAGACAGTCACAATCATGTCTCAGACAGTCACAAATATGCCTCAGATAGTCACAAAAATGTCTCAGACAGTCACAAATACGTCCTACGTGTCTCAGACAGTCACAAACATGTCTCAGACAGTCACAAACATGCCTCAGACAGTCACAAACATGCCTCAGCAGTCACAAACATGTCTCAGACAGTCACAAACATGCACCAGACAGTCACAAACATGCCTCAGACAGTCACAAAAATGCCTCAGGCAGTCACAAACATGTCTCAGACAGTCACAAACATGCCTCAGACAGTCACAACCATGCCTCAGACAGTCACAACCATGCCTCAGACAGTCACAAACATGTCCCAGACAATCACAAACATGTCCCAGAATTCACAAACATGTCCCAGACAGTCACAAACATGTCTAAGACAGTCACAAACATGTCCCAGACAGTTACAAACATGTCTCAGACAGTCACAAACATGTCTCAGACAGTCACAAACATGCCTCAGACAGTCACAAAAATGCCTCAGAGAGTCACAAACATGTCCCAGACAGTCACAAACATGCCTCAGACAGTCACAAACATGTCCCAGACAGTCACAAACATGCCTCAGACAGTCACAAACATGTCCCAGACAGTCACAAACATGTCCCAGACAGTCACAAACATGCCTCAGACAGTCACAAACATGTCTCAGACAGTCACAAACATGTCTCTGACAGTGACAAACATGTCCCAGACAGTCACAAACATGCCTCAGACAGTCAGAAACATGTCCCAGACAGTCACAAACATGTCCCAGACAGTGACAAACATGTCCCAGACAGTTACAAACATGTCCCAGACAGTCACAAACATGTCCCAGACAGTCGCAAACATGTCTCAGACAGTCACAAACATGTCTCAGATAGTGATAAACATGTCTCAGATAGTCACAAACATGTCTCAGACAGTCACAAACATGTTTCAGACAGTCACAAACATGTCTCAGACAGTCACAATCATGTCTCAGACAGTCACAAGCATGTCTCACACAGTCACAAACATGTCTCAGACAGTCACAAACAAGTCTCAGACAGTCACAAATACGTCCCCACATGTCTCAGACAGTCACAAACATGTCTCAGACAGTCACAAACATGTCTCATACAGTCACAAACATGTCTCAGACAGTCACAAACATGTCTCAGACAGTCACAAACATATCCCAGACAGTCAAACACATGTCTCAGACAATCACAAACATGTATCAGACAGTCACAAAAATATCTCAGACAGTAACAAAATGCCTCAGATAGTCACAAACATGTCTCAGACAGTCACAAATACGTCCCACGTGTCTCAGACAGTCACAAACATGTCCCAGACAGTCACAAACATGTCTCAGACAGTCACAAACATGTCTCAGACAGTCACAAATACGTCCCCACATGTCTCAGACCGTCACAATCATGTCTCAGACAGTCACAAACATGTCTCAGACAGTCACAAACATATCTCAGACAGTCACAATCATGTCTCAGACAGTCACAAACATGCCTCAGACAGTCACAAACATGTCTCAGACAGTCAAAATCATGTCTCAGACAGTCACAAACATGTCTCAGACAGTCACAAACATGTCTAAGACAGTCACAATCATGTCTCAGACAGTCACAAACATGTCTCAGACAGTCACAAACATGTCTCAGACAGTCACAATCATGTCTCAAACAGTCACAAACATGCCTCAGACAGTCACAAACATGTCTCAGACAGTCACAAACATGTCTCAGACAGTCACAATCATGTCTCAGACAGTCACAAACATGTCTCAGACAGTCACAAACATGCCTCAGACAGTCACAAACATGCCTCAGCAGTCACAAACATGTCTCAGACAGTCACAAACATGTCTCAGACAGTCACAAACATGCCTCAGACAGTCACAAACATGTCTCAGACAGTCACAAACATGTGTCAGACAGTCACAAATACGTCCCACGTGTCTCAGACAGTCATAAACATGTCTCAGACAGTCACAAACATGTCTCAGACAGTCACAAACATGTCTCAGACAGTCACAAACACGTCCCCACATGTCTCAGACCGTCCCAGATGTCATCATCTAACCTCCCCTGTCACTGTCTCTAATGTTCGTGTCCTTTCAGTTCACCTTCAATGGTGCCACGAATCCGTCCGTGACTACGACGTTTTCAATCACCGACGGAGGTTCTACATCTGTTGAACTGGCAGCCAGGGACACCCGCATCATTGCAGCAACGTACTCCTGCTTCCTCATGAGAGCCATAGGTATCAGACTCACTGTTGAGTGTTGCTGTTGTTATTATAGCACATCGGTTGTTGAGTGTTGCTGTTGTTATTATAGCACATCGGTTGTTGAGTGTTGCTGTTGTTATTATAGCACATCGGTTGTTGAGTGTTGCTGTTGTTATTATAGCACATCGGTTGTTGAGTGTTGCTGTTGTTATTATAGCACATCGGTTGTTGAGTGTTGCTGTTGTTATTATAGCACATCGGTTGTTGAGTGTTGCTGTTGTTATTATAGCACAATCGGTTGTTGAGTGTTGCTGTTGTTATTATAGCACATCGGTTGTTGAGTGTTGCTGTTGTTATTATAGCACATCGGTTGTTGAGTGTTGCTGTTGTTATTATAGCACATCGGTTGTTGAGTGTTGCTGTTGTTATTATAGCACATCGGTTGTTGAGTGTTGCTGTTGTTATTATAGCACATCGGTTGTTGAGTGTTGCTGTTGTTATTATAGCACATCGGTTGTTGAGTGTTGCTGTTGTTATTATAGCACATCGGTTGTTGAGTGTTGCTGTTGTTATTATAGCACATCGGTTGTTGAGTGTTGCTGTTGTTATTATAGCACATGGCCGTGTTCAGCGGGGAATGCTTCTGGTGATCAGATTGTTTGAAGTTGCTCCTAGAGGATGTTAGAGAGATAAACTACAGAGTGTGACCCACGAATACAGTTGAATATAGTGTAATTTAGTGAAAGAGATTGGGCGTCGGGCGTGGGTATGAGCAGTGGGGCGCGGGTATGAGCAGTGGGGCGCGGGTATGAGCAGTGGTGCGCGGGTAAGAGCAGTGGGGCGCTGGTAAAGTTCTGTAGGGCGCGAGAAAGAGCATTGGGGCACAGGTACAGCTCTGTGGGGCACGAATAGGAGCAGTGTGGCGCATGTAAGAGCAATGGGACGCGGGCAAAAGCAATGGGACGTGGGTAAGCTCAGTGGCAGTGGGGAACGAGTAAGAGCAGTGGGTAGAGTAAGAGCAGTGGGCGGCAGTAGGAACAGTGGGGCGCGGGTAAGAGAAGTGGGGCGCAGGTAGGAGCAATGGGGCGTAGGTAGGAGCAGTGGAGCGTGAGTAAGAGCGGTGGGTGCGAGTAAGAGCAGTGGGGCGCGAGTAAGAGCAGAAGGGCGCAGGTAGGAGCAGTGGGCCGCGAATAAGAACAGTGGGACGCGGGTATGTGCAGTGGCGCGCAGGTAGGAGCAGTGGGGCGCGAGTAAGAGCAGTGGGGCGCTGGTAGGAGCAGTGGGACGTGAGTAAGAGCAGTGGGGCGCGAGTAAGAGCAGTGGGGCGCAGGTAGGAGCAGTGGGACGCGAGTAAGAGCAGTGGGGCGCAGGTAGGAGCAGTGGGACGCGAGTAAGAGCAGTGGGGCGCGAGTAAGAGCAGTGGGGCGCGAGTAAGAGTAGTGGGGTGCGAGTAAGAGCAGTGGGGCGCGAGTAAGAGCAGTGGGGCGCGAGTAAGAGCAGTGGGCGCGAGTAAGAGCAATGGGGCACGAGTAAGAGTAGTGGGGAGCAGGATCTTTGTGAACCCTGCATCAAGTTGCTCTTACACAATTATCATCATCATTGTCGGACTATCACCATCATCGGCATCATTGTCATCTATACCACCACCGTCATCATCATCATTCTGTCAACTAACATCATCACATCATCAATAAGAACACATCATCACCAACAGCATTAACAACAAAGCCGTGCCATCAACACTATTCTGTGCCATGACATGTCTAGCAACGGTTCTCGGCGTCTCCAGAACGTATCTCACAGGTCTGCTTGTATGTACTATACTCCCGTAATTCTTTCACCTGTTCATCTCACGCTGTCAAATCTACAGGGTTTGTCAGTCTTCCAACTCTATCAGTGATACTGCTAACATTATCATACCGTATGCCTGCTCACATCATCACGCATCACTACTGTTTCACGTCAAACACCACTTTCATGCCAAACATCACTACTGTTTCACGTCAAACACCACAATCACGCCAAACATCACTCTCACGTCAACCACCACTTTCATGTCAAACATCACTTCAGGTGGCTCTGAAACTTTCAAGGACAAGCAAGAATTCTTCCACAGGAAAATCAAATTCAGCAATGTCAAGGACACGGGGTCAAGTCTTGTGCTAAAAATAGATCGATCACAGCTATTAAAAAGTGTGAGTACACATCACTTACTCTTTGTGAAACAATTATTTACAGATTGAGCACAACCCACTACTGACAAGCTCAAGCGAGAGCGAAACTCGGGTCTAGTGCTTCCAGTCTGACGTGGACAAGACTTTAGGTTCGTACCGGAATACGATCAGCATTGCCTGTAGTGGGTTGTTCTCAATCTTTAGCCTGAAATCCCGAAACAACCAAATAAATCAAACAATTATTTGTCCCCGTGTCTTGCTTGCACTGATATGTGCTCTGTGTTTGCTGGGGGCAGTTATTGTAAGGCCATTGAAGATTGGTGCGAGCCGGACATCAAATGTGGGACACATACACCACAAGCCGGGAGGAAAGCTTCCGGGCACTACACGTGGACATGTGCTGTCAGGGGGCCGGCTGTCTTGAACTACGGTGAAACGAGGCCATTTCCTCCAGGAGACTGAAACACAAACCGCCAAAAGGAAGGCCAGGCGGTGAGGCAGCGGGTCCCTGCTCCTCGTGCAGCACAGCAGCCCACAGTGAGGTGTGACAGAAGGTAGATATGTATGTTCCCTTTTTGCTGGGTTCATTATACTTTCTTCTTCTTCATATTGTCTATGCCATGCGGCGTTGGCGATCATGTCTCTGTCTCTTCTGTCTCGTGTAATGCTAATGTGTGTTTGTGTGTTTTTGTTTTTGTTTAAAAAATTTTTTTTTTTTTTGGGGGGGGGGGGGGGGGGGGGGGATTTTCATCTCTGTGATATATGTTAAAGATAATGCATACAGATCAAACTAATATGGAGAAAGAAATATACGTTAATAAGGAAAAATTGGAGGTGGTGGAAAATTTTGAGTGTCTTGAGTCTTTAATTGTTAACAACTGTGACACAATGACAGAAATTAAAAGACGAATATCTATTGCTCTTCGAAAACTAAAACAACTGAATAAATTGTGGCAAGGCACAGACAGAACTACAAAAATTAGATTTTTAAGAGCATGTATCTTTCCCATTGCAACATACGCCTGTGAGACCTGGACACTTACTAAATAAGCTGAACAGCGCATAAACGCCTTTGAATATAAATGTTATAGATGAGTTCTAAGAATATCTTGGATACAGAAAAGAACAACTGCATCCATACTTCAAGAGCTGATTACTGAAGAAGGTTGGTTACTAAAGACGATAAAACAAAGACAATTGAATATTTTGGTCACTTGAAACGTAATGAAAGTTTGGAGAGAACAATAATGGAGGGGTATATGCCAGGGAAGAGAGGAAGAGGAAGGCCAAAGAGAAGATGGGTGCAGGATGTGGTGGATGATCTCCAGATGGGTGTATCGGACGCAGGACATCTTGCTTATGATCGAGAGGTTTTCCGGAAGGTTGTTATGGGAATGAGGTTCTGCAAAGGAAGTGATACGGAATAAATGACTGACTGAACGAATGAATGACTGAATGAATGAATGAATGAATGAATGAATGAACGAATGAACGAATGAATGAATGAATGAATGAATGAATGATCGAATGAATGAATGAACGAATGAATGATGAATGAATGAAAGAATGAACGAATGAACGAATGAATGAATGAATGAATGAACGAATGACTGAATAAATGAATGAATGAACGAATGAATGAATGAATGAATGAACGAACGAACGAATGAATGAATGAACGAATGAATGAATGAATGAACGAACGAATGAATGAATGAATGAATGAATGAATGAATGAATGAATGAACGAACGAACGAATGAATGAATGAATGAATGAATGAATGAATGATCTATGTTCACCTGTATGGAGTCTGCTGTAAGGCATGTACACGATGTCCGTGTTAGTATGTCCCATCGGGAGTCTCCGTGGCGAAGTGGTCACGCCGTCTGACTCGGTCTCCTAAGGTTGTGGGTTCGATTCCGGGCCGCATCATTCGGTTCACGAGTGCATTTTTTCGGAGACTCCTGGAGGTCGTCGCAAGAGCTACGGAGGTCGTGCTTTTTGCGACGCTTTCCGAACTGCGGAAAGAGACTGAGCCATATGGGATATACACCTGGTGCAATGAAGTTCACCCTGTCGACTTTTAAGCGACTTTTTTTTATTTTATATTTCATATTGTTATATCCTGCTGCAGTCGTTGCTCCTCTTATTTCGTATTTCTCACTGCACAAGTTCATTTTGCAGTCTTACAAAGCAACGAAACAATTCAGACTGACTGACTGGTGTAAGCTGTTTGAGATCGTCTTTGTCGGAGAGGAGGCCCTGGACTGGGGAGGGGTCAGCCGGGAGTGGTTTGACCTTTTGTGTCAGCATCTGTTTGACCCCAATTTCTCCCCGCTGTTTGCCAGGTTGACCGACAACCCACAGGCTTTAGTAAGTTCTAGAATTGTTTGATAACTGTACCACTACAACGAATTAGTTTTATAACTTTACCACTACAATTGTTAGTTTGATAACTTTAATTACCACACCACTGTGTTTTGATAACTTTAATTATTACACCACTTTATGTTTGATAACTTTAATTACTACATCACTGTATGTTTGATAACTTTAATTACTACATCACTGTATGTTTGATAACTTTAATTATTACAACACTGTATGTTTGATAACTTTAATTATTACACCACTGTATGTTTGATAAATTTAATTATTACACCACTATATGTTTGACAACTTTAATTACTACATCGCAGTATGATTAATCAATTTAATTATTACACCATTGTATGATTGATAACATTAATTACTACATCACTGTATGATTGATAACTTTAATTACTACACCACTGTATGTTTGATAACTTTAATTATTACACCACTGTATGTTTGATAACTTTAATTACTACATCGCTATATGTTTGATAACTTTAATTACTACATCACTGTATGTTTGATAACATTATGTGCACCATTGTATGGTTCTATGCTTGATAATTTTCTTGACTGCTGTTGACTGGAACAGACAGAACAGGAAAAGTTAGAATGCCTAGACTACAACCATTCTGTGGAATATGTCAGTATGAAACTAGAATCTTGATCACGTCACTGGTAAACTAGAATACCAACCACCCAAGCTACAGCTGGGAACCAACCGGCTGTCTCTCTCATCTAGAATACCAACAAGAGTGACACCCCTTCCCCTCCATCATCATTAAGTGTTCCGCCGAATGGCATAGGCGTTCATGTCTCTCCACAGATCTCAGTCCTTGATGTTCTGGATCAACTCTGCTGATGATATCCATCCATGCCACCGTCTCCATCCACCCATCAACATTTCTCTTGATCGGTTCCTTGCCACTTCTGCCACGGCACTATCCAGCTGTCACAATGGTCTCCAGTGCCTCTATTCTCATCACACGACCACACAACGCAGATGGTCTATTTCTTATAATTGTATACAATGTTCTAGTTTCTGTTGTCTCTCCGAGGCATGTTCTTATTGTTGTATACAATGTTCTAGTTTCTGTTGTCTCTCTCAGGCATGTTCTTATGGTGTATACAATGTTCTAGTTTCTGTTGTCTCTCCCAGGCATGTTCTTATTGTTGTATACAATGTTCTAGTTTCTGTTGTCTCTCCGAGGCATGTTCTTATTGTTGTATACAATGTTCTAGTTTCTGTTGTCTCTCCCAGGCATGTTCTTATAATTGTATACAATGTTCTAGTTTCTGTTGTCTCTCTCAGACATGTTCTTATAATTGTATACAATGTTCTAGTTTCTGTTGTCTCTCTCAGGCATGTTCTTATGGTTGTATACAATGTTCTAGTTTCTGTTGTCTCTCTCAGGCATGTTCTTATTGTTGTATACAATGTTCTAGTTTCTGTTGTCTGTCTCAGGCATGTTTCTTATTTGTTGATACAATGTTCTAGTTTCTGTTGTCTCTCCCAGGCATGTTCTTATGGTTGTATACAATGTTCTAGTTTATGTTGTCTCTCCCAGGCATGTTCTTATGGTTGTATACAATGTTCTAGTTTCTGTTGTCTTCTCTCAGGCTGTTCTTATGGTTGTATACAATGTTCTAGTTTCTGTTGTCTCTCCAGGCATGTTCTTATGGTTTATACAATGTTCTAGTTTATGTTGTCTCTCCCAGGCAATGTTCTTATGGTTGTATACAATGTTCTAGTTTCTGTTGTCTCTCTCAGCATGTTTCTATGGTTGTATACCAATGTTCTAGTTTCTGTTGTCTCTCCCAGGCATGTTCTTATGGTGTATACAATGTTCTAGTTTCTGTTTGTCTCTCCCAGGCATGTTCTTATGGTTGTATACAATGTTCTAGGTTTCTGTTGTCTCTCCCAGGCATGTTCTTATGGTTGTATACAATGTTCTAGTTTCTGTTGTCTCTCCCCAGGCATGTTCTTATGGTTGTATACAATGTTCTAGTTTCTGTGTCTCTCCCAGGCATGTTCTTATTGGTTGTATATCAATGTTCTAGTTTCTGTTGTCTCTCCTCAGACATGTTTATTATGGTTGTATACAATGTTCTAGTTTCTGTTGTCTCTCCAGGCATGTTATTATTGTTGTATACAATGTTTCTAGTTTCTGTGTCTCTCTCAAAGGGCATGTTATTATGGTTTTATACAATTGTTCTAGTTTCTGGTTTGTCTCTCCTAGGCATGTTATTATGGTTGTATACAATGTGCTAGGTTTCTGTTGTCTCTCCCTAGGCCGTTATTATGGTTGTAGACAATGTTCTAGTTTCTGTTGTACTCTCTTCAGGCAATGTTATTATGGTTGTATACAATGTTCTAGGTTCTGTGTCTCTCCCTAGGCATGTTCATTATGGTTGTATACAATGTTCTAGGTTTCTGTAGTCCATCTCCTAGGCATGTTCTTATTGTTGTATACAATGTTCTAGTTTCTGTTTGTCTCTCTCGAGGGCATATGTCTTATGGTTTGTATATACAATGTTTCTAGGTTTCTGTTGTCTCTCTCAGGGCATGTTCTTATACTGTGGATACAATGTTCTAGTTTCTGTTGTCTCTCTCGAGGCATGTTCTTATAGTGTATACAATGTTCTAGTTCTGTTGTCTCTCTCAGGCATTGTTCTTATTGGTTGTATACAATGTTCTAGTTTCTGTTGTCTCTCCGAGGCATGTTCTTATGGTTGTATACAATGTTCTAGTTCTGTTGTCTCTCTCAGGCAGTTCTTATGGTTGTATACAATGTTCTAGTTTCTGTTGTCTCTCTCAGGCATGTTCTTATGGTTGTATACAATGTTCTAGTTTCTGTTGTCTCTCTCAGGCATGTTCTTATGGTTGTATACAATGTTCTAGTTTCTGTTGTCTCTCCCAGGCATGTTCTTATTGTTGTATACAATGTTCTAGTTTCTGTTGTCTCTCTCAGGCATGTTCTTATGGTTGTATACAATGTTCTAGTTTCTGTTGTCTCTCTCAGGGCATGTTCTTATGGTTGTATACAATGTTTCTAGTTTCTGTTGTCTCTCTCAGGCATGTTCTTATGGTTGTATACAATGTTCTAGTTTCTGTTGTCTCTCCTCAGGCATGTTCTTATTGTTGTATACAATGTTCTAGTTTCTGTTGTCTCTCTCAGGCATGTCTTATGGTTGTATACAATGTTCTAGTTTCTGTTGTCTCTCTCAGGCATGTTCTTATGGTTGTATACAAGTTCTAGTTTCTGTTGTCTCTCTCAGCATGTTCTTAATTGTGTATACAATGTTCTAGTTTCTGTTGTCTCTCCCAGGCATGTTCTTATAGTTGTATACAATGTTCTAGTTTCTGTTGTCTCTCTCAGACATGTTCTTATGGTTGTATACAATGTTCTAGTTTCTGTTGTCTCTCCCAGGCATGTTCTTATTGTTGTATACAATGTTCTAGTTTCTGTTGTCTGTCTCAGGCATGTTCTTATGGTTGTATACAATGTTCTAGTTTCTGTTGTCTCTCTCAGGCATGTTCTTATTGTTGTATACAATGTTCTAGTTTCTGTTGTCTCTCCCAGGCATGTTCTTATTGTTGTATACAATGTTCTAGTTTCTGTTGTCTCTCCGAGGCATGTTCTTATTGTTGTATACAATGTTCTAGTTTCTGTTGTCTCTCTCCGAGCATGTTCTTATTGTTGTATACATGTTTCTAGTTTCTGTTGTCTGTCTCAGCATGTTCTTATAATTGTATACAATGTTCTAGTTTCTGTTGTCTCTCCCGGCATGTTCTTATGGTTGTATACAATGTTCTAGTTTCTGTGTCTCTCCCAGACATGTTCTTATGGTTGTATACAATGTTCTAGTTTCTGTGTGTCTCCTCAGACATGGTTCTTATGGTGTATACAATTTCTAGTTTCTGTTTGTCTGTCTCAGGCATGTTCTTAAATTGTTATACAATGTTTCTAGTTTCTGTGTCTCTCCAGGCATGTTCTTATGGTTGTTATACAATGTTCTAGTTTCTGTTGTCTCTCTCAGGCATGTTCTTATGGTTGTATACAATGTTCTAGTTTCTGTTGTCTCTCTCAGGCATGTTCTATGGTTGTATACAATGTCTAGTTTCTGTTGTCTCTCCTAAGGCATGTTCTTATGTTGTATACAATGTTCTAGTTTCTGTTGTCTCTCTAGGCATGTTTTATGGTTGTATACAATGTTCTAGTTTCTGTTGTCTCTCCCAGGCATGTTCTTATGGGTTTTATACAATGTTCTAGTTTCTGTTGTCTTCCAGGCATGTTCTTATTGTTGTATACAATGTTCTAGTTTCTGTTGTCTCTCCAGGGATGTTCTTATGGTTGTATACAATGTTCTAGTTTCTGTTGTCTTCTCAGGGATGTTCTTATGGGTTTTATACAATGTTCTAGTTTCTGTTGTCTCTCCCAGGCATGTTCTTATGGGTTTTATACAATGTTCTAGTTTCTGTTGTCTCTCCAGGCATGTTCTTATTGTTGTATACAATGTTCTAGTTTCTGTTGTCTTCCAGGCATGTTCTTTGGTTGTATACAATGTTCTAGTTTCTGTTGTCTCTCCAGGCATGTTCTTATGGGGTTTTATACAATGTTCTAGTTTCTGTTTCTCTCCAGGCATGTTCTTATGGTTGTATACAATGTTCTAGTTTCTGTTGTCTCTCCCCCCAAGTCCCTTTTTTTTTTTTTTGGGGGTTTTGTTTTTTTCCCCCTTTTTTTTTAAAAAATTTTTTTTTTTTTCCCCCTTTTTTTTTTTTTTTGGGGTTTTGTTTTTTTTTCCCCTTTTTTTTTTTCAATTTTTTTTCTTTGGGGGGCCCCCAAATTTTTTTTTTTTTTTTTTCCCCTTTTTTTTAATTTTTAAATTTTAAATTTTTTTTTTTTTGGTTTCCCTTTTTTTTTTTTAATTTTTTGTTTCTTTTTTAAATTTTTTTTTTCCTTTTTTTTTTTTTTCCCCCCGGGGTTTTTTTTTAAAAAATTTTTTTTTTTTTCCCCCGGGTTTTTTTTTAAAATTTTTTTTTTGTTCTCTTTTTTTTTTTAAAATTTTTTTTTTTTTTCCCCCTTTTTTTGGTTTTAAAATTTTTTTTGGTTTTTTGGGGATTTTTTTTTTTAAAATTTTTTTTTTTTTCCCCCCCCTTTTTTGGTTTTAAAATTTTTTTTTTTCTCTTTTTTTGGTTTTAAAATTTTTTTTTTTTTTTTTTTTTTTTTTTTTTTTTTTTTTCTCCCATGTTTTTTTTTAAAATTTTTTTTTTGTTTTCCCCCAATTTTTTTGGGGAAAATTTTTTTTTTGTTTTCCCCCCTTTTTTTTTTTAAAATTTTTTTTTTTTCCCCCTTTTTTTTTTTTAAAATTTTTTTTTTTTCTCCCAAGGGTTTTTTTTTTTAAAAAATTTTTTTGTTTTTTTCCCCCGGTTTTTTTTTTAAAATTTTTTTTTTTTTTTCCCCCCGGCATGTTTTTTTTGTATACAATGTTCTAGTTTTTTTTTCCCCCCCCTTTTTTTATGGTTGTATACAATGTTCTAGTTTCTGTTGTTTTCCCCCCTTTTTTTTTTTTTTTTTTTTTTTTGGCCCCCTTTTTTTTTGGTTTTTTTTTTTTTTTGTTTTGGGTTTTCCTTTTTTTTTTTTTCTTTTCCGGTTTTTTGGGTTTTTTTTTTTTAAATTTTTTTTTTTTTTTTCCCAGGTTTTTTTAAAGGGTTTTTTTTTTTTTCGGTTTTTTGGGTTTTTTTTTTTTTAAATTTTTTTTTTTTTTTTCCCTTTTTTTTTTTAAATTTTTTTTTTTTTTTTCCAAATTTTTTAAAATTTTTTTTTTTTTCGGTTTTTTGGTTTTTTTAAAGGGTTTAAAATTTTTTTTTTTTTTTCTTTTTAAAAAATTTTTTTTTTTTGTTTTTTTTTCTTTTTTTTAAAAGGTTTAATTTTTTTTTTGGGGGGGTTTTTTTTATACAATTTTTTTTTTTTTCCCCCCCTTTTTTTTTTTTAAAATTTTTTTTTGGCCCCCTCCAGGCATGTTTTTTGGGGGAAAATTTTTTTTTTTTTCCCCCGGTTTTTTTTTTAAAAAAAGGGGTTTTTTTTCTTTTTTTAAAAGGTTTTATTTTTAAATTTTTTTTTTTTTTTATGTTTTTTGTTTTTTTTGTTTCCGGGGATTTTTTAAATTTTTTCCCAAATTTTTTTCTTTTTTTTAGGGTTTTTTTTTTAAAATTTTTTATTTTTTTCCCTTTTAATTTTTTTTTTTAAAATTTTTTTTTTTTTCCCGGTTTTTTTGGGGCCCCCCTTTTTTTTGGGTTTTTTTTCCCCCTTTTTTTTTTCCCCCGGGTTTTTTTTTCCCCTTTTTTTTTTAAAATTTTTTTTTTTTTCTCTCCCCATTTTTTTGGGGAAAATTTTTTTTTTTTTCCCCCCCCTTTTTTTGGTTTTAAAAAATTTTTTTTTTTTCCCAGACATGTTCTTTGGTTTTAAAATTTTGGGTTTTTGTTGTCTCTCTCAGGCGGTTTTTGGTTTTAAAATTTTTTTTTTTTTCCCCTTTTTTTGGGTTTTTTTTCAATTTTTTTTCTTTTCCCCCTTTTTTTTTTTTGGGGGTTTTTTTTCTTTTTAAACCCCTTTTTTTTTTGTTTTTTTTGTTTCTTTTTTTAAAAGGTTTTATTTTTAAAAATTTTTTTTCTTTTTTTGGGGGGTTTTTTTTTAAAAATTTTTTTTTTTTTTCCCTTTTTTTTTTAAAAATTTTTGGGTTTTTTTTTTTTTTTTTTTTCAATTTTTTTTCTTTTTTCCCCCCCTTTTTTTTTTTTGGGGGGTTTTTTTGTTTTCTTTGGTTTCCCTTTTTTTTTTTTTTTTTTTTGGGTTTTTTTTTTTTTTTTGGGTTTTTTTTTCCCCTTTTTTTTTTTTTAAAATTTTTTGTTTTTTTTTTAGGGTTTTTTTTTTAAAATTTTTTTTTTTCCCCGTTTTTTTTTTCCCGGGTTTTTTTTTTTTTTCCCCCTTTTTTTTGGGTTTTTTTTTTTTTGGGTTTTTTTTCCCCCTTTTTTGGGGGTTTTTTTTTTTTTTTTCCCTTTTAAATTTTTTTTTTTCCCCTTTTTTTTTTTTTTTTTTTTTTTTTTTGGGGTTTTTTTTTTTTTTTTTGGTTTTTGGTTTTTTTTGGTTTTTTTTTCCCCCCTTTTTTTTTTTTTTTTGGTTTTTTTTTCCCCCCTTTTTTTTTTGGGGTTTTTTTTTTTTTTTTTCCCCTTTTTTTTTAAAATTTTTTGGGTTTTTTTTTCTTTCCCTTTTTTTTGATTTTTTTTTTTTTTTTCCCCTTTTTTTTTAAAATTTTTTGGTTTTTTTTTCCCCCCTTTTTTTTTTAACAATTTTTTTTTTTTTTTCCCCCTTTTTTTTTTAAAAAGTTCTTTTTTTTTTTCCCCCCTTTTTTTTTTTTTTTTGGTTTTTTTTTTAGTTTTTTTTTTAACAATTTTTTTTTTTTTTTCCCCCCTTTTTTTTTTTAAAAAGTTCTTTTTGTTTCCTTTTAAATTTTTTTTTTAAAAAGTTCTAATTTTGTTTCCTTTTTTTTTTTTTTAAAATTTTTTTTTTTGTTTCCTTTTAAATTTTTTTTTTAAAATTTTTTTTTGTTTCCTTTTTTTTTTTTTAAAATTTTTTTTTGTTTCTTTTTTTTTTTTTAAAAAGTTCTTTTTTGTTTCCTTTTTTTTTTTTTAAAAAGTTCTTTTTTTTTTTCCCCTTTTTTTTTTTTTAAAATTTTTTGGGTTTTTTTTTCTTTTGTTTTTTTTAAAATTTTTTGGGTTTTTTTTCCCCCCCTTTTTTTTTAACAATTTTTTTTTTTTTTTTAGTTTTTTTTTGGTTTTAAATTTTTTTTGGGTTTTTCCCCGTTTTTTTTTTTTCCCTTTTAATTTTTTTTTTTAAAAAATTTTTTTTTTTTTCCCCCGGGTTTTTTTTTTGTTTTTCCCCCTTTTTTGTTTTAAAAAATTTTTTTTTTTTTTTTTTTTTTTTTTTTTTTTTTTTCCCTTTTAATTTTTTTGGTTTTTTTTTTTTTTTCCCCCGGGTTTTTTGTTTTCCCCCCTTTTTTTTGGGTTTTTTTTCCCCCTTTTTTGGGGTTTTTTTTTAAAATTTTTTTTTTAAAATTTTTTGGTTTTTTTTTTTTTTTTTTCCCAATTTTTTTTGTTTTAAAATTTTTTTTTTGTTTCTCCCCAAATTTTTTTTTTAAAATTTTTTTTTTTGTCTCCCCCTTTTTTGGTTTTATACAATGTTCTAGTTTCTGTTGTCTCTCCCAGGCATGTTCTTATGGTTGTATACAATGTTCTAGTTTTTTGTTCTCTCCTTTTTTTTTTTTAAAATTTTTTTTTTTTTCCCCGGTTTTTTTTTAAAATTTTTTTTTTTTTCTCCCCTTTTTTTTTGTTTTAAAATTTTTTTTTTGGGTTTTCTCCAAAGTTTTTTTTTTTTTCAATTTTTTTTTTCTTTGGTTTTCCTTTTTTTTTTGTTTTTTTTGTTTCTTTTTTTCTTAGGGTTTTTAAAAGGTTTTTTTTTTTTCCCTTTTTTTGGGTTTTTTTTTTATTTTTTTTTTCGGGTTTTTTTTAGGTTTTTTTTTTTTGTTTTTTTTTTTCCCCTTTTTTTTGGATTTTTTTGTTTTTTTTCTTTTTTTCTTTTGGAAATTTTTTTGTTTTTGTTTTTTTTGTTTTTTTTTTTTTGTTTTTGTTTTTTTTTTTTGGGTTTTTTTTTTTTTTTCTTTTCTTTTGGGTTTTTTTTTTTTTTTTTGTTTTTGTTTTTTTGTTTTGGGTTTTTTTCTTTTTTGTTTCCTTTTTTTTTTTGGGGCCCCCCTTTTTTTTTTTTTAAAAATTTTTTTTTTTTCCCCCGGGTTTTTTTTTTTTTCCCGGGTTTTTTTTTTTTTAAAAAGGGGTTTTTTTTTTAAAATTTTTTTTTTTTTTCCCGGTTTTTTTTTTTTCCCCCGGGTTTTTTTTTTTTTTAAAAATTTTTTTTTTTTTCCCCTTTTTTTTGGGTTTTTTTTCCCCCTTTTTTGGGGCCCCCTTTTTTTTTGTTTTTCCCCCTTTCTTTGGTTTTTTTTTTTTTTTTCCCTTTTAATTTTTTTGGTTTTTAAATTTTTTTTTTTTCCCTTTTAATTTTTTTTTTTAAAATTTTTTTTTTTTTTAAAAATTTTTTGTTTTCCCCCCTTTTTTTTGGGTTTTTTGGTTTTTTTGGGTTTTTTTTTGGGGTTTTTTGTTTTCCCCCCTTTTTTTTGGTTTTTCCCGGTTTTTTTTGGGGCCCCCTTTTGGGTTTTTTGTTTTCCCCCTTTTTTTTGGTTTTTCCCGGTTTTTTTTTTTTAAAAATTTTTTTTTTTTTCCCGGTTTTTTTGGTTTTTCCCGGTTTTTTTTTTTTCCCCCGGGTTTTTTTTTTTTTCCCCGGTTTTTTTTTTTCCCCGGTTTTTTTTTTTTAAAAATTTTTTTTTTTTTAAAAATTTTTTTTTTTTTCCCGGTTTTTTTTTTTTCCCCCGGGTTTTTTTTTTGTTTTTCCCCCTTTTTTTTTTCCCCCTTTTTTTTTTGTTTTAAAATTTTTTTTTTTCCTTTTTTTTTTTTTTAAAATTTTTTTTTTTTCCCCCAAATTTTTTTTGGGGCCCCCCTTTTTTTTTTTTCCCCCAAATTTTTTTGGTTTTTTTTTTTTTTTTCCCCCAAATTTTTTTGGTTTTAAATTTTTTTTGTTGTTTTTCCCCCTTTTTTGGGGCCCCCCTTTTTTTTTTTTCCCCCAAATTTTTTTGGTTTTTTTTTTTTTTTTCCCCCAAATTTTTTTGTTTTTTTTTTTTTTTTTTTTTTTTTTTTTCCCCAAAAGTTCTTTTTGTTGTTCCCCGCTGTTCTTTGGTTTTCAATGTTCTTTTGGTTTTTGTTCTAGTTCTGTTGTTTTACATGTTCTTTTGTTTTTTGTTCTAGGTTTTTTTTTACATGTTCTTTGGGTTTTTCCCCCGGCATTTCTTTGTTTTCAATGTTCTTTGGGTTTTTCATGCTAGTTCTTTGTTTTCCCCCAAAGTTCTTTGTTGTTCATGTTCTAGTTTGTTGTTTACATGTTCTTTGGGTTTTTCTTTCAGTTTCTTTGGGTTTTCCCCCAAAGTTCTTAGGTTTTTGTTCTAGTTTCTTTTTTCCCCCAAAGTTCTTAGGTTTTTTTTCTAGTTTCTTTTGTTTAACATGTTCTTATGTTGTTCCCCGTCAGTTTCTTTTTTACATGTTCTTTGGGTTTTTTTTTCCCAGTTTCTTTTTTTCTAGGATGTTCTTATGGTTGTTTGTTCTAGGTTTCTTTTTTATACATGTTCTTTTGGTTGTTCAAGGCAGTTTTTTTGGGTTTTCAGGTTTTTTGTTGTTCTTTCAGTTTCTTTTTTTCCCCCAAAGTTCTTTGGGTTTTTCAATGTTCTTTTGTTGTTTCAATGTTCTTTTGTTGTTTAAATGTTCTTTTGTTGTCTTTCAGTGTTCTTTGGTTGTTCAATGTTCTATTTCTGTTGTTCTCCCGGCATGTTCTTATGGGTTTTATACAATGTTCTAGTTTCTGTTGTCTCTCCAGCATGTTCTTATGGTTGTATACAATGTTCTAGTTTCTGTTGTCTCTCCAGGCATGTTCTTATGGTTGTATACAATGTTCTAGTTTCTGTTGTCTCTCTCAGGCATGTTCTTATGGTTGTATACAATGTTCTAGTTTCTGTTGTCTCTCCAGCATGTTCTTATGGTTGTATACAATGTTCTAGTTTCTGTTGTCTCCTCAGGCATGTTCTTATGGTTGTATACAATGTTCTAGTTTCTGTTGTCTCTCCCAGGCATGTTCTTATGGTTGTATACAATGTTCTAGTTTCTGTTGTCTCTCCAGGCATGTTCTTATGGTTGTATACAATGTTCTAGTTTCTGTTGTCTCTCCAGGCATGTTCTTATGTGTATACAATGTTCTAGTTTCTGTTGTCTCTCTCAGGCATGTTCTTATGGTTGTATACAATGTTCTAGTTTCTGTTGTCTCTCTCAGGCATGTTCTTATGGTTGTATACAATGTTCTAGTTTCTGTTGTCTCTCTCAGGCATGTTCTTATGGTTGTATACAATGTTCTAGTTTCTGTTGTCTCTCAGGCATGTTCTTATGGTTGTATACAATGTTCTAGTTTCTGTTGTTCTCTCAGCATGTTCTTATGTTGTATACAATGTTCTAGTTTCTGTTGTCTCTCTCAGGCATGTTCTTATGTTGTATACAATGTTCTAGTTTCTGTTGTCTCTCCTAGGCATGTTCTTATGGTTGTATACAATGTTCTAGTTTCTGTTGTCTCTCTCAGGCATGTTCTTATGGTTGTATACAATGTTCTAGTTTCTGTTGTCTCTCTCAGGCATGTTCTTATGGTTGTATACAATGTTCTAGTTTCTGTTGTCTCTCTCAGGCATGTTCTTATTGTTGTATACAATGTTCTAGTTTCTGTTGTCTCTCTCAGGCATGTTCTTATGGTTGTATACAATGTTCTAGTTTCTGTTGTCTCTCCAGCATGTTCTTATGGTTGTATACAATGTTCTAGTTTCTGTTGTCTCTCTCAGGCATGTTCTTATGGTTGTATACAATGTTCTAGTTTCTGTTGTCTCTCCAGGCATGTTCTTATGGTTGTATACAATGTTCTAGTTTCTGTTGTCTCTCCAGGCATGTTCTTATGTTGTATACAATGTTCTAGTTTCTGTTGTCTCTCTCAGGCATGTTCTTATGGTTGTATACAATGTTCTAGTTTCTGTTGTCTCTCCCAGGCATGTTCTTATGGTTGTATACAATGTTCTAGTTTCTGTTGTCTCTCCGAGGCATGTTCTTATGGTTGTATACAATGTTCTAGTTTCTGTTGTCTCTCCCAGGCATGTTCTTATGGTTGTATACAATGTTCTAGTTTCTGTTGTCTCTCCAGGCATGTTCTTATGGTTGTATACAATGTTCTAGTTTCTGTTGTCTCTCCAGGCATGTTCTTATGTTGTATACAATGTTCTAGTTTCTGTGTCTCTCTCAGGCATGTTCTTATGGTTGTATACAATGTTCTAGTTTCTGTTGTCTCTCTCAGGCATGTCTTATGGTTGTATACAATGTTCTAGTTTCTGTTGTCTCTCCAGGCATGTTCTTATGGTTGTATACAATGTTCTAGTTTCTGTTGTCTCTCCAGGCATGTTCTTATGGTTGTATACAATGTTCTAGTTTCTGTTGTCTCTCCCAGGCATGTTCTTATGGTTGTATACAATGTTCTAGTTTCTGTTGTCTCTCCGAGGCATGTTCTTATGGTTGTATACAATGTTCTAGTTTCTGTTGTCTCTCTCAGGCATGTTCTTATGGTTGTATACAATGTTCTAGTTTCTGTTGTCTCTCCCAGGCATGTTCTTATGGTTGTATACAATGTTCTAGTTTCTGTTGTCTCTCTCAGGCATGTTCTTATGGTTGTATACAATGTTCTAGTTTCTGTTGTCTCTCCCAGGCATGTTCTTATGGTTGTATACAATGTTCTAGTTTCTGTTGTCTCTCCCAGCATGTTCTTATGTTGTATACAATGTTCTAGTTTCTGTTGTTCTCTCCCGGCATGTTCTTATTGTTGTATACAATGTTCTAGTTTCTGTTGTCTCTCCAGGCATGTTCTTATGGTTGTATACAATGTTCTAGTTTCTGTTGTCTCTCCAGCATGTTCTTATGGTTGTATACAATGTTCTAGTTTCTGTTGCCTCTCCGAGGCATGTTCTTATGGTTGTATACAATGTTCTAGTTTCTGTTGTCTCTCCCAGGCATGTTCTTATGGTTGTATACAATGTTCTAGTTTCTGTTGTCTCTCCCAGGCATGTTCTTATTGTTGTATACAATGTTCTAGTTTCTGTTGTCTCTCCCAGACATGTTCTTATGGTTGTATACAATGTTCTAGTTTCTGTTGTCTCTCCCAGGCATGTTCTTATTGTTGTATACAATGTTCTAGTTTCTGTTGTCTCTCCCAGGCATGTTCTTATGGTTGTATACAATGTTCTAGTTTCTGTTGTCTCTCCCAGGCATGTTCTTATGGTTGTATACAATGTTCTAGTTTCTGTTGTCTCTCAGGCATGTTCTTATTGTTGTATACAATGTTCTAGTTTCTGTTGTCTCTCTCAGGCATGTTCTTATGGTTGTATACAATGTTCTAGTTTCTGTTGTCTCTCTCAGGCATGTTCTTATGGTTGTATACAATGTTCTAGTTTCTGTTGTCTCTCCCAGGCATGTTCTTATGGTTGTATACAATGTTCTAGTTTCTGTTGTCTCTCCAGGCATGTTCTTATGGTTGTATACAATGTTCTAGTTTCTGTTGTCTCTCCCAGGCATGTTCTTATGGTTGTATACAATGTTCTAGTTTCTGTTGTCTCTCCCAGGCATGTTCTTATGGTTGTATACAATGTTCTAGTTTCTGTTGTCTCTCCCAGGCATGTTCTTATGGTTGTATACAATGTTCTAGTTTCTGTTGTCTCTCCCAGGCATGTTCTTATGGTTGTATACAATGTTCTAGTTTCTGTTGTCTCTCCCAGGCATGTTCTTATGGTTGTATACAATGTTCTAGTTTCTGTTGTCTCTCCCAGGCATGTTCTTATGGTTGTATACAATGTTCTAGTTTCTGTTGTCTCTCCCAGGCATGTTCTTATTGTTGTATACAATGTTCTAGTTTCTGTTGTCTCTCCCAGGCATGTTCTTATGGTTGTATACAATGTTCTAGTTTCTGTTGTCTCTCTCAGGCATTGTCTTATGGGTGTATACAATGTTCTAGTTTCTGTTGTCTCCCTCCCAGCATGTTCTTATGGTTGTATACAATGTTCTAGTTCTGTTTGTCCTACCCAGGCTATGTTTCTTGATGGTTGTTATACAATGTTCTAGTTTCTGTTGTCTCTCTACAGGACATGTTCTTTATGGTTGGATACAAAGTTGTCTAGTGTCTGTTTGTCTCTCCTCAGGACATGTTCTTAGTGTTGTCTAGGCAATTTTCTAGTTTTCTGTTGTCTGCTCTCACAGGACATGTTCTTATGGTGTATACAATGTTCTAGTTTCTGTTGTCTCTCCCGGCATGTTCTTATGGTTGTATACAATGTTTCTAGTTTCTGTTGTCTCTCCTCAGGACAATGTTCCGTATGGGTTTATACAATGTTCTAGTTTCTGTTGTCTCTCCCAGGCATGTTCTTATGGTTGTATACAATGTTCTAGTTTCTGTTGTCTCTCTCCAGCATGTTCTTATGGTTGTATACAATGTTCTAGTTTCTGTTGTCTCTCTCCAGGCATGTTCTTATGGTTGTATACAATGTTCTAGTTTCTGTGTCTCTCCCAGGCATGTTCTTATTGTTGTATACAATTTTCTAGTTTCTGTTGTCTGTCTCCAGGCATGTTCTTATGGTTTGTATACAATGTTCTAGTTTCTGTTGTCTCTCCCAGGCATGTTCTTATGGTATGTAACAATGTTCTCGTTCTGTTGTCTCTCCAGGCATGTTCTTATGGTTGTATACAATGTTCTAGTTTCTGTTGTCTCTCCAGGCATGTTCTTATGGTTGTATACAATGTTCTAGTTTCTGTTGTCTCTCCCAGGCATGTTCTTATTGTTGTATACAATGTTCTAGTTTCTGTTGTCTCTCCCAGACATGTTCTTATGGTTGTATACAATGTTCTAGTTTCTGTTGTCTCTCCCAGGCATGTCTTATGGTGTATACAATGTTCTAGTTCTGTTGTCTCTCCCAGGACATGTTCTTATGGTTGTATACAATGTTCTAGTTTCTGTTGTCTCTCCCAGGCATGTTTTATGGTGTATACAAGTTCTAGTTTCTGTTGTCCTCTCCAGGCATGTTCTTATGGTTGTATACAATGTTCTAGTTTCTGTTGTCTCTCCCAGGCATGTTATTATGGCTTGTATACAATGTTCTAGTTTCTGTTGTCTGCTCCTCATGCATGTTCTTATGGTTGTATACAATGTTCTAGTTTCTGTTGTCTCTCCCAGGCATGTTCTTTATGGTTGCGTATACAATGTTCTAGTTTCTGTTGTCTCTCCCAGGCATGTTCTTTCATGGTTGTATACAATGTTCTAGTTTTCTGTGTCTCTCCCCAGGCATGTCTCTATGGTTGTATCCAATGTTCAGTTTTCTGTTGTCTCTCCTAAGGCATGTTTCTTTATCGGCTTGTATACAATGTTCTAGTTTCTGTTGTCTCTTCTCACGGCATGTTCTTATAGCTTGTATACAATGTTTCTAGTTTCCTGTTGTCTCTCCTCATGCATGTTCTCTAATGGTTGTATACAATGTTCTAGTTTCTGTTGTCTCTCCCAGGCATGTTCTTATGGTTGTATACAATGTTCTAGTTTCTGTGTCTCTCTCAGGCATGTTATTATGGTTGTATACAATGTTCTAGTTTCTGTTGTCTCTCTCAGCATGTTCTTATGGTTGTATACAATGTTCTAGTTTCTGTCGTCTCTCCCAGGCATGTTCTTATGTTGTATACAATGTTCTAGTTTCTGTTGTCTCTCTCAGGGCATGTTCTTATGGTTGTATACAATGTTCTAGTTTCTGTTGTCTCTCCCAGGCATGTTCTTATGTGTTGTATACAATGTTCTAGTATTCTGTTTGTCTCTCCCAGGCATGTTCTTATGGTTGTATACAATGTTCTAGTTTCTGTTGTCTCTCTCAGCATGTTCTTATGGTGTATACAATGTTCTAGTTTCTGTTGTCTCTCTCAGGCATGTTCTTATGGTTGATACAATGTTCTAGTTTCTGTTGTCTCTCTCAGGCATGTTTCTTATTGGTTGTATACAATGTTCTAGTTTCTGTTGTCTCTCCCAGGCATGTTCTTATGGTTGTATACAATGTTCTAGTTTCTGTTGTCTCTCCAGGCATGTTCTTATGTTGTATACAATGTTCTAGTTTCTGTTGTCTCTCTCCCGGCATGTTCTTATGGTTGTATACAATGTTCTAGTTTCTGTTGTCTCTCCGAGGCATGTTCTTATGGTTGTATACAATGTTCTAGTTTCTGTTGTCTCTCTCAGGCATGTTCTTATGGTTGTATACAATGTTCTAGTTTCTGTTGTCTCTCTCAGGCATGTTCTTATGGTTGTATACAATGTTCTAGTTTCTGTTGTCTCTCCCAGGCATGTTCTTATGGTTGTATACAATGTTCTAGTTTCTGTTGTCTCTCCAGCATGTTCTTATGGTTATACAATGTTCTAGTTTCTGTTGTCTCTCTCAGGCATGTTCTTATGGTTGTATACAATGTTCTAGTTTCTGTTGTCTCTCCAGGCATGTTCTTATGGTTGTATACAATGTTCTAGTTTCTGTTGTCTCTCCAGGCATGTTCTTATGGTTGTATACAATGTTTCTAGTTTCTGTTGTCTCTCTCAGGCATGTTCTTATGGTTGTATACAATGTTCTAGTTTCTGTTGTCTCTCTCCCAGGCATGTTCTTATGGTTGTATACAATGTTCTAGTTTCTGTTGTCTCTCTCAGGCATGTTCTTATTGTTGTATACAATGTTCTAGTTTCTGTTGTCTCTCTCAGGCATGTTCTTATGGTTGTATACAATGTTCTAGTTTCTGTTGTCTGTCTCAGGCATGTTCTTATGGTTGTATACAATGTTCTAGTTTCTGTTGTCTCTCTCAGGCATGTTCTTATGGTTGTATACAATGTTTCTAGTTTCTGTTGTCTCTCCTCAGCATGTTCTTATGGTTGTATACAATGTTCTAGTTTCTGTTGTCTTCTCAGGCATGTTCTTATTGTTGTATACAATGTTCTAGTTTCTGTTGTCTCTCTCAGGCATGTTCTTATGGTTGTATACAATGTTCTAGTTTCTGTGTCTCTCTCAGCATGTTCTTATGGTTGTATACAATGTTCTAGTTTCTGTGTCTCTCCAGATGTTCTTTGGTTGTTACAATGTTCTAGTTTCTTTGTCTCTCCAGCATGTTCTTATGTTGTATACATGTTCTAGTTCTGTTGTCTCTCCAGCATGTTTATGTGTACAATGTTCTAGTTTCTGTTGTCTCTCCGCATGTTCTTATGGTTGTATACAATGTTCTAGTTTCTGTTGTCTCTCCAGGCATGTTCTTATGGTTGTATACAATGTTCTAGTTTCTGTTGTCTCTCCCAGGCATGTTCTTATGGTTGTATACAATGTTCTAGTTTCTGTTGTCTCTCTCAGGCATGTTCTTATGGTTGTATACAATGTTCTAGTTTCTGTTGTCTCTCCCAGGCATGTTCTTATGGTTGTATACAATGTTCTAGTTTCTGTTGTCTCTCCCAGGCATGTTCTTATGGTTGTATACAATGTTCTAGTTTCTGTTCTCTCCCAGGCATGTTCTTATGGTTGTATACAATGTTCTAGTTTCTGTTGTCTCTCCAGGCATGTTCTTATGGTTGTATACAATGTTCTAGTTTCTGTTGTCTCTCTCAGGCATGTTCTTATTGTTGTATACAATGTTCTAGTTTTCTGTTGTCTCTCTCAGGCATGTTCTTATGGTTGGTATACAATGTTCTAGTTTCTGTTGTCTCTCTCAGGCATGTTCTTATGGTTGTATACAATGTTCTAGTTTCTGTTGTCTCTCTCAGGCATGTTCTTATGGTTGTATACAATGTTCTAGTTTCTGTTGTCTCTCCCAGGCATGTTCTTATGGTTGTATACAATGTTCTAGTTTCTGTTGTCTCTCCCAGGCATGTTCTTATGGTTGTATACAATGTTCTAGTTTCTGTTGTCTCTCTCAGGCATGTTCTTATTGGTTGTATACAATGTTCTAGTTTCTGTTGTCTCTCTCCAGGCATGTTCATTATGGTTGTATACAAGGTTTCTAGTTTCTGTTGTCTCTCTCCAGGCATGTTCTTATGGTTGTATACAATGTTCAGTTTGTTGTTGTCTCTCCAGGCATGTTCTTATTGTTGTATACAATGTTCTAGTTTCTGTTGTCTCTCCCAGGCATGTTCTTATGGTTGTATACAATGTTCTAGTTTTTGTTGTCTCTCCAGGCATGTTCTTATGTTGTATACAATGTTTAGTTTCTGTTGTCTCTCTCCAGGCAGTTCTTATGGTTGTATACAATGTTCTAGTTTCTGTTGTCTTCCAGGCATGTTCTTATGGTTGTATACAATGTTCTAGTTTCTGTTGTCTCTCCAGGCATGTTCTTATGGTTGTATACAATGTTAGTTTTGTTGTCTCTCCCAGGCATGTTCTTATGGTTGTATACAATGTTCTAGTTTCTTTGTCTCTCCCAGGCATGTTCTTATGGTTGTATACAATGTTCTAGTTTCTGTTGTTCTCTCCAGGCATGTTCTTATGGTTGTATACAATGTTCTAGTTTCTGTTGTCTCTCCACATGTTCTTATGGTTGTATACAATGTTCTAGTTTATGTTGTCTCTCCTCAGGCATGTTCTTATGGTTGTATACAATGTTCTAGTTTCTGTTGTCTCTCCCAGGCATGTTCTTATTGTTGTATTACAATGTTCTAGTTTTCTGTTGTCTCTCCCAGCCTGTCTCTTTATGGTTGTATACAAGTTCTAGTTTCTGTTGTCTCTCTCAGGCATGTTCTTATGGTTGTATACAATGTTCTAGTTTCTGTTGTCTCTCTCAGACATGTTCTTATGGTTGTATACAATGTTCTAGTTTTTCTGTTGTCTCTCCCAGGCATGTTCTTATTGGTTGTATACAATGTTCTAGTTTTCTGTTGTCTCTTCTCAGGCATGTTCTTACGGTTGTATACAATGTTCTAGTTTTGTTGTCTCTCTCAGGCATGTTCTTATTGTTTGTATACAATGTTCTAGTTCTGTTGTCTCTCCCAGGCATGTTCTTATGGTTTGTATACAATGTTCTAGTTTCTGTTGTCTCTCCCAGGCATGTTTTTGGTTGTATACAATGTTCTAGTTTTGTTGTTCTCTCCAGGCATGTTCTTATGGTTGTATACAATGTTCTAGTTTCTGTTGTTCTCTCCAGCATGTTCTTATGGTTGTATACAATGTTCTAGTTTCTGTTGTCTCTCCCAGGCATGTTCTTATGGTTGTATACAATGTTCTAGTTTCTGTTGTCTCTCCAGGCATGTTCTTATTGTTGTATACAATGTTCTAGTTTCTGTTGTCTCTCCCAGGCATGTTCTTATGGTTGTATACAATGTTCTAGTTCTGTTGTCTCTCCAGGCATGTTCTTATGGTTGTATACAATGTTCTAGTTTCTGTTGTCTCTCCCAGCATGTTCTTATGGTTGTATACAATGTTCTAGTTTCTGTTGTCTCTCCCAGGCATGTTCTTATGGTTGTATACAATGTTCTAGTTTCTGTTTCTCTCCAGGCATTTTCTTATTGGGTTTTATACAATGTTCTAGTTTCTGTTGTCTCTCTCAGGGCATGTTCTTATAATTGTATACAATGTTCTAGTTTCTGTTGTCTCTCTCAGGCATGTTCTTATGGTTGTATACAATGTTCTAGTTTCTGTTGTCTCTCTCAGGCATGTTCTTATGGTCGTATACAATGTTCTAGTTTCTGTTGTCTCTCTCAGGCTCTAGCTGCTAGTGGGTACGTGTCTATTTTTCAGCAACCAATATTAATAGCCGGCGTATTACATCTTGGGAACCGCCGTACTACAATGGTTAGACGCTGAGCTGTCGGCCAGATAGTCTTGGGTTCGTATCGAGATGAGTGTGTGACATGTGCCTGACGTAGCCTCAAGTGGGTGCTGGGACATGTGCCTGACCCAGCCTCAAGTGGGTGCTGGGACATTGCCTGACCTAGCCTCAAGTGGGTGCTGCGACATGTGCCTGACCTAGCCTCAAGTAGGTGCTGGGACATGTGCCTGACCCAGCCTCAAGTAGGTGCTGGGACATGTGCCTGGCCTAGCCTCAAGTGGGTGCTGGGACATGTGCCTGACCTAGCCTCAAGTAGGTGCTGGGACATGTGCCTGACCCAGTCTCAAGTGGGTGCTGGGACATGTACCTGACCCAGCCTCAAGTAGGTGCTGGGACATGTGCCTGACCCAGCCTCAAGTGGGTGCTGGGACATGTGCCTAACCCAGCCTCAAGTAGGTGCTGGGACATGTGCCTGACCCAGCCTCAAGTGGGTGCTGGGACATGTCTGGGCAAGTGAAGGCGGCCGGCCTGGTACTAACCACGTCACGCCCGGAATGCCAGTGGGACTATACAGACCTGGGTCTGGCACCATATGCCGGATACGCCTTTGGGCGTGTAACGAAGTCCTTGACTGACGTGTGCCACGTCTTACCTTGACTGATCGGTGACTCGTCTGACCTTGACTGACGTGTGCCACGTCTGACCTTGACTGACCGGTGCCTCGTCTGACCTTGACTGACGTGTGTCACGTCTGACCTTGACTGACCGGTGCCTCGTCTGACCTTGACTGACCGGTACCTCGTCTGACCTTGACTGAACGGTGACTCGTCTGACCTTGACTGACCGGTGCCTCGTCTGACCTTGACTGACCAGTGCCTCGTCTGACCTTGACTGACCGGTGCCTCGTCTGACCTTGACTGATTTGTGCCATGTCTGACCTTGACTGATTTGTGTCACGTCTGACCTTGACTGAATTGTGCCACGTCTGACCTTCGACAGATCCACCCCAACGCCCGCTGGTCCCCAGGCAAGAAGATGAAACTGTATGAGTTTGCCGGCAAGATCGTGGGCAAATGTCTGTTTGAATCTGCCCTGGGCCGGACACAGTTGGTCAAAGCTCGCTTCTCAAGGTCATTCTTGGCGCAACTGATCGGTGTCAAGGTCACTTACAAGGTCAGTGCCATTCTCCGGGAGAATTCACCTGAAATCCTATGTTGGTGTACAGTTAATTGCAGTACAAAATGTTCCACATCTGGAAGTCAGTCTGGCTGCTGATGTCCAGTTGCCAAATTGTTCTTATTTAGTGTCACTGTTTTGTTGCTGTTTTTCATTTTAACATCACGTGGGATTTGGCAATGTAAAATGTAAATCTGAATCTGGAAAAGTAATGAAACCCACAGACAAATAGAAAAAATAAAGTGTTTCAGGAGGCTAATGGACACCAACAATTGATTGCATGTTGTGTGTTTTGTGCAGTACGTTGTGTGTAGTGTGTTGGATGTTGTGTGTTTTGTGCAGTATGTTGTGTGTTGGATGTTGTGTGTTTTGTGCAGTATGTTGCATGTTGTGTGCAGTGTGTTGTATGTTGTGTGTTTTGTGCAGTATGTTGTGTGTTGGATGTTGTGTGTTTTATGCAGTATGTTGCATGTTGTGTGCAGTGTGTTGTATGTTGTGTGTTTTGTGCAGTATGTTGTGTGTTGGATGTTGTGTGTGTT
>JACEFZ010024879.1:50000-118807 GCA_014155875.1 Cepaea nemoralis
TCTTTGCTGCGCTAGACAATGACGTCACACTAAGGTTGGAGTTACTGACCTCTCATTCAAGCAGTAACAACAGTCACAGCCTTGGACAGCCTTGGACAGACACTGACGGACACTGAGAACTTGAGGGTTTCTCTGGAGTACAGTGACATCGATTTTTCATCAAAAACTTAAAGCACAAGATGATAATTCGTCACAAATCATAAAGTACAATATGAGAATGTATCACTAATCATGGGGCACAAAGTGAGAATGTATCACACATCATGGGGCACAAGGTGAGAATGTATCACACATCATGGGGCACAAGATGTGACGAAACGCGATTATCTGTCTTGGGTCGTCAAGATCCCGCACTATTTTGGCGCGTCATCGGGGACTTTCCCAGCTAAAAATAGACTGAGGGAAGCCGATGGAGGACTTACTATCTAGAATCTTCTCGAAACACCGGAATTCGAGTAACCCGTGATGCTTGGTATCGCCCTAAATTCCCGTGCAGAGAGATCTAGAAACTCTAGGCGGGGAATGACGGTTTCCCGAGAAAGTATCTTTTCTCAAGAAGCACTCGCTTCTAGTGCGCATTGAGTTGGCACGAAGCGGGAATGTGGCTAAACCAGTCATTCACTTACTTGTGTTCGACGAGAACAGACGCAGGCCTGATGTGAGCCATTTTTGTGGTGCGTCTCACCTCAACCATGATTCGGCTGACTGTTATGGAAAGGAAGCTGAGAAGCCCTTGAACAGTTCGGAAGCTGACTGGAGATCTGGTTTCTTACCATTCAGGTAGATATTTGTTTAAATTATTTAACTTTGTACGTGTGTTCCACACGCCATTGTTCTAACCTCATTACCTATGCGGATGTCCTTGCATACTAATTAGCAAACCGATCGATAACGCAGGTGACGGTGAATCGTGGGTTTGTTTACTGTGTGCTCGCGAATCAGCTGTTAGGAACGCCGTAATGTGATGTGGGCGATTTGGGTTCCAAATATATGTACCATATATTACCAATCGTTGCATCTATTAGGTTGCTGGGTTAGAATAAAACATAGTTACTTGTGCCGGATGGAAACTTAGATTATGTCAGTCAGTTGCTGAAGCCAGAAGAACGGTTAGAAAACCAGGTAAGTTGGTAGGTGGAGATTCAGACAAAATTGTGCTTAGTTACTAAGTAAAGGAAGAACTTAGTTCTGTGCCACCAGGAATGATGTAACTATTGTGTAGTAACTTAATAGTGAATTCATTGTGTGGAACACCGGATTTCTGTGTAAAGGTAAGTTGCTTTGGTGCTATATCTATATATATATATATGATGTGACATTGTGTATATATATTAGGTCTTGGCATGTGATACTTCCTGGAGTAATTCCGAACGCCAAATAGCTCGACGCGTGATAACACTGCGTGCCGTCGCGATATAAATATGTGTTCTTAATCCTTGTCTAAGCTATCCTGTTTCTTTCATACTGGCGCTAGTGCGAGTCAATGCTAAGGTGCTGGAAGTATGGAAGGATGCAAGGAGGCTGTATAAGACTGGGGAAATATAGGATATGGGGGAAGTAAAAGCAAGTTATGAAAGTATGTGTTGGTAGACCAAACCAACGATGAAGTTCAGTCCATGCCAAGGCTAAACCACTTGGGGAGGACAGAACTGGAACATTACCCTTGGAACATGTGGGGAACATGTATTCTCAAGAAGGCTTCTTGACTCTAAGGCAGAGTCTGATAAGAAGAGTTTGCTATGGCGTGGGCAGGTGGTCCCACCAGCAAACAGGCTTGTGTACATAGTGGATGTGATCATGTCCTATTCCTATATCCCGAGGGATGGTATATTGATCAAGATTATGTTTCTTAATGTACATTGATGATGTTAGGAACGAGTCCAGGGACTCTTTACCTAGTTGTTTAGTTCGATTAAATTAGAACTATAATAACAACCTTGTATCACTACTGACGTTAGCGACGACTGGTAGATGATTAGGGATAGGTGAGACCTACGATCAGACTCGTCATTCTGATTTCTTGCTCTGTTTGACGGGCTGTTCTGTGAGGCCAGCTGACATTTGTGAACCCATGCTTTACTACTCTGCATATAGAGATAATGCTTTGGTTATATGCAGTAACTAAGTAGCATGACTGAGGGTTGAGTAGTTATTGGTAGGATTGCATGTGGACTAATGTTTGGGCCAGTATACTCTCACCGGTCGCTCTTCCTTTTCAGGAGGTTTGCCTGTTGAGGAACCAGTCAACTATAATTGTTGTTGGCAGGAAACCACTTCGTGTGACAAAGCGAAGGGTTCAGTTCTTTACTTATCACGCCAGACTCAACCACACCAGGTACCCAATGTGATTCACCATGCCTGAAGGTTGCATCAAGAAATACAACTGCCCTGAAGGTGCACGTGTGGGAAGTGATGGTTTGTGATCGTTTTGATAATAGAAGACACTCTGTTTTTGCTAGGAACATTTCAGTATTTTGAGTAATCATGCTCAACGAAAGGAAACACCGGTCCGTATATTATGACGGGGGTTCTGCCTAAACGCAGAAGTATCTGATCTTCAGACACATTGAATGGTTCTTTGGACAGCTCTAGGGGCAGGTCTTGAAAACTACCCAGCTATTGACTTTGCAAGTGTTACCCAGTGGAAGGACTATTGATTATAGTCCAACTGATTTTTTTCCGTGAAATAGATGTCTGTTCTATTAAAGTACTGTCTCAGTATCAAAATTAACTTGTTCGAGTAGGACTCAGTAACATTTTTCAGTAGCCATATCTGATTCTACAAGCTGTGACTGTAAGAGACCATTGAATTGGTCGTGACAATTTTCCCCCCCATGTTCCTGTGATGTGATGAAGGTACCATTGGATTGGTCATGACTATTTAATTTTATCGAAGTAACGAATACTTGGAGCCCAAATCCAGGAGTTGTCTCCCAACCGGTATTGTTCGAGAACTTGTATTACAGTGACTCCGTGGGAGTGATATAGATGCAGTTGGTCCAGTGAAGTGTGGTCCAGCAGGGACTCTATTGTTGTGGATCCACGCTCTGGAGAAGGAGTGGTCTCCAATGTTCTAGTCATCTCACTGGAAGGAAGCCGGGTGAGTGCGGACCGGACTGGACGGGACATCTGCATCCAATCTACTTCTCAACTCGATGAAGACACCTATATCTCTGATTCTGTCTCTACTCTATCTTCTATTTGTGTAAATAGATTCTTCTATCAGGATGTTCATTTCAGTTTCTATATTCTCAAGGGTAGAATAAACTTTATGTAAGTTGACTTGCTCTTTGTATAATGATTGAGTGTGGTCTCGGACGATGCCTAAGTGTTCATTGTTCCACAGGTGTAGGTAGTTAGTGGGGGTCTAGAATCTGGAGGGGCTTGTAGACGTAATTAACTAATATGAGATCAACCACAAAGTAAAAATGTGTATCTGCCTGTCCAACCCCTGGGGCTAAAATACACGGGAGTGCCAGAGACACCTCGGGTGTGGTTCACTCTCACTACCCAAGGTGAACTAGTCACAGGGCACAAAGTGAGAATGTATCACACATCATGGGGCACAAGGTGAGAATGTATCACACATCATGGGGCACAAGATGAGAATGTATCACACATCTTGCCACACAAGATGAGAATGTATCACACATCATGCCACACAAGATGGCAATCAATAATGATGTAGTGCACATGCTAAAATCACTCAAAATCTCCGCTACAATAACTGGGGACAGACATGGCACACACCAGAATGCAGTCAACACTGCAGCAATGGGACACGAAGTAGATAGTTGGAGGTATATGCTCCCTAGGGAGTGAAACAAACATCAAAGGAAAACAGACATTTGAACTAGAATGCAGACTGCTTTAGTTTTGTTTTCTATACAATTTGCAGATCACAAATGTCCACAATTGTTGTGTTTGTGTTAGACAATGTTGAATACGTGACTTCTTTAGCTGTTCCTTACCATTATTTTGTTGCAGGTGTTATTGCTGTTGTTTTTTGTGTTGTTATTCTTGTTCGTCCATCATTGCCAAAGAGCACAATATTGTCCTCTGTACGTCCCAGAGTGGGTTCAGAAGTGATTGGTTAGACTAGTCTGTGTCAGGAAACCTCTTACTGTGCCCAATGTTGACTTTCATCTGACGAAGCGAACTAGACTTTCCCATTTCTGCTACTAGCATGTGTCCGAGATATTAACGGTCCGTCTGCCTGTACGACATGTAGGCGTTGGGGGGGGGGGGTGTTAGGGTTTCCAGGGGGAATTAAGATTATTTCAAGATCGCGTTAATACAATAACCGATGACTTGATATTGTCTTTCCCTCCATACTTTCTGGTTCTGTACTTCTGAAGTTCACTTTATAGCGTAAGTAGACCCGAAAATCACTTTTTATGAAGATGTCTAGACTTGGTCTAGTATGTGTTATTAAATGTAGCTTCCATATTTATATATACTGTATAGGGGCGGGGTGGAGTGGGGAGAATTTATAGGGAGGAAATACGAAAGGGGGGGGGGGATGACGTTCTGAAAATATGGTGAAGGGGTGCACGGGCCAAAAAAGGTTGAGAACCACTGTTGTAAAGTAAGCACCCTGTGTCTGTCTCTTACTTATTTTTATTTTGTATCCCTCTATTATACATTGTTGCCATGTGACTGTGCCAGCAGAAATGTAACTGCGCCAAGTCGAGCGATCACCAGCCATGTTCTCCTCCTGTGCCATCTGTTGGCTATGGTGGGGTGTGGTAGTAGGCCTGCTAACACCGGGTCTATCAATTTGTGGTGATTAATTGTGTCCAGGTGTAACAGATCATTGACCTACTTGTAATCTGACTGTTGTTTCGTGTTCTGCAGCTGCTCATGTGTGGGACGAGTACTTACAGTGTGGCAGACTTCAAGCTCAACCATTCTGTTGTTGGAGTATCACCCTCGTTTACCAAGGTATGTCTGGCTACGTGAGATGTTTTCCCACAAGTTATGTCAGTGACCAGGTGTTTAACTGTTGGAGACTGGTGAAGCATGAGACACTTAAGCCCCACAAGGACAGGCATGTCTTCCAGTTGGATATGGTGGTTGTTGTATTGGAACCTGCAGGGAAGTCCCACAAGGACAGGCATGTCTTCCAGTTGGATATGGTGGTTGTTGTATTGGAACCTGCAGGGAAGTCCCACAAGGACAGGCATGTCTTCCAGTTGGATATGGTGGTTGTTGTATTGGAACCTGCAGGGAAGTCCCACAAGGACAGACATGTCTTCCTTGTGGAAGTGTTGGTTGTTGTATTGGGATCTGCAGGGAAGTCATCAACCACATCATGATTATGTGAATGTGGCATCATAGTCAAGTGTTTTGCCGAATTGAGTGTGCTGTCATATTTTCCACATCCCGTGATCACCAACAACATTTCTCCATGGCAGGGCACACGACCGTCCAGAATCTTCTCACTATCTTCCTGTTTCTCTTGCCACAAATCTTTCCAGTTGTCACAGTCTCTTCTGAATTTTCACATCTCCGAGTGTGAGCAAAGGATAACCACTGTTTCGTTTTGGTTTTTGTGATAAATTGTTTTAGTCGCCTATATTTGAATTTCTGCACTTGCTCCAAATTAATACCACCGGCTGGAATATGTCACTAAGCATTCCGGAGAGCTACTTTGGAGATGGGGTGCCGAGAATGGGCAGCGGGTGCTACAGAAGTGTCTGTACAACAGCTGACGGAAGACATGTGACATCCTGGCCATGTGATTACACACTGATGGGTCTGCGGTTAGAGACAGTGTGTGTGGGGTATTGTTGCCAAGACAGACAGACATTGTGTAAACAGTGAAGTTTGGTATATACTAATACAAGAATATGGAAGTTGGGGCTGTGAATGAGGGGAGGGGAGGGGAGGCAGCATCGCCAGACATGTGGTTTGTGACGGACTCACTGAGTCGGACTGGAAAGTGGAAGGTATGGTCCTGGTGGCGTGGCTAGAATCTTGGACCGGGCGGAGATGGAAGTATATCGTGGATTTTCTGCCCAAGATATGCAGTGTGCGGGGCTCTGTCTAGGGCGTGCAGTGTGTGGGGCTCTGTCTAGGGCGTGCAGTGTGTGGGGCTCTGTCTAGGGTATGCAGTGTGCGGGGCTCTGTCTAGGGCAGGCAGTGTGTGGGGCTATGATGTCATGAATGTATCACAGAAACACGAGGAGCAGACGGTAAGCTTTGCTAGAACACAGTCACAAGTAAGAAAATGACGTTGCAACCAACACCTTCGTCAGCCCGCAAACAAGAAACACACACCGACACAACTACATGGGAACAAATACATATATACACTTACATATTAAAGTTGCTCATCTGTATCCTTGTGGTGGACTGGACACCTGCCTGAGGGAAGTCGCGTGTATAATTACACCAAAGCGGCTAAACCGAAACTGTGATTATGGCGCTAAACGCGGAGGTCAAAAGGCCAAAGGTTAATAACGCCATGAGCATAAGGAAGGGGGGGGGGGGGGAGTGTCTTTTGGAAACAAAGAGGTGGGGGACCACCGACTTAAATGTGGGTACCAGACAATTTGGAAACAAAGACGTGGGAGAACCATCAACTTAAATGTGGGTACCAGACAATTTGGAAACAACGACGTGGGGGAACCACCACCTTAAATGTGGGTACCAGTCAATTTGGAAACAAAGACGTGGGGAACCATCAACTTAAATGTGGGTACAAGACAATTTGGAAACAAAGACGTGGGGGACCACCAACTTAAATGTGGGTACCAGTCAATTTGGAAACAAAGACGTGGGGGAACCATCAACTTAAATGTGGGTACCAGACAATTTGGAAACAACGACGTGGGGGAACCATCAACTTAAATGTGGGTACCAGTCAATTTGGAAACAAAGACGTGGGGAACCATCAACTTAAATGCGGGTACAAGACAATTTGGAAACAAAGACGTGGGGGGAACCACCAACTTAAATGTGGGTACCAGTCCAATTTGGAAACAAAGACGTGGGGGAACCACCAACTTAAATGTGGGTACCAAGACAATTTGGAAACAAAGACTTGGGGGAACCACCAACTTAAATGTGGGTACCAGACAATTTGGAAACAAAGACGTGGGGGGAACCATCAACTTAAAATGTGGGTACCAGACAATTTGGAAACAACGACGTGGGGGGAACCATCAACTTAAATGTGGGGTACCAGACAATTTGGAAACAACGACGTGGGGGAACCATCAACTTAAATGTGGGTACCAGACAATTTGGAAACAAAGACGTGGGGGAACCATCAACTTAAATGTGGGTACCAGACAATTTGGAAACAAAGACGTGGGGGAAACATCAACTTAAATGTGGGTACCAGACAATTTGGAAACAAAGACGTGGGGGAACCATCAACTTAAATGTGGGTACCAGACAATTTGGAAACAAAGACTTGGGGGAACCATCAACTTAAATGTGGGTACCAGACAATTTGGAAACAACGACGTGGGGGAACCATCAACTTAAATGTGGGTACCAGACAATTTGGAAACAACGACGTGGGAGAACCATCAACTTAAATGTGGGTACCAGACAATTTGGAAACAAAGACGTGGGGGAACCATCAACTTAAATGTGGGTACCAGACAATTTGGAAACAACGACGTGGGGGAACCATCAACTTAAATGTGGGTACCAGACAATTTGGAAACAAAGACGTGGGGGAACCATCAACTTAAATGTGGGTACCAGACAATTTGGAAACAAAGACGTGGGGGAACCACCAACTTAAATGTGGGTACCAGACAATTTGGAAACAAAGACGTGGGGGAACCACCAACTTAAATGTGGATACCAGACAATTTGGAAACAAAGACGTGGGGGAACCATCAACTTAAATGTGGGTACCAGACAATTCGGAAACAACGACGTGGGGGAACCATCAACTTAAATGTGGGTACCAGACAATTTGGAAACAACGACGTGGGAGAACCATCAACTTAAATGTGGGTACCAGACAATTTGGAAACAAAGACGTGGGGGAACCATCAACTTAAATGTGGGTACCAGACAATTTGGAAACAACGACGTGGGGGAACCATCAACTTAAATGTGGGTACCAGACAATTTGGAAACAAAGACGTGGGGAACCATCAACTTAAATGTGGGTACCAGACAATTTGGAAACAAAGACGTGGGGAACCACCAACTTAAATGTGGGTACCAGACAATTTGGAAACAAAGACGTGGGGGAACCACCAACTTAAATGTGGGTACCAGACAATTTGGAAACAAAGACGTGGGGGACCATCAAACTTAATGTGGGTACCAGACAATTGGAAACAAAGACGTGGGGGACCATCAACTTAAATGTGGGTACCAGACAATTTGGAAACAAAGACGTGGGGGACCATCAACTTAAATGTGGGTATCAGACAATTATCACAATTTTCTCAGAAGTGGCTGCGAAGAAACACTGCACAGAAGGGATATGTCTATCCCACCTCATTATATCATGACCCAGTATATGTGAAAGCGAAAAATGGCACCCCAGTGGCAGTAGTTTTCACGGAAGATCATTTACCTGTGACACTAACTGGTATGTCAGTGAAATGGTGTGCCAGATAACACAAATAGTGGAAGCTGCAAAACCTAGCTGACATGTACACCTGGCAATAATGACTGAAATGATCTAGATCAGCGGTTCTCAACCTTTTTTGGCCCATGCACCCTTTCACCATATGTCAGATTGTCATTCTCCCCTTTCCAGCGAATCAAAGAAGAAGACTTTCCCCCTTTCCAAAATTGTCGGCCTCAAAAGATGCATTCAAAATAACATGCCATTAATACTGAAAATCCTTATTTTCTTCCATATTTGAGCATAACCTTTACATGCATAGATTAATTGTATAGAGTATTTTTATACATTTAATGGCAAATGAATACGCTGATGGATATTAAAACTTAAATAAAAGCATTTTTATAGTCAAAATAACAACAACACACAAAATCAATCATATTACAAAAACCAATGAAAACATCAAAGAATTGTCACTTAATACACGACACCAGAATGCCAGAAAATTTTCCTTCATCAAACAAACACGCTCAATAGAAAACCAGGATAATGTGCCTGAAGCCATTTTGAGTCTTCCAATCTGCGGTCTTAATTCCCCCCCCCCCCCCCCCAGAAACCCTAAATTCCCAATTTTCCTCACTTGTTGAGAACCCCTGATCTAGATGGTGGCATTCGTAACATTTATATTGTTGAGACTGTGAATGATGGGTGGCGAATGTCCGCCACAAACATGTATGTATGTCAGATTATGGTCACTATACCACAGGTGTTGACTTGGTTCTGGACAGTGGTGTCCAGTTTCACCGACCAGCAGTTGGCCAGGCTGGTTCAGTTCACCACTGGAGCGTCCCAGCTTCCCCCTGGAGGGTTCACTGAGCTCAAGCCCAGGATCCAGCTGTCGCCTGGCCCGGCCTTCAACAGCCTGCCCACCTCTCACACCTGGTTAGTGCCACTTGGCCGCTCCAACCTGGCGGGGCGACGCCCTGGTAGACAAGCAACACACGCACTGACATATACAACTACAACATACGCACTCATTTATGCACACATACATACGCACTCACATATACACGCGCACATACATACACACTCACGTATATACGCAAACATACAAACGGACTCATGTATGCACACGCACATATTCTGTTGTATGTAGTTATTCTACGCACATATTCTGTTGTATGTAGTTATTCTAAGCACATATTCTGTTGTATGTAGTTATTCTACGCACATATTCTGTTGTATGTAGTTATTCTACGCACATATTCTGTTGTATGTAGTTATTCTAAGCACATATTCTGTTGTATGTAGTTATTCTACGCACATATTCTGTTGTATGTAGTTATTCTAACGCACATATTCTGTTGTATGTAGTTATTCTAAGCACATATTCTGTTGTATGTAGTTATTCTACGCACATATTCTGTTGTAAGTAGTTATTCTAACGCACATATTCTGTTGTATGTAGTTATTCTACGCACATATTCTGTGTATGTAGTTATTCTACGCACATATTCTGTTGTATGTAGTTATTCTACGCACATATTCTGTTGTAAGTAGTTATTCTACGCACATATTCTGTTGTATGTAGTTATTCTACGCACATATTCTGTTGTATGTAGTTATTCTACGCACATATTCTGTTGTATGTAGTTATTCTACGCACGATATTCCTGTTGTATGTAGTTATTCTACGCACATATTCTGTTGTATGTAGTTATTCTAAGCACATATTCTGTTGTAAGTAGTTATTCTACGCACATATTCTGTTGTAAGTAGTTATTCTACGCACATATTCTGTTGTATGTAGTTATTCTACGCACATATTCTGTTGTATGTAGTTATTCTAACGCACATATTCTGTTGTATGTAGTTATTCTACGCACATATTCTGTTGTATGTAGTTATTCTACGCACATATTCTGTTGTATGTAGTTATTCTACGCACATATTCTGTTGTATGTAGTTATTCTACGCACATATTCTGTTGTATGTAGTTATTCTACGCACATATTCTGTTGTATGTAGTTATTCTAAGCACATATTCTGTTGTAAGTAGTTATTCTACGCACATATTCTGTTGTATGTAGTTATTCTACGCACATATTCTGTTGTATGTAGTTATTCTACGCACATATTCTGTTGTATGTAGTTATTCTACGCACATATTCTGTTGTATGTAGTTATTCTACGCACATATTCTGTGTATGTAGTTATTCTACGCACATATTCTGTTGTATGTAGTTATTCTACGCACATATTTCTGTTGTTATGTAGTTATTCTTAAGCAACATATTCTGTTGTATGTAGTTATTCTACGCACATATTCTGTTGTATGTAGTTATTCTACGCACATATCTGTTGTATGTAGTTATTCTACGCACATATTCTGTTGTATGTAGTTATTCTACGCACATATTCTGTTGTATGTAGTTATTCTACGCACATATTCTGTCGTATGTAGTTATTCTACGCACATATTCTGTTGTATTGTAGTTATTCTACGCACATATTCTGTTGTATGTAGTTATTCTACGCACATATTCTGTTGTATGTAGTTATTCTACGCACATATTCTGTTGTATGTAGTTATTCTACGCACATATTCTGTTGTATGTAGTTATTCTACGCACATATCTGTTGTATGTAGTTATTCTACGCACATATTCTGTTGTATGTAGTTATTCTACGCACATATTCTGTTTGTAAGTAGTTATTCTACGCACATATTCTGTTGTATGTAGTATTCTACGCACATATTCTGTTGTATGTAGTTATTCTACGCACATATTCTGTTGTATGTAGTTATTCTACGCACATATTCTGTTGTATGTAGTTATTCTACGCACATATTCTGTTGTAAGTAGTTATTCTAAGCACATATTCTGTTGTATGTAGTATTCTACGCACATATTCTGTTTGTATGTAGTTATTCTACGCACATATTCTGTTTGTATGTAGTTATTCTACGCACATATTCTGTTGTATGTAGTTATTCTACGCACATATTCTGTTGTATGTAGTTATTCTACGCACATATTCTGTTGTATGTAGTTATTCTACGCACATATTCTGTTGTATGTAGTTATTCTACGCACATATTCTGTTGTATGTAGTTATTCTACGCACATATTCTGTTGTATGTAGTTATTCTACGCACATATTCTGTTGTATGTAGTTATTTCTACGCACATATTCTGTTGTATGTAGTTATTCTACGCACATATTTCTGTTGTATGTAGTTATTCTACGCACATATTCTGTTGTAATGTAGTATTCTACGCACATATTCTGTTGTATGTAGTTATTCTACGCACATATTCTGTTGTATGTAGTTATTCTACGCACATATTCTGTTGTATGTAGTTATTCTACGCACATATTCTGTTGTATGTAGACATGTTAACTCTGCCATGTCGCCAGGACATCAGACTACATTGCCTAATATTTACATGTTTAATTGCCCAGCGATTGAAAGACAACACATGTGAGCCACTATTGTCTAATACTACACATGTGAGCCACTATTATCTAATACTACACATGTGAGCCACTATTGTCTAATACTACACATGTGAGCCACTATTATCTAAGATTACACATGTGAGCCACTATTGTTAAGGCTACACACGTGAGTCACTATTGTCTAAGACTACACATGTGAGTAACTATTGTCTAAGGCTACACGTGTGACCCACTGTTGCCTAAGACTACACATGTGAGCCACTATTGTATAAGACTACACATGTGAGCCGCTATTGTATAAGACTACACATGTGAGCCGCTATTGTATAAGACTACACATGTGAGCCGCTATTGTATAAGGCTACACACGTGAGACACTGTTATACAACTATGTCAGACAGTGACAGTATAAGAGCCCTCATTTATGTCAGACAGTGACAGTATAAGAGCCCTCATTTATGTCAGACAGTGACAGTATAAGAGCCCTCATTTATGTCAGACAGTGACAGTATAAGAGCCCTCATTTATGTCAGACAGTGACAGTATAAGAGCCCTCATTTATGTCAGACAGTGACAGTATAAGAGCCTCATTTATGTCAGACAGTGACAGTATAAGAGCCCTCATTTATGTCAGACAGTGACAGTATAAGAGCCCTCATTCATGTCAGACAGTGACAGTATAAGAGCCCTCATTCATGTCAGACAGTGACAGTATAAGAGCCCTCATTTATGTCAGACAGTGACCAGTATAAGAGCCCTCATTTATGTCAGACAGTGACAGTATAAGAGCCCTCATTTATGTCAGACAGTGACAGTATAAGAGCCCTCATTTTATGTCAGACAGTGACAGTATAAGAGCCCTCATTTATGTCAGACAGTGACAGTATAAGAGCCCTCATTTATGTCAGACAGTGACAGTATAAGAGCCCTCATTCATGCCCGCAGCCACGATGGGCATGTGATATTAGACATGTCCCATATTTGGGTCGACCAATCGGCACTGGGTGGCTGATGCGGTCAGTACCACCCCGGACACCTTGACTTCCCCAGGCGTGTCCTGGCACCCGTGGCTGGTTGGTTGGCTCGACCCGGCAAGCCCAGGGTAAAGTTCAACATTCGAACCCATTCCGAAGCGGATGTAACCCATTCCCATAAGCCGGCAGGCCACACTGCTCCCCAATTATACTATATGTTATTCCACAGTTTATAAGTTTCTTGTAAGATTTGAACTTATGACCTTCAAGAGTAAAGTATACACAGTAACCTTACATCAGAAAAGCTGTTATATTATAATGGTGCTCTCGTCAATATGAGTGCCCCTGGTATACGTCTAACAACTTGGCATGTGTGTCTCCTCAGCTTCAACCTGCTGTTCCTGCCGGACTGTGACAGCTTGGAGACCTTCCACAGACTGCTGCTCCTGGCAATCACAGAATGTAGCCAGGGTTTTGGACTGGCCTGACCAAAGGAACAGAGAAACAACGCGCAATCTGGTCGACTTTCAGAGCGCCTGCAGCTGGTACCTCTTCCACTGCCTCTTCCACTGCCTCTTCCACTGCCTCTTCCATTGCCTCTTCCAAAGCCTCCTTGCGATGGTGAGCTGCGGAGCTGGATTCATGTAGCCGAACTGCCTACTGCCGCAGACACAGCTTCTCCACGTAGATCTGTCATTGTCTGAGGCTCGTGAACGTCATTGCTGCAGCTTTGTTTCATTGTACTGATCTGAGTTGCATTTACTTACATATCTTCCTCCCAGCCTCATTTGTCTGTCTGATGTAGAGACTCTCCCAGCCTCATTTCTGTCAGTCGCATGTGCATGCATACGCTGGCCACCTTATCTTTCTGTCACATGTATCTGTCACATGTATCTGTCACATGTATCTGTCACAGTTATCTGTATCATATACTTTAATAATGTGCCACTCTCACAGACCTGTGTCTCGTGTACATATATATTCTACCAGCCTCATTTCTGTCAGTCTCATGTACTTACTGTGGGTGTCTCACTTATCTCTCTCCTGTACAGATATATTATTCCTGCCTCATATATTTCACTCTCATGTACACATCCTTTCTCTCTCACATATTTCACTCTCATGTACATATCCTTTCTCTCTCACATATTTCACTCTCATGTACATATCCTTTCTCTCTCACATATTTCACTCTCATGTACATATCCTTTCTCTCTCACATATTTCACTATCATGTACACATCCTTTCTCTCTCACATATTTCACTATCATGTACATATCCTTTCTCTCTCACATATTTCATTATCATGTACATATCCTTTCTCTCTCACATATTTCACTCTCATGTACACATCCTTTCTCTCTCACATATTTCACTCTCATGTACATATTCTTTCTCTCTCACATATTTCACTCTCATGTACACATCCTTTCTCTCTCACATATTTCACTCTCATGTACATATCCTTTCTCTCTCACATATTTCACTCTCATGTACACATCCTTTCTCTCTCACATATTTCACTCTCATGTACATATCCTTTCTCTCTCACATATTTCACTCTCATGTACACATCCTTTCTCTCTCACATATTTCACTCTCATGTACATATCCTTTCTCTCTCACATATTTCACTATCATGTACACATCCTTTCTCTCTCACATATTTCACTCTCATGTACACATCCTTTCTCTCTCACATATTTCACTCTCATGTACACATCCTTTCTCTCTCACATATTTCACTATCATGTACACATCCTTTCTCTCTCACATATTTCACTCTCATGTACACATCCTTTCTCTCTCACATATTTCACTATCGTGTACATATTCTAGCTGCCACATATTTCACTGTCACGTACATCCAAGACGCGGGTGGTGTCCCCTCTATGACCACAAGCAGCGTGACGATGGAGGTGATGGCAATGATACGTTCATGTAACACAGAACTATACCAACGCTTGGGTACTGAGTGATTCAGTGAGCATGGTCGGAAAGATCAAGCCGGGTTCTGTGAGCAGACGGTGGATTGAATCGCTGCGGAGATCTGTTGTCAGTAGAGGCATCTTCTCCGTCCTTTGACATGTGGGAGTTGAGCATTACTAGCTGTAGCAACTGTTACCCCCACATCCCAGCTCCACACGATCATTATATAATCATTATCAGCTGTAACAACTGGGTTACTCTAATCATCCTGGCTTCACACAATCATCATCTTCAGGTGAGGTCAATGACCGCCTGGTCTACAGAAGCTCCAACGACTACAGTGCATCAGGGTTAACTGTAGCCAAAAGTTTATGCTGGTTGGTCATTCAACAATACAACCTCCAAACAGCATACCTCTAACAGCACACCTCAAACAGCACAGTACAAACAGTATACGCTAAAACACTGCCTCCCTCGTCTCCCCCATCCCCCGCCCCTACATACCCAAACAGCTTATCACAAAAACTGCTCCAGCCAGCACACCCCCAAACTGCACATCCCAAACTGCACATCCCAAATTGCACATTCCAAATTGCATTTCCCAAACTGCACAACCCAAAATACACACTCAAAACACCACACCCCAAACTGCACACTCTAATCGGCATACCCCAAACTGCACACTCTAAACAGCATACCTCAAACTGCACACTCTAAACTGAAAACCTCACACTGCACACTCTAAACTGAAAACCTCAAACTGCACACTCTAAACAGCATACCTCAAACCGCACACCCCATACAGCATACCCCAAACTGCACAGCCTAAACTGCATCTTATTCCTAGCTGTGTGGCGATAGCTTGTCTCCATCTCTCATCGAGGTGAAGTATAAACAGCGGGACAGTGCCCGATCATGGGCTTCATGTATCAAGATTCCTGTGGACTCTGCAATTCCCTCTGTCCATCATTTACGTGGTCGGCCTCTTCCTCTGCTTCCCTCTGGTCTGTATATCATTATTTGTTGTGGTATACATTTAGTTGGTAACCTACTTGCATGGCCAAACTATTTTACTTGTTGCCTTCTACTAAAGTCTAGCGCTGCTATAACCCCCACTTTAGTCCTGATTTCTTCACTTCTGATTTTCTCTCTTCTTGATGCATTAAGTATTCTTCTCAGAAATCTCATTTCTGTTATAATTTTTTGTCATTGTTCAGGTTTGGCATTGGTAGCATAGAGTTTGTAGGAAGACTGTTGTAAAGTGCTTTTTAGTAGCTATTGATACACGTTTGTTCTAAAAAAGTCGCTTAAATGTCGACAGGGTCGACTTCATTGCACCTGGTTTTTATCCCATATGGCTCGGTCTCTTTCCGCAGCACGGAAAGCGTCGCACAAAGCACGAACTCCGTAGCTTTTAGCGACGACCCATGGGAGTCTCCGAAACATTTAACTCGTAAACCGAAGGACGCGGCCCGGAATCAAACCCACAACCTTCGGCTCACGAGTCAAACGTCAAACGGCTTGACCACTTCGCCACAGAGACTCTTAAGTGTATTGGTGCCATTTATCTAATTGGTTGATTTGGCTTATAGCATATATTTTCGATCTTGTCTTCTGATTTGCCACTTGATGATATTATACTTCCTAGGTTCTTGAAGCTCTTTACTTGTTTTAGGGGGTGTTCTTGTAGGTGAATCATTGTTGTTTTTTCTTCTTTGGTTATAGTCATTACCTCTCTTTTACATGTGCTAATTTTCATGTTATATTCCTTACACACTTCGTTTAGACTATTCAGGTGTCTTGAAATTCTGCTTCTGATTTTGCTATTAGTGTTTGATCATCCGCAAACAGGAGTTCTTTAATGGTGTAATTTGTCGGTGGTTCTTCTTCTGTGTTCTGTTCTTCATGTGGTGTTCTTGTGGTCTCTGGCTGGTTTCTTTACATATGTTGTCTATGTAGATTATGAACAAGAAAGGGGACAGGACACAACCTTGTCATACTCAAGATGTTATGGTGAAGGTTCTGAGTGTCTTCCATTTGTTCTCACTATGCATTCACTATTGTTGTTGCATAAGCTTCGACATAGGTTTGTTAGGTGTGTACTCACTCCATATCGTTTAAGGATTTCCCATAGCTTGTTTCTGTCTACTCTATCAAATGCCTTTTCATGGTCGACTAGGCTAAGTAGAGTGTTTCATTAAGTTTGATAGATTTTTCTATAAGTTGTCTAAGAGCAAAAATGTCATCTGTGCATCCTTTGTTTTTCCTAAATCCAGGCTGTGTTTCGCTTAGCTGGGGGTCAAGAGTAGTTAGTAATCTTTTCTCAAGAATTTGGCAAAATATTTTCCTAGTATGACTCAAAAGAGAAATGCCTCTGTATTGTGTGCAGTCTCTTTTGCTGCTTTTATTTTTCCAGATCGGGATAATTATAGCGTTTCCCCAGTCTCGTGGTGTCTATTGTTCTATCGAAATATGGTTGAATAGTCTATGTAGCCATGCTGTTCCTACTTTTCTTGCTGCTTTAATTAGTTAATTTGCTATTTCGTCTTGTCCTGGTGAATAATTTAATGGGGCTAATCTGACGGCTTCTCTAATTTCTTCTTTCAGTATCTCTGGTTCTAGTTCTTCGATGGCATCTGTGTCGGTTTCCTAGATTCCCGTGGAGTACTGCCTCCATATTATTAAGATTTGTTTTTGTTCGCTTATTGGTTCTCCTTTTTCGCTGTTAATTATTTCAGTTGGGTCAAAGGGTTGTCCTCTGATTCTCATGCGCTGATCTTTTTGTAGAAAGTTCTAGTTGCCTCCTTATAGTTTTTACTTAGGGGTTCTCCAAATTCCTCCCAGTCTTGTTTGTTTTTCTCTTGGTTACTATTCTATTCACTTTTCTTCTTGCTATTCTATGTTCTGTGTGGTCACGGTCCTGTTTGCTCTTCACTCACATTTTATATTTTTCCTGTTTTGTCTTTTACAACTTTCTTTATCTCTGCATTCCACCAACTTGTTATTTTCTTTATCCGTGTTTTGTGTTTTTTCGTGGTTCCACGTGTTATTTTTGCAGTATTTAAAATGCTTGATTTGAACATCTCCCATTCTTCTTCCGCTGTTTTTCTTTCTATAGGTAAGTTTTCAAAGATTTCAGTTAGTTCTTTCTCATAGTTTTTCCTCACTGCTTCATCTTTGATTTTTTTTTAAAAAAGTTTACTGATTCGCATGGCATGTATTTTCCTGGTGTTTGCTTTCTTCTAGTGTTGGTTCTTATTGTGGTAAGAACTGCCTTGTGGTCTGTGTGTAAACTTAAGTTTGGCACTGTCCTTGCATCTAATATATTTCTCCTTCTCTTATTTCTTGTTTCAATTTGGCTTTTAGTATCTATATCGTTCCATTTATATCACGTGTATATTTTTGAAGCTTTGTGTTTATAAAATGTGTTTGTTATATAGAGGCCGTGTTGGCTGCATAGCTCTATCAGTCTACTTCCATTATCGTTTCTGTCATTATGTAGGTCTCCACATGCTCCACGATGTTTTTCTATGCCTGCTCTGTTGTATCCTAGTCTTGCATTGAAGTCTCCCATAACTATGATGTTGTCCTGCTTCTTTATTTATTTAGTACGTCATGGATATCTTCACTCGTCACAAGTAACAATTGTCTGACCTAATCAACTATATCATACTACACGCATGAGGACGGAGAACGAATCCCAAACCCAAATAGATGTATTGGTTATGCCAGACTAGATCAAAATTGTATGATTTGATGTGAGCAGGGTCCCCTTCCAATGCTCAGTGCCATATACTGAGGGACAAGACAGGTTTTTAAATATCAGTCATTAAGTATCAGGAATTGTACGAATAACTTTTTTTTTTTTTTACAAAAATGCAAACCAGAAATATTGTTTCTGAAAATGGTCTCCCTGTCTGGCAAAACATCTGGTCCACCTGTATAACTTCTTGCTGCCTTTTGGTGGACACCTTTTTGGGTGTGCCCTTACACTAATTTATATATCACCTTCATTACCTCTTTGTCATCTGCAAACCCATGACCCCACAAATGTTTTTTCAAGGATCAAAACAAGTGAAAGTCTGATGGATGTTTTAAGACACCAAATTTCAGAGCACGAAGTGTATTCATTGTATGTGCAGCCGTATGAGGGCGGGCGTTGTCGTGCAGCAACAATCCTTCTTTTATGAGAAGTCCTCGGCTTTTCGATCGTAACTCGGGCTTCAGTTAGTTCACTAGCATGCTTCAAACGCTCTGACCTAAAAAAAACACACACACACACACACACACACACACACACACACACACACGAGAATAACGCTTCATTGCACCTCCACGGTGCAAGTCGATAGTGAGGTAGTCATTTTGTAATTTCTATTGTGCATGTGCAAACTGCTCGATTGTCATGACCCCTACATGGGGTATTGCTTAAGAGACAGTTTATGATCTGGGGAAAAAACATGTCCATTATGCATACTCTTCCATGTACTTAACAAGAGACGTCCTGTTACTTAATGACCGTCCATGTATACTGTATGACGTCCATGTATACTGTATGACGTCCATGTATACTGTATGACGTCCATGTATACTGTATGACGTCCATGTATACTGTATGACGTCCATGTATACTGTATGACGTCCATGTATACTGTATGACGTCCATGTATACTGTATGACGTCCATGTATACTGTATGACGTAAATGATCTTCCCCTTGATATTGTCTGGTGGCAATGTGTTTGATTATTTAGATGCTGCTGGTCCAGGTCACGTGATGGCTTGTTTATCAGATGTTTGTTATGTTATTTTTGTAAACAGTTACTGTAAATATATCTTTCTTTCAGTATCGGTGGTTTGTTTATAAATTTGTAATACAGAGAGCTGAGAGAGAGAGAGAGAGAGAGAGAGAGAGAGAGAGAGAGAGAGAGAGAGAGAGAGAGACAGACAGACAGAGAGAGACAGAGAGAGACAGAGAGAGAGAGAGAGATCCGCGCGAAATTAACACTTAGAAAGGGGGTGGGGTAGAAAGTGGAATAAACAAACAAGGGAGACAAAAAAGAATACAACAGAATCATACTAAATAGGGGGACATTCTTCACATGAGAGGAGTTTTTTATTTTCAAATTCAGAAAGTCAAATGAGGAGGCAGGGGCGTGTGTGGCAACCTCACACGCCTCTAGCCCACAGTTAGTAAAGTTACAGACACCGTCTTTGGTGTAGAGCACATGTGTTGAAGCAAAGAATAGCAACACTGTAGCCTACCACGCATGTCGTAAGAGGCGACTAAGGAGGCTTGATGGTTCCGTCGCCCTGCTACTGAGTGAGTGTGTGGCGCGACACTGTGAGCTGTGAGTTTCGTGTGAAATGCTTTTGAATCTGCCTGAGGTTTCTTGGAACGTGACTGCATGTTCGGAGTGATGGCAGCTGGCTATGTCCCAGAGTTGATCGGTTTTTGCCTTATGCAGAAATGCGTGGCTGCTGGGTTTCTGGTTGACTGCCACTGCCATCGACGATGAACTGTATTTTCGTGGACTGTGTGGGTGAACATCTAGGAAACATCCAGATGGGAAAATGACTGCGGATTCCATCAGAGATAAACTGGATGTTTCGTGGGGGACTATTGTGTTGAAATTCTGGCGGCGGCATTATGCACAATGTATCTGTGCGGGCTGTTGTTTGTCGAGACTCCTGTCTTTTCCACTTTTCACATTGGGCAGTGGGGAGCGTTTTATGTGATAATCACTGGCACAGGAACGGAGCATAATGGGGACGACCCGTTGCTGTGAAGTTGGAACCACGACTAACTAACTAACTAACATGTGTTGTGTCTCTAGCTACCAGCATGGTAGGAAGATGGGGACACATTCGAGGTGCTGCAGCCAATCGCGGCTCTGGGAGTTGCCACGTGGGATGAGCGGACAGGTCACAAAAGCTGTCTTTCGCTCGGTCTAAGTTAGCGGCGCCGTCAGACGGATCAGAATCGATATGGTTCACAAAAGAGGGCGAGGTGGCGGTCCAGGCGGCATTGGCAGCAGTGGCGTATGGGAAGATAAGCTGAAGGGTCATTGCCCACGCATATATATTCATAAGTGTCTCAGTCACTTGTCATGGATCACACAAGGCGGGAATCGTGTAGCAGGAGCAAGGATCCAAGTGTGTGTGTTTGTGTGTGTGCGTGCGTGCCAGAATCACACAGTCTGTAAGCATTCTGTTCTAGGATACATATCTTCACGTTTGAAATGTTGCCAGGGCTGTGATCCATTCGGCTTGCTTTTATCGATTTGCAACTGACCAGGGAATATTGACGTGGACACGGGTCATCTGACTGGTTCGCCCATATCGGAGAAGTCTAGACGTTTGAACCACTACTCCAAGATCAATGGAGAATAGACCATCCTGTCTCTGCTTGTAAAACTCCACCTAGTTTGCTCTGTGAAGTGAACCAGGTGTGTGCAAGTCAGAGTCGGACATCGCACGCTGCCAGCTATTCCACCCTGGGATGAAATGATCACATGTTTACACAGATCTTTTATAGCTTGCTTTCACATTTTTACACAGATCTTTAATAGCTTGTTTTCACGGATGTACATAGATCTTTTATAGCTTGCTCTCACAGGTGTACACAGATCTTTTATAGCTTGCTTTCAAGGTACGGATACTTCACAGGAGAAAAACACTTGAGAGTCATGAAATCTGTCAGGGTATCAAGAACAATATAGTGGTCCATCTATTTGCAAACATAGGGACAGCTTCCATCTACAAGGTGTAGACTGCACCTGGCCCTGCAGCCAGCAGAGTTAGGATCGGCTAGCCTCTCCCAGGAGGGGTGAACTGTGAACATTAGTGGCCTGACCACGACCCGCAGACTACACAAGTCAACCGCACCTTCCTTGGTGTAGACCGGGCAACCATGACCACGAGGTCATGGGCCAACGGGATTCTGACTCACCGGGGGGGGGGGGGGGGGGGGAACGGACTCTCCTTGGTCATATTATTTCGTCATTAAACCTGCGACAGGCCTAACAAGCCGGCGGAGGATTTTTCCTGCTCGAAGAAATAATAAGAAGCATATTCGGACTGACCCTCGTGGTAACGGACTCGGTAATGTTGAAGGACATGGAGACAGATCAGCGATTCAAACACTAGACACACTCAACATCTGCGGTTTTAACAGTACAGAAGGAGTCCTCATGGAAACAATGGACTAGAGGAAAATTGGACTGATGGTAATAGTGGACACCGGAATAAAAGGGTGGGGATCAAGGAGATCCGCCACAGTTATACGTTTGTCTACTCTAGAGTGGAACAACAAGAAAGGGCAAGACACGGTGTGGGAATAGTCATTGAACCACGGCTAGCAAGAAAAATATTAGAAATAAAATATATACCAGAAATAATAATAACTGAGAATAAAAGAACAGACAGTTACTACAGATGTACAAACATACGCACCATTTAATACAAACAACAATTAGCAAGACGGTGAAGAGTTCTCCGAAGACATCCATGACGAACTAAATACAACAGAGAAGCAGGGCAATATTATAGTTATGAAAGATTTCAATGCAAGACAAGGACATTACAGAGCGGGCATAGGAAAATATATTGGAGCATTTGGAGACTTACACAATGAAAGAAATGATAATGAAAGTAGACTAATATACATATGCACTCAACACGACCTCTATGTAACAAACACTTTCTATAAATACAAAGACTCACAAATATACACCTGGTATAAATGGAACGATCTAGACACCAAAAGCCAAACTGATATTATATTAACAAGAAACAACAGAAAGAGAAATATAATAGATGCAAGGGCGGTGCCCAACTTAAGTATAAACACAGACCACAAAGCAGTTATTACCACAACAAGAACCATCAGAAGAAGAAAGCAAAGACCAAGGCAAATAAAACATACCATGCGAATGAGTCATTCGTCATTGGCACCTTGCCGTCTTGACAGACGATAGTTTGTAAGGGATGGAGTTATTGCCTCTTCATAGCACAAAGCCTGGGCTAAAATATAGAGATCATGTGTTGCCCATGCAGCATGATCCCTCTCTCGGCCTGCCTAGTTCACTCCAGAGGAAAGTTAACAACACCCCTACATCTGGAACAAGACAAGCTGCAGAAGCTGCCGGATCAGCAAAGCAATGCTCTAATTGTCCGCCTGTCGGAGCTTCGATCCTAGACCAGCCGCCAACCAAGGCTTAGGGCCTGGTCTGCCCTGCCATGACACTTTGTCTTTAGGTTGCATTTCCTCGCACCAGGGTAAGGCTTGTACCCTCTCAATTGCGCTCTTCCGCCCGTTGGCACAATGTGGGGTGTCGGGTTTGGTAAACGCTGCCCAACGTTCGGCGCTAACAGGAAGCAGGTAGTACCATCTACTGTTATACGGTAGCTCAGTCATATCTGACTAAGACCTGACACAAATGCGAATGAGTGAACTGTGTAAAACTAAGTAAAGAAAGAACAATGGTGGAAGAAGAATGGGAGATGTTTAAATTAAGTATTTTAAACACTGCAAAATAACACGTGGAAGCACGAAGAAACTCAAAACTCGGATAAAGAAAATAACACGTGGAACCACGAAGAAATACAAAACTCTGATAAAGAAAATAACATGTGGAACCACGAAGAAACTCAAAACTTGGATAAAGAAAATAACATGTGGAACCACGAAGAACCTCAAAACTCGGATAAAGAAGATAACACGTGGAACCACGAAGAAACTCAAAACTCGGATAAAGAAGATAACACGTGGAACCACGAAGAAACTCAAAACTCGGATAAAGAAGATAACACGTGGAACCACGAAGAAACTCAAAACTCTGATAAAGAAAATAACACGTGGAACCACGAAGAAATGCAAAACTCTGATAAAGAAAATAACACGTGGAACCACGAAGAAATGTAAAACTCGGATAAAGAAAATAACACGTGGAACCATGAAGAAACTCAAAACTCTGATAAAGAAAATAACACGTGGAACCACGAAGAAATGCAAAATTCTGATAAAGAAAATAACACGTGGAACCACGAAGAAATGTAAAACTCGGATAAAGAAAATAACACGTGGAACCACGAAGAAATGCAAAACTCTGATAAAGAAAATAACACGTGGAACCACGAAGAAATGTAAAACTCGGATAAAGAAAATAACACGTGGAACCACGAAGAAATGCAAAACTCTGATAAAGAAAATAACATGTGGAACCACAAAGAAATGTAAAACTCGGATAAAGAAAATAACACGTGGAACCACGAAGAAATGTAAAACTCGGATAAAGAAAATAACACGTGGAACCACAAAGAAATGTAAAACTCGGATAAAGAAAATAACACGTGGAACCACGAAGAAATGTAAAACTCGGATAAAGAAAATAACACGTGGAACCACGAAGAAATGTAAAACTTGGATAAAGAAAATAACACGTGGAACCATGAAGAAATGCAAAACTCTGATAAAGAAAATAACACGTGGAACCACGAAGAAATGCAAAACTCTGATAAAGAAAATAACACGTGGAACCACGAAGAAATGTAAAACTCGGATAAAGAAAATAACACGTGGAACCACGAAGAAATGCAAAACTCTGATAAAGAAAATAACACGTGGAACCACGAAGAAATGTAAAACTCGGATAAAGAAAATAACACGTGGAACCACGAAGAAATGCAAAACTCTGATAAAGAAAATAACATGTGGAACCACAAAAAAATGTAAAACTCGGATAAAGAAAATGACACGTGGGCTGCCCTGCCATGACACTTTGTCTTTAGGTTGCATTTCCTCGCACCAGGGTAAGGCTTGTACCCTCTCAATTGCGCTCTTCCGCCCGTTGGCACAATGTGGGGTGTCGGGTTTGGTAAACGCTGCCCAACGTTCGGCGCGAACAGAAAGCAGGTAGTACCATCTACTGTTATACGGTAGCTCAGTCATATCTGACTAAGACCTGAACACAAATGCGAATGAGTGAACTGTGTAAAACTAAGTAAAGAAAGAACAATGGTGGAAGAAGAATGGGAGATGTTTAAATTAAGTATTTTAAACACTGCAAATAACACGTGGAAGCACGAAGAAACTCAAAACTCGGATAAAGAAAATAACACGTGGAACCACGAAGAAATACAAACTCTGATAAAGAAAATAACATGTGGAACCACGAAGAAACTCAAAACTTGGATAAAGAAAATAACCATGTGGAACCACGAAGAACCTCAAACTCGGATAAAGAAGATAACACGTGGAACCACGAAGAAACTCAAAACTCGGATAAAGAAGATAACACGTGGAACCACGAAGAACAAAACTCGGATAAAGAAGATAACACGTGGAACCACGAAGAAACTCAAAACTCTGATAAGAAAATAACACGTGGAACCACGAAGAAATGCAAACTCTGATAAAGAAAATAACACGTGGAACCACGAAGAAATGTAAACTCGGATAAAGAAAATAACACGTGGAACCACGAAGAAACTCAAAACTCTGATAAAGAAAATAACACGTGGAACCACGAAGAAATGCAAAATTCTGATAAAGAAAATAACACGTGGAACCACGAAGAAATGTAAAACTCGGATAAAGAAAATAACACGTGGAACCACGAAGAAATGCAAAACTCTGATAAAGAAAATAACACGTGGAACCACGAAGAAATGTAAAACTCGGATAAAGAAAATAACACGTGGAACCACGAAGAAATGCAAAACTCTGATAATGAAAATAACACGTGGAACCACGAAGAAATGTAAAACTCGGAAAAAGAAAATAACACGTGGAACCACGAAGAAATGTAAAACTCGGATAAAGAAAATAACACGTGGAACCACGAAGAAATGTAAAACTCGGATAAAGAAAATAACACGTGGAACCACGAAGAAATGCAAAACTCTGATAAAGAAAATAACACGTGGAACCACGAAGAAATGTAAAACTCGGATAAAGAAAATAACACGTGGAACCACGAAGAAATGTAAAACTCGGATAAAGAAAATAACACGTGGAACCACGAAGAAATGCAAAACTCGGATAAAGAAAATAACACGTGGAACCACGAAGAAATGCAAAACTCTGATAAAGAAAATAACACGTGGAACCACGAAGAAATGTAAAACTCGGATAAAGAAAATAACACGTGGAACCACAAAGAAATGTAAAACTCGGATAAAGAAAATAACACGTGGAACCACGAAGAAATGTAAAACTCGGATAAAGAAAATAACACGTGGAACCACGAAGAAATGTAAAACTTGGATAAAGAAAATAACACGTGGAACCACGAAGAAATGCAAAACTCTGATAAAGAAAATAACACGTGGAACCACGAAGAAATGCAAAACTCTGATAAAGAAAATAACACGTGGAACCACGAAGAAATGTAAAACTCGGATAAAGAAAATAACACGTGGAACCACAAAGAAATGTAAAACTCGGATAAAGAAAATAACACGTGGAACCACGAAGAAATGTAAAACTCGGATAAAGAAAATAACACGTGGAACCACGAAGAAATGTAAAACTCGGATAAAGAAAATAACACGTGGAACCACGAAGAAATGCAAAACTCTGATAAAGAAAATAACACGTGGAACCACGAAGAAATGCAAAACTCTGATAAAGAAAATAACACGTGGAACCACGAAGAAATGTAAAACTCGCATAAAGAAAATAACACGTGGAACCACGAAGAAATGCAAAACTCTGATAAAGAAAATAACACGTGGAACCACGAAGAAATGTAAAACTCGGATAAAGAAAATAACACGTGGAACCACGAAGAAATGCAAAACTCTGATAAAGAAAATAACATGTGGAACCACAAAGAAATGTAAAACTCGGATAAAGAAAATAACACGTGGAACCACGAAGAAATGTAAAACTCGGATAAAGAAAATAACACGTGGAACCACAAAGAAATGTAAAACTCGGATAAAGAAAATACACGTGGAACCACGAAGAAATGTAAAACTCGGATAAAGAAAATAACACGTGGAACCACGAAGAAATGTAAACTTGGATAAAGAAAATAACACGTGGAACCACTGAAGAAATGCAAAACTCTGATAAAGAAAATAACACGTGGAACCACGAAGAAATGCAAAACTCTGATAAAGAAATAACACGTGGAACCACGAAGAAATGTAACAACTCGGATAAAGAAAATAACACGTGGAACCACGAAGAAATGCAAAACTCTGATAAAGAAAATAACACGTGGAACCACGAAGAAATGTAAAACTCGGATAAAGAAAATAACACGTGGAACCACGAAGAAATCAAAACTCTGATAAAGAAAATAACAGGGGGCCCAAAAAATGAAAACTCGATAAAAAAAAAAAACCGAAAAAGAAAAAAAAGGGGAAAAAAATAAAAGGGGGAAAAAAAAAATTAAAAAAAAAAAAAAACCGGGGGAAAAAAAAAAAAAAAAAAAAAAAACCGTGGAACCAGAAGAAATGAAAACTCGATAAAGAAAATAACACGTGGAACCACGAAGAAATGTAAAACTCGGATAAAAGAAAATAACAGTGGAACCAGAAGAAATAAAACTCTGATAAAGAAAATAACACGTGGAACCAGAAGAAATGTAAAACTCGGATAAAGAAAATAACACGTGGAACCACGAAGAAATGTAAAACCGGGAAAGAAAAAAAAACACGGGAAAAAGAAAGAAAACCGGAAAAGAAAATAAATGGGAAAAAAAAATAAAACCTTGGGAAAAAAAATAAACTGGAAAAAGAAATTTAAAAATGGAAAAGAAAAAAACAAAAAGAAATTTAAAAATGGAAAGAAAAATAAACTGGAAAGGAAAAAGTAAAAACCGAAAAGAAAAAACCTGGAAAAAAGAAATTTAAAAATGGAAAAAAAAAAAGTAACCAAAAAGAATTTAAAAATGGAAAAGAAAAAAACAAAACCAAAGAAATTTAAAAATGGAAAAGAAAATAAACTGGAAAGAAAAATTAAAAACCCGAAAAAAAAATAAACTGGAAAAAAAATTAAAAGGAAAAAAAAATAAACTGGAAAGAAAAATTTAAAAATGGAAAAGAAAATAAAAATGGAAAAAGAAATTTAAAAAGGAAAAGAAAATAAACTGGAAAAAGAAAAAAACTTGAAAAGAAAATAAACTGGAAAAAGAAATTTAAACTTGAAAAGAAAAAAAAGGGGAAAAAAAAAATGAAAAAACCGAAAAGAAAAAAACCTGGAAAAAGAAATTTAAAAAATGGAAAAGAAAAAAAAATTGGGGAAAAGAAATAAAACTTGAAAAGAAAATAAACGGGGGAAAAGGAAAAAAAAACCAAAAAAAAAACCTGGAAAAAGAAATTTAAAAATGGAAAAGAAAATAAACTGGAAAAAGAAATTTAAAAATGGAAACGAAAAAAAACTGGGAAAGAAAAAGTAAAAACCCAAAAGAAAATAAACGGGAACCCCGGAAAGAAAATTATAAAGAAAATAACACGTGGAACCACGAAGAAATGCAAACTCTGATAAAGAAAATAACACGTGGAACCACGAAGAAATGCAAAACTCTGATAAAGAAAATAACACGTGGAACCCCGAAGAAATGTAAACCGGAAAAGAAAAAAAGGGAACCACGAAGAAATAAAACTCGATAAAGAAATAACACGTGGAACAAGGGAAAAAATGTAAAACTCGGATAAAGAAAATAACACGTGGAACCAGAAGAAATGAAAACTCGGGTAAAGAAAATAACACGTGGAACCACGAAGAAATGTAAAAACTCGGATAAGAAAATAACACGTGGAACCACGAAGAAATTAAAACTCGGGTAAAGAAAAAACACGTGGAACCACGAAGAAATGAAAACTCGATAAAGAAATAACACGTGGAACCACGAAGAAATGAAAACCTGATAAAGAAAATAACAGTGGAACCACGAAGAAATGTAAAACTCGGATAAAGAAAATAACACGTGGAACCACGAAGAAATGTAAAACTCGGATAAAGAAAATAACACGTGGAACCCGAAGAAATGTAAAACTCGGAAAAAAAAAACACGTGGAACCAGAGAAATGCAAAAATCTGATAAAGAAAATAACACGTGGAACCACGAAGAAATGTAAAAATCGGATAAAGAAAATAACACGTGGAACCACGAAGAAATGTTAAAAAATCGGATAAAGAAAATAACAAAGTGGAACCACGAAGAAATGTAAAACTCGGATAAAGAAAATAACACGTGGAACCACGAAGAAATGTAAAAAATCGGATAAAGAAAATAACACGTGGAACCATGAAGAAATGCAAAACTCTGATAAAGAAAATAACACGTGGAACCACGAAGAAATGTAAAACTCGGATAAAGAAAATAACACGTGGAACCACGAAGAAATTCAAAACTCTGATAAAGAAAATAACACGTGGAACCACGAAGAAATGTAAAACTCGGATAAAGAAAATAACACGTGGAACCACGAAGAAATGTAAACTCGGATAAAGAAAATAACACGTGGAACCACGAAGAAATGTAAACTCGGATAAAGAAAATAACACGTGGATCCACGAAGAAATGCAAAACTCTGATAAAGAAAATAACACGTGGAACCACGAAGTAATGTAAAACTCGGATAAAGAAAATAACACGTGGAACACGAAGAAATGTAAACTCGGATAGAGAAAATAACACGTGGAACACGGAAGAAATGTAAAACTCTGATAAAGAAAATAACACGTGGAACCATGAAGAAATGTAAAACTCGGATAAAGAAAATAACACGTGGAACCACGAAGAAATGTAAAACTCGGATAAAGAAAATAACACGTGGAACCACGAAGAAATGCTAAACTCTGGATAAAGAAAATAACACGTGGAACCACGAAGAAATGTAAAACTCCTGATAAAGAAAATAACACGTGGAACCACGAAGAAATGTAAAACTCGGATAAAGAAAATAACACGTGGAACCACGAAGAAATGTAAACTCGGATAAAGAAAATAACACGTGGAACCAAGAAGAAATGTAAAAACTCGGATATAAGAAAATAACACGTGGAACAACGAAGAAATGTAAAACTCGGATAAAGAAAATAACACGTGGAAACCACGAAGAAATGGTAAAACTCGGATAAAGAAAATAACACGTGGAACCACGAAGAAATGTAAAACTCCGGATAAAGAAAATAACACGTGGAACCACGAAGAAATGTAAAACTCGGATAAAGAAAATAAACACGTGGAACCACGAAAGAAATGTAAAACTCTGGATAAAGAAAATAACACGTGGAACCACGAAGAAATGCAAAACTCTGATAAAGAAAATAACACGTGGAACCACGAAGAAATGCAAAACTCTGATAAAGAAAATAACACGTGGAACCACGAAGAAATGTAAACTCGGATAAAGAAAATAACACGTGGAACCACTGAAGAAATGCAAAACTCTGATAAAGAAATAAACACGTGGAACCACGAAGAAATGTAAAACTCGGATAAAGAAAATAACACGTGGAACCACGAAGAAACTTCAAAACTCTGATAAAGAAATATAACACGTGGAACCACGAAGAAATGTAAAACTCGGATAAAGAAAATAACACGTGGAACCACGAAAGAAATGTAAAACTCGGGATAAAGACAATAACACGTGGAACCACGAAGAAATGTAAAAACTCGGATAAAGAAAATAACACGTGGAATCCACGAAGAAATGCAAAACTCTGATAAAGAAAATAACACGTGGAACCACGAAGAAATGTAAAACTCGGATAAAGAAAATAACACGTGGAACCACGAAGAAATGTAAAACTCGGATAGAGAAAATAACACGTGGAACCAGGAAGAAATGTAAAACTCTGATAAAGAAAATAACACGTGGAACCACGAAGAAATGTAAAACTCGGATAAAGAAAATAACACGTGGAACCACGAAGAAATGTAAAACTCGGATAAAGAAAATAACACGTGGAACCACGAAGAAATGTAAAACTCGGATAAAGAAAATAACACGTGGAACCACGAAGAAATGTAAAACCCTGATAAAGAAAATAACACGTGGAACCACGAAGAAATGTAAAACTCGGATAAAGAAAATAACACGTGGAACCACGAAGAAATGTAAAACTCGGATAAAGAAAATAACACGTGGAACCACGAAGAAATGTAAAACTCGGATAAAGAAAATAACACGTGGAACCACGAAGAAATGCAAAACTCTGATAAAGAAAATAACACGTGGAACCACGAAGAAATGTAAATCTCGGATAAAGAAAATAACAGACGTGGAAACACAAAGAAATGTAAAACCTCGATACAGAAAATAACACGTGGAACCACGAAGAAATGGTAAACTCGATAAAGAAAATAACACGTGGAACACGAAGAAAATGTAAAACTTGGATAAAGAAAATAACACGTGGAACCACGAAGAAATGCAAAACTCTGATAAAGAAAATAACACGTGGAACCACGAAGAAATTGCAAAACTCTGATAAAGAAAATAACACGTGGAACCACGAAGAAATGTAAAACTCGGATTAAAGAAAATAACACGTGGAACCACGAAGAAAATGCAAACTTCTGATAAAGAAAATAACACGTGGAACCACGAAGAATGTAAAACTCGGATAAAGAAAATAACACGTGGAACCACGAAGAAATGCAAAACTCTGATAAAGAAATAACATGTGGAACCACAAAGAAATGTAAAACTCGGATAAAGAAAATAACACGTGGAACCACGAAGAAATGTAAAACTCGGATAAAGAAAATAACACGTGGACCACAAAAGAAATGTAAAACTCGGATAAAGAAAATAACACCGTGGAAACCACGAAGAAATGTAAAACTCGGATAAAGAAAATAACACGTGGAACCACGAAGAAATGTAAAACTTGGATAAAGAAAATAACACGTGGAACCACGAAGAAATGCAAAACTCTGATAAAGAAAATAACACGTGGAACCACGAAGAAATGCAAACCTCTGATAAAGAAAAATAACACGTGGAACAACGAAGAAATGTAAACTCGGATAAAGAAATAACACGTGGAACCACGAAGAAATGCAAAACTCTGATAAAGAAAATAACACGTGGAACCACGAAGAAATGTAAAACTCGGATAAAGAAAATAACACGTGGAACCACGAAGAAATGCAAAACTCTGATAAAGAAAATAACATGTGGAACCACAAAGAAATGTAAAACTCGGATAAAGAAAATGACACGTGGAACCACGAAGAAATGCAAAGCTCTGATAAAGAAAATAACACGTGGAACCACGAAGAAATGTAAAACTCGGATAAAGAAAATGACACGTGGAACCACGAAGAAATGCAAAACTCTGATAAAGAAAATAACACGTGGAACCACGAAGAAATGTAAAACTCGGATAAAGAAAATAACACGTGGAACCACGAAGAAACTCAAAACTCTGATAAAGAAAATAACACGTGGAACCACGAAGAAATGTAAAACTCGGATAAAGAAAATAACACGTGGAACAACGAAGAAATGTAAAACTCGGATAAAGAAAATAACACGTGGAACCACGAAGAAATGTAAAACTCGGATAAAGAAAATAACACGTGGAACCACGAAGAAATGCAAAACTCTGATAAAGAAAATAACACGTGGAACCACGAAGAAATGCAAAACTCTGATAAAGAAAATAACACGTGGAACCACGAAGAAATGTAAAACTCGGATAAAGAAAATAACACGTGGAACCACGAAGAAATGTAAAACTCGGATAAAGAAAATAACACGTGGAACCACGAAGAAATGTAAAACTCGGATAAAGAAATAACACGTGGAACCACGAAGAAATGTAAAACTCGGATAAAGAAAATAACACGTGGAACCACGAAGAAATGTAAAACTCGGATAAAGAAAATAACACGTGGAACCACGAAGAAATGCAAAACTTCGATAAAGAAAAGAACACGTGGGAACCACGAAGAAATCAAACTCTGATAAAGACAAATAACACGTGGGAACCACGAAGAATGTAAAACTCGGATAAAGAAATAAACCGTTGAAACCACGAAGAATGTAAAAACTCGGATAAGAAAATAAACACGTGGAACCACGAAGAAATGTAAACTCTGATAAGAAAATAACACGTGGAACCACGAAGAAACTGTAATACTCGGATAAAGAAAATAACACGTGGAACCACGAAGAAATGTAAAACGCGGATAAAGAAAATAACACGTGGAACCACGAAGAAATGCAAAACTCTGATAAAGAAAATAACATGTGGAACCACGAAGAAATGTAAAACTCGGATAAAGAAAATAACACGTGGAACCACGAAGAAATGCAAAACTCTGATAAAGAAAATAACATGTGGAACCACGAAGAAATGTAAAACTCGGATAAAGAAAATAACACGTGGAACCACGAAGAAATGCAAAATCTCTGATAAAGAAAATAACACGTGGAACCACGAAGAAATGCAAAACTCTGATAAAGAAAATAACACGTGGAACCACGAAGAAATGTAAAACTCGGATAAAGAAAATAACATGTGGAACCACGAAGAAACTCAAAACTCTGATAAAGAAAATAACACGTGGAACAAGGAAGAAATGTAAAACTCGGATAAAGAAAATAACACGTGGAACCACGAAGAAATGTAAAACTCGGATAAAGAAAATAACACGTGGAACCACGAAGAAATGTAAAACTCGGATAACGAAAATAACACGTGGAACCACGAAGAAATGTAAAACTCGGATAAAGAAAATAACACGTGGAACCACGAAGAAATGCAAAACTCTGATAAAGAAAATAACACGTGGAACCACGAAGAAATGCAAAACTCTGATAAAGAAAATAACACGTGGAACCACTAAGAAATGCAAAACTCTGATAAAGAAAATAACACGTGGAACCACGAAGAAATGTAAAACTCGGATAAAGAAAATAACACGTGGAACCACGAAGAAATGTAAAACTCGGATAAAGAAAATAACACGTGGAACCACGAAGAAATGTAAAACTCGGATAAAGAAAATAACACGTGGAACCATGAAGAAATGCAAAACTCTGATAAAGAAAATAACACGTGGAACCACGAAGAAATGTAAAACTCGGATAAAGAAAATAACACGTGGAACCACGAAGAAACTCAAAACTCTGATAAAGAAAATAACACGTGGAACCACGAAGAAATGTAAAACTCGGATAAAGAAAATAACACGTGGAACCACGAAGAAATGTAAAACTCGGGTAAAGAAAATAACACGTGGAACCACGAAGAAATGTAAAACTCGGATAAAGAAAATAACACGTGGATCCACGAAGAAATGCAAAACTCTGATAAAGAAAATAACACGTGGAACCACGAAGAAATGTAAAACTCGGATAAAGAAAATAACACGTGGAACCACGAAGAAATGTAAAACTCGGATAGAGAAAATAACACGTGGAACCAGGAAGAAATGTAAAACTCTGATAAAGAAAATAACACGTGGAACCACGAAGAAATGTAAAACTCGGATAAAGAAAATAACACGTGGAACCACGAAGAAATGTAAAACTCGGATAAAGAAAATAACACGTGGAACCACGAAGAAATGTAAAACTCGGATAAAGAAAATAACACGTGGAACCACGAAGAAATGTAAAACCCTGATAAAGAAAATAACACGTGGAACCACGAAGAAATGTAAAACTCGGATAAAGAAAATAACATGTGGAACCACGAAGAAATGTAAAACTCGGATAAAGAAAATAACACGTGGAACCACGAAGAAATGTTAAACTCGGATAAAGAAAATAACACGTGGAACCATGAAGAAATGTAAAACTCTGATAAAGAAAATAACACGTGGAACCACGAAGAAATGTAAAACTCGGATAAAGAAAATAACACGTGGAACCACGAAGAAATGTAAAACTCTGATAAAGAAAATAACACGTGGAACCACGAAGAAATGTAAACCTCGGATAAAGAAAATAACACGTGGAACCACGAAGAAATGTAAAACTCCGATAAAGAAAATAACACGTGGAACCATGAAGAAATGTAAAACTCTGATAAAGGAAATAACACGTGGAACCACAAAGAAATGTAAAACTCGGATAAAGAAAATAACACGTGGAACCACGAAGAAACTCAAAACTCGGATAAAGAAAATAACACGTGGAACCACAAAGAAATGTAAAACTCGGATAAAGAAAATAACACGTGGAACCACGAAGAAATGTAAAACTCGGATAAAGAAAATAACACGTGGAACCACGAAGAAATGTAAAACTCTGATAAAGAAAATAACACGTGGAACCACGAAGAAATGTAAAACTCGGATAAAGAAAATAACACGTTGTAGAACACAGCGGTAAAGAAAGTTGTAAAAGACAAAATGGAAATGTATAACAAGAGGATGAAAAGTATAACAAGAGGGTGAAATGTATAACAAGAGGGTGAAATGTATAACAAGTGGGTGAAATGTATAACAAGTGGGTGAAAAGTATAACAAGTGGGTGAAAAGTATAACAAGAGGGTGAAATGTATAACAAGAGGGTGAAATGTATAACAAGTGGGTGAAAACTATAACAAGTGGGTGAAAAGTATAACAAGTGGATGAAAAGTATAACAAGTGGGTGAAAAGTATAACAAGAGGGTGAAATGTATAACAAGTGGGTGAAAAGTATAACAAGTGGGTGAAAAGTATAACAAGAGGGTGAAATGTATAACAAGAGGGTGAAATGTATAACAAGTGGGTGAAAAGTATAACAAGTGGGTGAAATGTATAACAAGAGGGTGAATGTATAACAAGAGGGTGAAATGTATAACAAGTGGGTGAAAAGTATAACAAGAGGGTGAAATGTATAACAAGAGGGTGAAATGTATAACAAGTGGGTGAAAAGTATAACAAGAGGGTGAAAAGTATAACAAGAGGGTGAAATGTATAACAAGTGGGTGAAATGTATAACAAGAGGGTGAAATGTATAACAAGTGGGTGAAAAGTATAACAAGTGGGTGAAATGTATAACAAGAGGGTGAAATGTATAACAAGAGGGTGAAATGTATAACAAGTGGGTGAAAAGTATAACAAGAGGGTGAAATGTATAACAAGAGGGTGAAATGTATAACAAGTGGGTGAAAAGTATAACAAGAGGGTGAAATGTATAACAAGAGGGTGAAATGTATAACAAGTGGGTGAAAAGTATAACAAGAGGGTGAAATGTATAACAAGTGGGTGAAAAGTATAACAAGTGAGTGAAAAGTATAACAAGAGGGTGAAAAGTATAACAAGTGGGTGAAAAACCAACAATCACATTTATTTTTATCGCTGGCTCACTTTGAACCCAAGCGTAATCCACACACACTACTCCTAGTAGTGCTGGACTGACATTTTTAATTTGCGTGTGGATTAGTTTTCCCTATTTACAGTGTCCCTCGCCATCAAGCGAACCCACTCCGACTTCAGAGGTACGTGTTATTTACGTCCACAAGTCAAGTACGACAGTTCAACATTGTAGTCCAGTGTCCGGTGTAAGGGTTGAACTACTTACCTCGGCATCAGCACAGCGGATGTTTAAGAACACGCGTTCTTATCCATTCGGCTATGCGGACCTGCAAACAATAACATGATTATATCGAATGTAGAATAGCAATAAGACATACGAATAAAATAATAAAGAGAGAAAACAAAAAGACTGGAAAGAATATAGAGAAATCCTAAATATAAAATACAAATAGGGAACTAGAAACTTCTACAAAAACATTAATGTATTGAGAACCAGAGCAGAATCCTTTGACCCAACAAAAATAATTAACAGCGAAAGGGAGAACCAATTAGTGAACAAAAATCAGACGGAGGTTACTTTCAAACTTCTGTGGGATTTTTTCCATGCACACTTACACACAGGACCTCCTGTTTGTCGCCCTTATCTGAGAAGGCTAGGTTTGCGATAGGGCTACCTGAGAGATCGGGGAACATGTGCTATCGGTAGACACCAGTGGTTCTTGAAAACATTCACAGCCCTGTGAAGGCATAGAACCCTGCACCTTCTGTGCCTGAGGCGGACACTGTATCCTCACGGCCACGGATGCCTCAATATCTGGTGTTCTATGTGGTGTTCTATGTGGTGTTCTATGTGGTGTTCTATCTGGTGTTCTATGTGGTGTTCTATCTGGTGTTCTATGTGGTGTTCTATCTGATGTTCGCCTGAGACGCTGAGTTAATGAACCGTTGTCGCCCTCGCCGGTCGGGAAGTTGAGGAAGCAAGAGTAGTGTTTCCCTGTCGCTAATAACAACAATCGATCTCGCTATACAGGCAGACCTGGGATAACATGACAACATCGTGTGAAGCAGTAAGTGTTAGATTAATCAGTACAAACGTTCACAGACATAGGCAGCAAACAGCTAGTCCAGTCACCTATAGTCGTTACAGTCTGGGATTCTGTCCATGACATCCAGCAATAATCAGTTGGTAGCTGGCAACCCTACAACACTCATTGATCATTGTCTCCTGTGTTGTGGATTGTGTGCCGGTGGGCCGAAGTCGGCTATGTTACTTTACTATGTTCAACAGAATGTATTTACTATTTACCGTAATGACTTTCGTAGTAAATGTCGGATGACGACAGGCTAGGGTTACACGATCTTTGTCGTTACACATTCCGTGTAACATTGTAAGCGTGACATGTTTTATCTGTGAATATCACTTGTTGTAACCCAACACTCATTATATGAAATTGTATTCCCTAACCTGTACAGTTCTGCACTAGTCAGGCGACCTTAATTCCTCGATCTCAAGACCCTCTTGTCCTGCACCGCAAGTTACTATAGGCAGTAGATGATGTCGGGTACAATACAAAGTGTATCCCATTATTACCCCATCACGTCAAGATAGTACGCTTATGATTTGTATCCGACGTTGAATCAAGTGTAGATGCTACATTAGTCAGCCAGCCAGTCAGCCAGCCAGTCAGTCAGTCAGTCAGTCAGTTAGTTAGTTAGTTAGTTAGTTAGTCAGTCAGTCAGTCAGTTAGTTAGTTAGTTAGTCAGTCAGTCAGTTAGTTAGTTAGTTAATTAGTCGACAGATCATCCTCGTTGCACATCGAACTATTCAGTTCATAAGTGCTCGGATCCCCTCAACAAATCCCGCAGCCTGTAGCGGCTCACGACACCAGTTCAGGGAAGAAAGAGTTAATGTTACAGTTGCCAGGGAGAAAGAGTTAATGTTATAATTGCCAGGGAGAAAGAGTTAATGTCACAGTTGCCAGGGAGAAAGAGTTAATGTTATAATTGCCAGGGAGAAAGAGTTAATGTTATAATTGCCAGGAAGAAAGAGTTAATGTCACAGTTGCCAGGGAGATAGAGTTAATGTTATAGTTGCCAGGGAGAAAGAGTTAACGTCACAGTTGCCAGGGGAGAAAGAATTAATGTTACAGTTGCCAGGGAGAAAGAGTTAATGTTACAGTTGCCTGTGAGAAAGAGTTAATGTTACAATTGCCTGGGAGAAAGAGTTAATATTACAGTTGCTGGGGAGAAAGAGTTAATGTTACAATTGCCAGGGAGAAAGAGTTAATGTTACAATTGCCAGGGAGAAAGAGTTAATGTTACAATTGCAAGGGAGAAAGAGTTAATGTTACAATTGCCAGGGAGAAAGAGTTAATGTTACAATTGCCAGGGAGAAAGAGTTAATGTTACAGTTGCCAGGGAGAAAAAGTTAATGTAACAATTGCAAGGGAGAAAGAGTTAATGTTAAAATTGCCAGGGAGAAAGAGTTAATGTTACAATTGCCAGGGAGAAAGAGTTAATGTTACAGTTGCCAGGGAGAAAAAGTTAATGTAACAATTGCCAGGGAGAAAGAGTTAATGTCACAGTTGCCAGGGAGATAGAGTTAATGTTATAGTTGCCAGGGAGAAAGAGTTAACGTCACAGTTGCCAGGGGAGAAAGAGTTAATGTTACAGTTGCCAGGGAGAAAGATTTAATGTAACAATTGCAAGGGAGAAAGAGTTAATGTTAAAATTGCCAGGGAGAAAGAGTTAATGTTAAAATTGTCAGGGAGAAAGAGTTAATGTTACAGTTGCCAGGGAGAAAGAGTTAATGTTACAATTGCCAGGGAGAAAGAGTTAATGTTATAATTGCCAGGAAGAAAGAGTTAATGTCACAGTTGCCAGGGAGCTGGAGTTAATGTTACAGTTGCCAGGGAGAAAGAGTTAACGTCACAGTTGCCAGGGGAGAAAGAATTAATGTTACAGTTGCCAGGGAGAAAGAGTTAATGTTACAGTTGCCTGGGAGAAAGAGTTAATGTTACAATTGCCTGGGAGAAAGAGTTAATATTACAGTTGCTGGGGAGAAAGTGTTAATGTTACAATTGCCAGGGAGAAAGAGTTAATGTTACAATTGCCAGGGAGAAAGAGTTAATCTTACAATTGCCAGGGAGAAAGAGTTAATGTTACAATTGCCAGGGAGAAAGAGTTAATGTTACAGTTGCCAGGGAGAAAAAGTTAATGTAACAATTGCAAGGGAGAAAGAGTTAATGTTAAAATTGCCAGGGAGAAAGAGTTAATGTTACAGTTGCCAGGGAGAAAGAGTTAATGTTACAATTGCCAGGGAGAAAGAGTTAATGTTATAATTGCCAGGAAGAAAGAGTTAATGTCACAGTTGCCAGGGAGAAAGAGTTAATGTTACAATTGCCAGGGAGAAAGAGTTAATGTTAAAAGTGCCAGGGGAGAAAGTGGTAAAATAGCAATAGTTCTGGATGAAAAAGAGTTAATAAGTGTCCATGGTTTGTTGTTGAAGTGAAATTCTTCCGTCTGTCGCTCACGAAGGAGTGAACCCCCAACCTTCAGGGCAGACGCCGAGAAGTGAGAACTGAGAACTGACTTTGACTTGTTACAACATTCTCCTCCCACAATGTGTTGTTGTTGGGACACACTACCACAGACCAGCTCGGAGAATGTTCACCTTCACATGTTGACTGTATGACTGTAGATATGACTGTATGACTGCTGTGTGAAGCAAGCGTCGTAATCTCGGTGACTGCTGGAATTAACAATTACTCGTTAATTTACTCGTTAATTTAACGTGACTGATGTTGGACTGCTGGACGTGGCTGATGTTGGATGTTGCAGGTCCCGATGTCTGGCAGGTGGACCTGGAAGGACGACCCATCCAACCCGTGCCTGGAGTTCGTCAGGTATGTCCTTTTATACAATACAGGTGTCAGAACTGTCAGCGGGTTCTGTGGTGTAGTGGTTATCACGTCTGCTTTACACGCAGAAGGTCGCGAGTTCGAACCTCGCCAGAACCTCGTCATATTTTTTTCTTTTTTTTTTAAATTGCAAAATTGTTTCCCCCTTCTAACCTTTTGTGACAGTGCTACACACAAAGGCTATGATCGTGAACGTATAGCACCAGACAAGTCAGTCTTCGCGTTGTTAGAAAAGGATTTTATTGATGAATCATTCTAGCTCAGCACATATGATGGAGACTCTCTTCTCGGTGTTGACATCTGTTCTCGCTGGCCCCCAAGTGACGTGTGTGTTTTCCTAGATACCCTTCTTCATTCGTGCACACACGTTCACTATGGTTTTCCCCCTAGTCAAGGAATGCGCAGCATTCCTTAACTCTTTACTCCTAACCTAGAATCCCTCACTGTTACAATACCTCCCCTTCTTCAAAGAGAATTTTTCCTTGAAAAAATCTCAACCCCAACTTTTAATTAGTTAACTTTACCTCTCTATACTACAATAACAACAATTCTATATATTTCCTAAGTCAATTCTCCTATCTCCTCATAGCCAATTGCTACCCAGAGATCATAATATCGAAACTCTCTACAAAACTCGTCATAAAGTTCTCTAGAAAACTTTCTACAAAACTCTCCATAAAATTCCCCACAATACAAAAGTCTCCATAAGCGAACCGCTTTTAACTTTAAAACGTCCATCTAAATTATGATTGACAAAACTGAAGATATTCCCTTATCCTTTATTTCCCCCTTATTCACATTCTCACACTCTCAGTATTCTAGGATAGACAGAAAAAAATAGCTAGATTAGATTTGTGTAGGTGCGCACCTGAAATCAATAAAAGTAAGGAAAAAGTAAGAAAGTAAGAAGTAATCACCTTTCTCTTCCCATACATTCTCAAAACTTTATCAAAAAATAAAGTTTCAAAATTTATCTTCAGTTTCCGTCAATAATAATTGTTATTATCAAAAAAGTATGTTAATCCAAAACTGCCAGCCTTTGTATTATTCAGACCAACAATTTTCTGTTTACCTTTCCTTCAACCACAAAAACTTCCTAACTGTTAAGTACAGTCTTCTTCTTCCAATATGCAGTTAAATGCCAAATTTCAACCTGGCATTCCCCCCATATTCTCCCCTTAAACGCTGTTCAATCCAGCTCCTATTATAAACCGTGTATATACATTGCATACCCCACATGTAATACAACATACCCCTTCATTACTACATATAGAGTCACTTCACTAACCACTACTTTAATTCATCTTCTAACTGAACTTCAAAGTAATAATCATTTTAAACACCCTCAAGGTAACTCAATCAACCCAAAACATCGTAAAAATAACCATCTAAGTTAACTTATTTTTCACATTTCATAAAACACAATTGAAGTCCCAACAATTGAACAAAGCATTTCAATCCCCTCATCATATATATCCCCCCACATTAATCAATGTACACATACATAATTTCAATACCAATTTCTGAGTACCCAATAATAATTTTCCGCTTTAGCAAAACTCCATCAAGTACCTAAACACAAAAATATCGTGTCCACTTCTTCTTCTATCTGCCATCTGCAGAACCTTGTATCACTCTATTCATCTATCACTTCTCCATTTCTTTAATAACCTCAAATTTTTTTCTATAATTGCAATATCTACATCAATGTCGCTATCCTCTCGAGGAGAGCTATCTTCTTTCATATCAGCTTCTTCATCAGTTTCTGACTTTTCATCCATCTCTTGTTCCCCATCTGTATATCCATTACTAGCAACCGCTAATCTCTTCCTTTCTACATCCAATCTAATTTTTCTGTCTTGCCGTCTCAACAGATTTTCAAAAAGTGGCATCTCTTCCTCACTCGAAGAATTCTCTCTAAGTTTCCTTTGCCTCTTAATTTCTTTTTCTTTCTGTCTATCCAACTTTCTTTTTACTGCTTGTCTTGTATTCATAAATGGAGGTTCAATATTTTCCCTAACTGACTCTTCACTCATATAATCGTCATACACATTATTTTCCTCTGTCATGACTGTTTTTGGTATCGTTTCTTCTTGTTCAGCTGTATTAGATGCTGTTGTTACTTGTTTTCCATTCTCTATAGGCCTTGGATAACCCGATTGTCTGACGATCTGTCCACCCGACAATATTTCTTCGGAACAATAATTATTATTATTATTATTCTCTGCATCCCTTTCTTCATTATCCCGCCTTAAGTGTTCTACATGTGAACGTGCAACATGCCCTGAAATTTGATTCTTAATAGTATACGACACTGGACCTTTTTTTTCTAAAATATAGTATCCCGGGACCCAATGAGCATCAAACTTAGAGTTTTTTCTATGTTTTTTATAATATACCCTATCACCTACGTTAAACTCTTGTAAGTGTGCATTTTTATTTGCGTATTTCTTCTGTCTTTCTCTAGCCTTAATTATATTATTTCTTAAACGTACATGTGCTTTATGCATTTCTTGCTAACCTTGTTTCTTGAAAATCTTCCCCCAAATATTTTCTCCTAGGTTTTAATAAATTATCAATTGGCAATATCGGTTCTCTTCCATGTACTAAGTAAAATGGTGAGAAACCTGTTCCTTCATTTTCGTGTGTACGTATCGCCGCTAATGCTATCCCCAAATAAAGATCCCAATCCATATCGTGTTCTTCTACATTTTTCGCTAGAATATTGTATAGTGTTCTATGTTGTCTCTCATTTTTAGCGTTAGAAGTCGGTCTGTAATATGAAGTCCTAATGTGTTTTATATTCCAATCTTTTACCAATTTCTCAAACTTTTTATTTACAAACTCTTTCCCATTGTCTGTAAGTATTATTTGTGGACACCCAAACCTTGGTATAAATTCTTGTAAAAGCATATTTATAACTGAATCCGCACTCTTGTCTGGAATTGGATATACTTCTGGCCAAAGACTATATGAATCAACTATATGTAGTAAGTATACATTTCCCGATAATGTTTTTGGATGAGGACCTGAAATATCCAAACTTACTTTCTGCATTGGAAATTGAGGAATATCGGTATCTTGTAAAGGACATTTAATTATCTTCATGTTCCTTAACCTACACTTTTCACATGCTTCAACATATTCATATACGCTTTTGAATAAATTCGGCCAATAATATTTACTGCTAATAGCCTTCACTAACTTATCTCGTCCAAAATGACCATTATTATCGTGGTACGCCTTTAAGACTTCTTGTTCTAAATGTTTCGGAATATATTTTCTTACTCCTTCACCTTTTTCACTGATATAATATAATTGATTGTCTTCTTGTAACTCTACAAACTTTCTTTTAAAACTATTTTCCCCTGTTTCTTTCAATTTCTTTTTTATCTGTACTACTTTCGGATCCAATTCTTGTTCTGTTTTCATATCAAACTGTTCTAAATGTGGGTCTTCTGTTCTAGTTTCCGACTCTTGCTCCGATGGTAAACTCTCAAATTCTTCCCTATTTATTATGGCAGAATCTAATATATTAACTTGCCAGTTTCGATCATCTACCTCTGGTTCAACTTCATCTTCCGTGTTTCCTGATGACTGTGGGTACGGGATCCTAGACAAAAGATCGGCGCACGTATTATGTTTTCCTGACACATATTCAACCTTAGCATTGTACCCTTGTAAATTCAATGCCCACGTTTGTATTTTCCTATTTTGTATTGGTGCTTCTAATATCGACTTTAATGGCATGTGGTCAGTTCTAATAATGAAATTGGCGTTATGTAAGTAATAATTTAGTTTTTGCAGCGCGTAGTGTATAGCATATGCTTCCTTCTCAATAATCGGCCATTTCTTTTGAGTCTTGCTGAGTTTATGCGACAAGAAATAGATTGGTCTTTCATTTTTAACCCCTGGTATTCCAGATTCTTCTCCTTCATATGGTTGAACCAAACATGCTCCTATTGCATTGTCTGAAGCATCTGTGTATAGTATTAGTTGTTTATTCAGGTCTGGATGTGTTAATAATGGTACCACCGTTAAGCTATCTTTTAAAAGTTCAAATGCTTTTTGACACTCATCATCCCACTTAAATCTAGCGTATTTTCCCGTTAAATTCGTAATAGGTATTGCTATCTTAGAAAAGGCTGGTACAAACCGCCGATAATATGCACACGTTCCTATAAAAGCTCTCACTTCCTTAACGTTAGTGGGAGGAGGTAACTCTTTAATAACTTTTATTTTTTCCATGTCTGGTTTAATACCTTCCCTATTTATTATATAGCCTAAATATTTTGTTTCTGTCTTTAAAAACTGGCACTTACTAAGCTTTAATTTAACGTCATGCCTTCTTAATCTGTCAAATACTAGTCTAACATGTTTTAAATGATTCTCTACATCTCCTTTCGTAAAAATCAATACGTCATCAATATATGCTAGGCAAAACTTTGCATACCATCTAGTACTTCATTCATTAAGAACATATAGTGAGATGGTGCATTTTTGAGACCGAATGGCATACGCAAAAATTCGTACGAACCCATATGAGTACAAAAGGCACTTTTATTTTGAGCATCCTTCGACATCGGTATACACCAAAATCCTGACCTAGCGTCTAGTGTTGTGAAATATGTAGAACCATTAAGCAGCCCCAAAATATCATCAATTACTGGCAGTGGGTACGCTACATTTTAGTAATTTTATTTAACGCCCTGTAGTCAGCAACAGAACCTGTTCGAACCATCAGATTTGGCCACAATTACCACCGGAGATGACCATTCTGATTTTGATCTTGTTATTATGCCTGCTTTCAACATATCTTCTATTGCCTTTTCTACGACTTCTCTATTTCTTAACGGAGTTCTGTATGGTTTTAAACTAATTGGTGGATGATCTCCCGTGTTTATTTCCATCGTAACTGTTCGTGTCTTACCCAATTCTAAATCATTTATCGCAAACACATCTTGATTTTGTTTTATAAATTGTTCTAACACTTCCTTATTTTCCGGCGAAGTTTTTAATTGTGCTAACAATTCTTTTTCTCTTGTTACTTTGTCTAGTGAATGTATTTGTGCTGTATTTCTTCTATATGGATGGATCAATTCATCCATTCTTGCGTTCCCTTTCCTTCTGTATCCGCGTCTATTATTACTTCTTTCATTAGAGGTTTCTGAATAACTTATTCCCACCATATTTACTCTATCTGTTGCCAATATGTCACTAACGCTGTCATGTTCTAGCTTAGCTATTACACATCCTCTGTATAATTTAATTTCTCTACCTGTGTTATTAATAACCATTACTGGAAATGTTAAACTTTTATCTAATTCTATTATTCCATCCGGAACTTCTAAACCTGGCTCATCAATTATTTCATTTTGCAATTCTGTGATTCTGACTATGTTTCCTGCTACATAATACGGATTTCTCTTCAGTCTTGCTTGTATCAAATTAACTGACTGTGGTTTTAAATTCATGGTTGTTTTAACTCTAACTAATGTCGACACATGCATATCTTCTTCTAGATCTACGTAAACATCTTGGAATTTTAATTTATGCAAATCAAATAAAAGTCTCACCCCATTTTTCAATAAAAAATCTCGTCCCAATATCATATTTCTATTTAAATCTTTAACCACATGGAACATATGCCTAACATTTATCCCTCCTAATTTCAAATTTATCATCGTTTGTCCTAACACTTCTAATTTTTGTCCCGTTACCGAATGAAGATTCTCTTGAATTCTAATTATTTTACAATTTTTTAACATTCGATATAAAAATGCTTCTTTAATCACGCTAACTTGTGCTCCCGAATCAACTAATGTTCTAACTTTATATTTTCCTATCTGTACTATACATGAGCTAGGATCTACCATATTTAATGACAATTGCTTTACCTCAGCTTGTTTTTTATTTCTAAATGTTCTATTATACTCATCCTTTGGGTTTTTAATATATTGATGCCCTTTTTGGATCTTACTATCTTCCCTCTTACTGCCGATCCTATTCAATAAGCGGGATGCCAATTTCCCTGATTTCCTGACCTTCTAAAATTTCTCTGTATTTCTCCAGAATTCCAATTTGCTGGTCTGCCATTTGCCATTCTATTCTGTATACTCGTCTGAACACCTCTACCATTTTGCGTAATCGATGGGCCACTTCTGTTACCACAAAAGCGAAAAATGTGCCCACGTTGGTGACATCCCCAACAAACCACATTCGAGTTATTTGTGTTACCTTCCATGTTTCTTACAGTATTTCTCACTTGTCCTCTTCTATCTTGATTATATACATTCTCGTTTCTTTGCACCATCTGTATTTCTCCTCGTCTTCCTCTCCATCCATGTCTATACTGACCTATTTCCATAGGTTCTTCAATTCTATCTTCCTGAACTACTACCTAACTCTCGTCCTACCCTTAGCCTAAACCTCCTCCTCAAGCTTTCCTCTTGTATAGCGATATCTACCGCTTGTGACAATCTTGCAGGATTCTCTCTTAATAATTTAAATTTCAATCCATCTGACCTAATTCCATCAACAAAAATCCCTACCAACATCCGTTCCACTTCTTCTGCTCGTACATTCTGTCCTAAGAATGACTCTTCAGCTAAGTTGATTAACCTGTCACTGTATAGCTGAACACTTTCTGTGCTGTTTTGTCTAGTCTGTCGCAATACTGAGAATGCGTGTTGTGGATCAGTAATTTCAGCATATTTTCTTGCGAGATCATCTTTGAATTCTTCCCAAGTTTCACCTCCTGCTGCTTCTAACTTTCTTCTAATATGGTCAGAAACTGGACTTGTACTTGTTCTGTATGCCAAGTTCTTTTTCTCTGCGTCTGTAGCATTTACTAAATATGCATGTTTTTCAATGGAAATAATCCATTTCTTAAACTGATTTGCTTGACCACTAAATCTTTCAACATCATTGCTTATATTCTGTTGTCTTAACACCGCATCCAACCTTGATATTGCCCCGCCAACTCCAGTGAGTACCTGTGAAAAATCTTGGGATTCCATCCTAAAATTTATAATTATCAAGCAATATACAAATATTTCAACAATATTGATTTCAAACCCAGCAACAATACACAATCTGTTAATTACTCTAATATTATCTAATTAACTTAACTAAATCCTCCAATCGAAGATCCTGACGAAGAAATATTCCTGTTTCAACCCTGAATTTTGATAAAAGAATTTAAATGACCTCCTGATTCAGAATTTCCTACACCACATAAAAAAAAGACTCTAATCAAGCTCGTTAAAATGATCAGAACAACGAAGAGCGTCTGGATTTCTTTCCTTACTAATTTACTTGAAGTCGAATTCAGATTATTTCCAATTATTCCTGACGTTAGATCACGCTCGATATCAGGCTCGCAACAAGACTTTGATTACCTGCTCGATTACTGTAGATTCCCTTCAGATAAGTTCACCTTCATGCAAGAAGCGACAATTGCTCACGACTTCAGCAAAAAAAACTTTACTTTCTAGCAGCAATCTGTGACTTTCATATATATCAAACGTAATCCAGTCAACAACAACCGGACTTAAAGCTGACGCTATCCAGTCTCTTATTTTCATGTGGAACTCTCGCCATGGTCAATTTAAATAGTTGAAACAAGTTTCATTTATGAAGTGACTGTATAAAGTATTGCAGACCTTGATTTCATAATTCTGGAATTCATACCATAACCTTGAGTTCACCTTAAACAGTCCCACGGGTTAAAACTCATAATGATTTTTGATGCAGAACGGCATTACTTGATCTCAATATAGCATTTTGCGTTGATCAATTCTCCAGTTAATTTCATAACTACGTAAAAACATCAGTCTTTCAAAAAAATATAAGTATCAATCAAACCTTTTCTTTAGCGCTGACCTTGAAATTGGATCTCCTTCTTAATCAGGAATCTAGTGCAAACCCAGAACAGCTACCAACAGTCGGCTTTCATCTGTTGTTTTTCAAATTAATTACTTCTCCGGACATGCCCGACATAACTATGGCGGTATTCTCTCTCCGCGACCTCCCATGTTTCGTAGGTCAAAGGCACCAAATCAGCCTCGTGTGACAGTGCTACACACAAAGGCTATGATCGTGAACGTATAGCACCAGACAAGTCAGTCTTCGCGTTGTTAGAAAAGGATTTTATTGATGAATCATTCTAGCTCAGCACATATGATGGAGACTCTCTTCTCGGTGTTGACATCTGTTCTCGCTGGCCCCCAAGTGACGTGTGTGTTTTCCTAGATACCCTTCTTCATTCGTGCACACACACGTTCACTATGGTTTTTCCCCCTAGTCAAGGAATGCGCAGCATTCCTTAACTCTTTACTCCTAACCTAGAATCCCTCACTGTTACACTTTGTCACAATGTTTATATGCAGCATGGTTATTTAATTTATTTACAGGTACAAGAATATAACTGTTGAATATTATCATTACAACTGAAATAAGAACATATTTTAAATGTCAGCGGTAACTACCGGGTTGAATATGTTGAAGACGTAATAGAAAGCACATATAGTGCCATAACAGTTGGGGTGTGATGAAGTCCAGGTACACAGAGATGTGAAAAAAAAAAAGTTTGTTGCATCGCAATCAACCCCACGTTTGTGTGTATGTGTGTTTTATTTCTGTTTGTGATCTCTTGGCAAGTTTACGTTCAGTAATTAGCCATTGCTTTTTGATCGATCGGCACTCATACCATTGTTTTAATAAAAACCCAACGCAATGCGGTCTGCTGCCAAATCGCCCACAGCTATGTTTCGAACGCGGTTTCGGGATTACAAATTGCGTCGTAACTCCTGGACCACAAAGCCGGCTTAAGGCGTTAGATGTATATTTGTAGAGACCAATCGGTACTCGGGGCGTGGTTTGGCCAGCTGCACGTGCCGACTTTACCTCCCAAGACAACTCCTGGTACCCATGTTAGGTAATGTTCGCATTGTATTGTGGGGTGCAACCACGCATACATACTGTACTGTTAGCCTTGTATTGTGGGGTGCACCCACTCATACATACTGTACTGTTAGCCTTGTATTGTGGGGTGCACCCATTCATACATACTGTACTGTTAGCCTTGTATTGTGAGGTGCATCCACTCATACATACTGTACTGTTAGCCTTGTATTGTGGGGTGCACCCACTCATACATACTGTACAGTTAGCCTTGTATTGTGGGGTGCACCCACTCATACATACTGTACTGTTAGCCTTGTATTGTGGGGTGCACCCATTCATACATACTGTACTGTTAGCCTTGTATTGTGGGGTGCACCCACTCATACATACTGTCCTGTCATGTTAATATGGTACACCCACTTGACACTTGCTGTTCTTTAATGTTAGTGTGTTGTCAAGTACACCCACTGACACCTGCCGTAATGACATGTCACTGACATCTACTGCCATGTAATAACACTGACATCTACTGCCATGTAATGACACTGACACCAAATACCATGTAATTACACTGACACCCACCGTCATGTAATGACACTCATACCTACTGCCATGTAATGAAACTAACACCTACTGCTATGTAATGACACTGACACCCACTGTCATGTAATGACACTCATACCTACTGCCATGTAATGAAACTAACACCTACTGCTATGTAATAACACTGACATCTACTGCCATGTAATGACACTGACACCTACTGCTATGTAATGACACTGTCATGTAATGACACTCATACCTACTGCCATGTAATGAAACTAACACCTACTGCTATGTAATGACACTGACACCCACTGTCATGTAATGACACTCATACCTACTGCCATGTAATGAAACTAACACCTACTGCTATGTAATGACACTGACACCCACTGTCATGTAATGACACTGACACCTACTTCTATGTAATTACACTGACACCCACTGTCATGTAATGACACTGAAATCTACTGCCATGTAATGACACTGACATCTACTGCTATGTAATGACACTGTCATGTAATGACACTCATACCTACTGCCATGTAATGAAACTAACACCTACTGCTATGTAATGACACTGACACCCACTGTCATGTAATGACACTGACACCTACTTCTATGTAATTACACTGACACCCACTGCCATGTAATAACACTGACATCTACTGCCATGTAATGACACTGACACCAAATACCATGTAATTACACTGACACCCACCGTCATGTAATGACACTCATACCTACTGCCATGTAATGAAACTAACACCTACTGCTATGTAATGACACTGACACCCACTGTCATGTAATGACACTCATACCTACTGCCATGTAATGAAACTAACACCTACTGCTATGTAATAACACTGACATCTACTGCCATGTAATGACACTGACACCTACTGCTATGTAATGACACTGTCATGTAATGACACTCATACCTACTGCCATGTAATGAAACTAACACCTACTGCTATGTAATGACACTGACACCCACTGTCATGTAATGACACTCATACCTACTGCCATGTAATGAAACTAACACCTACTGCTATGTAATGACACTGACACCCACTGTCATGTAATGACACTGACACCTACTTCTATGTAATTACACTGACACCCACTGTCATGTAATGACACTGAAATCTACTGCCATGTAATGACACTGACATCTACTGCTATGTAATGACACTGTCATGTAATGACACTCATACCTACTGCCATGTAATGAAACTAAACACCTACTGCTATGTAATGACACTGACACCCACTGTCATGTAATGACACTCATACCTACTGCCATGTAATGAAACTAACACCTACTGCTATGTAATGACACTGACACCCACTGTCATGTAATGACACTGACACCTACTTCTATGTAATGACACTGTCATGTAATGACACTCATACCTACTGCCATGCAATGAAACTAACACCTACTGCTATGTAATGACACTGACACCCACTGTCATGTAATGACACTGACACCTACTTCTATGTAATTACACTGACACCCACTGTCATGTAATGACACTGACATCTACTGCTATGTAATGACACTGACACCCACTGTCATGTAATGACACTGACATCTACTGCCATGTAATGACACTGACATCTACTGCCATGCAATGACACTGACATCTGCTGCCATGTAATGACACTGACATCTACTGTCATGTAATGACACTGATACCTACTGCCATGTAATGACACTCATGCCTACTGCCATGTAATGACACTGACACCTACTGCCATGTAATGACACTGACACCTACTGCCATGTAATGACACTGACATCTACTGCCATGTAATGACACTGACATCTACTGCCATGCAATGACACTGACATCTGCTGCCATGTAATGACACTGACATCTACTGTCATGTAATGACACTGATACCTACTGCCATGTAATGACACTCATGCCTACTGCCATGTAATGACACTGGACACCTACTGCCATGTAATGACACTGACACTACTGCCATGTAATGACACTGACACCTACTGCCATGTAATGACACTGACACCTACTGCCATGTAATGACACTGACACCTACTGCCATGTAATGACACTGACACCTACTGCCATGTAATGATACTGACACCTACTGCCATTTAATGACACTGACACCTACTGCCTTGTAATAACACTGACACCTACTGCCATGTCTTGTCACTGACACTTTTTTCGGGATTTGCAACTGACCAGGGAATTTGACGTGGACACGGGTCATCTGACTGGTTCGCCCATATCGGAGAAGTCTAGACGTTTGAACCACTACTCCAAGATCAATGGAGAATAGACCATCCTGTCTCTGCTTGTAAAACTCCACCTAGTCTGCTCTGTGAAGTGAACCAGGTGTGTGCAAGTCAGAGTCGGACATCGCACGCTGCCAGCCATTCCACCCTGGGATGAAATGATCACATGTTTACACAGATCTTTTATAGCTTGCTTTCACATTTTTACACAGATCTTTAATAGCTTGTTTTCACGGATGTACATAGATCTTTTATAGCTTGCTCTCACAGGTGTACACAGATCTTTTATAGCTTGCTTTCAAGGTACGGATACTTCACAGGAGAAAAACACTTGAGAGTCATGAAATCTGTCAGGGTATCAAGAACAATATAGTGGTCCATCTATTTGCAAACATAGAGACAGCTTCCATCTACAAGGTGTAGACTGCACCTGGCCCTGCAGCCAGCAGAGTTAGGATCGGCTAGCCTCTCCCAGGAGGGGTGAACTGTGAACATTAGTGGCCTGACCACGACCCGCAGACTACACAAGTCAACCGCACTTCCTTGGTGTAGACCGGGCAACCATGACCACGAGGTCATGGGCCAACGGGATTCTGACTCACCGGGGGGGGGGGGGGAGAACGGACTCTCCTTGGTCATATTATTTCGTCATAAACCTGCGACAGGCCTAACAAGCCGGCGGAGGATTTTTCCTGCTCGAAGAAATAATAAGAAGCATATTCGGACTGACCCTCGTGGTAACGGACTCGGTAATGTTGAAGGACATGGAGACAGATCAGCGATTCAAACACTAGACACACTCAACATCTGCGGTTTTAACAGTACAGAAGGAGTCCTCATGGAAACAATGGACTAGAGGAAAATTGGACTGATGGTAATAGTGGACACCGGAATAAAGGGTGGGGATCAAGGAGATCCGCCACAGTTATACGTTTGTCTACTCTAGAGTGGAACAACAAGAAAGGGCAAGACACGGTGGGGAAATAGTCATTGAACCACGGCTAGCAAGAAAAATATTAGAAATAAAATATATACCAGAAATAATAATAACTGAGATAAAAGAACAGACAGTTACTACAGATGTACAAACATACGCACCATTTAATACAAACAACAATTAGCAAGACGGTGAAGATTTTCTCCGAAGACATCCATGACGAACTAAATACAACAGAGAAGCAGGGCAATATTATAGTTATGAAAGATTTCAATGCAAGACAAGGACATTACAGAGCGGGCATAGGAAAATATCTTGGAGCATTTGGAGACCTACACAATGAAAGAAATGATAATGAAAGTAGACTAATATACATATGCACTCAACACGACCGTCTATGTAACAAACACTTTCTATAAATACAAAGACTCACAAATATACACCTGGTATAAATGGAACGATCTAGACACCAAAAGCCAAACTGATATTATATTAACAAGAAACAACAGAAAGAGAAATATAATAGATGCAAGGGCGGTGCCCAACTTAAGTATAAACACAGACCACAAAGCAGTTATTACCACAACAAGAACCATCAGAAGAAGAAAGCAAAGACCAAGGCAAATAAAACATACCATTGCGAATGAGTCATTCGTCATTGGCACCTTGCCGTCTTGACAGACGATAGTTTGTAAGGGATGGAGTTATTGCCTCTTCATAGCACAAAGCCTGGGCTAAAATATAGAGATCATGTGTTGCCCATGCAGCATGATCCCTCTCTCGGCCTGCCTAGTTCACTCCAGAGGAAAGTTAACACCCCTACATCTGGAACAAGACAAGTTGCAGAAGCTGCCGGATCAGCAAAGCAATGCTCTAATTGTCCGCCTGTCGGAGCTTCGATCCTAGACCAGCCGCCAACCAAGACTTAGGGCCTGGGCTGCCCTGCCATGACACTTTGTCTTTAGGTTGCATTTCCTCTCACCAGGGTAAGGCTTGTACCCTCTCAATTGCGCTCTTCCGCCCGTTGGCACAATGTGGGGTGTCGGGTTTGGTAAACGCTGCCCAACGTTCGGCGATAACAGGAAGCAGGTAGTACCATCTACTGTTTATACGGTAGCTCAGTCATATCTGACTAAGACCGACACAAAATGCGAATGAGTGAACTGTGTAAAACTAAGTAAAGAAGAACAATGGTGGAAGAAGAATGGGAGATGTTTAAATTAAGTATTTTAAACACTGCAAAATAACACGTGGAAGCACGAAGAAACTCAAAACTCGGATAAAGAAAATAACACGTGGAACCACGAAGAAATACAAAACTCTGATAAAGAAAATAACATGTGGAACCACGAAGAAACTCAAAACTTGGATAAAGAAAATAACATGTGGAACCACGAAGAAACTCAAAACTCGGATAAAGAAGATAACACGTGGAACCACGAAGAAACTCAAAACTCGGATAAAGAAGATAACACGTGGAACCACGAAGAAACACAAAACTCGGATAAAGAAGATAACACGTGGAACCACGAAGAAACTCAAAACTCGGATAAAGAAGATAACACGTGGAACAACGAAGAAACTCAAAACTCTGATAAAGAAAATAACACGTGGAACCACGAAGAAATGTAAAACTCTGATAAAGAAAATAACACATGGAACCACAAAGAAATGTAAAACTCGGATAAAGAAAATAACACGTGGAACCACGAAGAAATGTAAAACTTGGATAAAGAAAATAACACGTGGAACCACGAAGAAATGTAAAACTCGGATAAAGAAAATAACACGTGGAACCACGAAGAAATGTAAAACTCGGATAAAGAAAATAACACGTGGAACCACGAAGAATGCAAAACTCTGATAAAGAAAAATAACACGTGGAACCACGAAGAAATGTAAAACTTGGATAAAGAAAATAACACGTGTAACCACGAAGAAATGCAAAACTCTGATAAAGAAAATAACACGTGGAACCACGAAGAAATGTAAAACTCGGATAAAGAAAATAACACGTGGAACCACGAAGAAATGCAAAACTCTGATAAAGAAAATAACATGTGGAACCACGAAGAAATGTAAAACTCGGATAAAGAAAATAACACGTGGAACCACGAAGAAATGCAAAACTCTGATAAAGAAAATAACACATGGAACCACGAAGAAATGTAAAACTCTGATAAAGAAAATAACACGTGGAACCATGAAGAAATGTAAAACTCGGATAAAGAAAATAACACGTTGTAGAACACAGAGGTAAAGAAAGTTGTAAAAGACAAAATGGAAATGTATAACAAGAGGGTGAAATGTATAACAAGTGGGTGAAAAGTATAACAAGTGGGTGAAAAGTATAACAAGTGGGTGAAAAGTATAACAAGAGGGTGAAATGTATAACAAGAGGGTGAAAAACCAACAATCACATTTATTTTTATCGCTGGCTCACTTTGAACCCAAGCGTAATCCATACACACTACTCCTAGTAGTGCTGGACTGACATTTTTAATTTGCGTGTGGATTAGTTTTCCCTATTTACAGTGTCCCTCGCCATCAAGCGAACCCACTCCGACTTCAGAGGTACGTGTTATTTACGTCCCCAAGTCAAGTACGACAGTTCAACATTGTAGTCCAGTGTCCGGTGTAAGGGTTGAACTACTTACCTCGGCATCAGCACAGCGGATGTTTAAGAACACGAGTTCTTATCCATTCGGCTATGCGGACCTGCAAACAATAACATGATTATATCGAATGTAGAATAGCAATAAGACATACGAATAAAATAATAAAGAGAGAAAACAAAAAGACTGGAAAGAATATAGAGAAATCCTAAATATAAAATACAAATAGGGAACTAGAAACTTCTACAAAAACATTAATGTATTGAGAACCAGAGCAGAATCCTTTGACCCAACAAAAATAATTAACAGCGAAAGGGAGAACCAATTAGTGAACAAAAATCAGACGGAGGTTACTTTCAAACTTCTGTGGAATTTTTTCCATGCACACTTACACACAGGACCTCCTGTTTGTCGCCCTTATCTGAGAAGGCTAGGTTTGCGATAGGGCTACCTGAGAGATCGGGGAACATGTGCTATCGGTAGACACCAGTGGTTCTTGAAAACATTCACAGCCCTGTGAAGGCATCGAACCCTGCACCTTCTGTGCCTGAGGCGGACACTGTATCCTCACGGCCACGGATGCCTCAATATCTGGTGTTCTATGTGGTGTTCTATGTGGTGTTCTATCTGGTGTTCTATGTGGTGTTCTATCTGATGTTCGCCTGAGACGCTGAGTTAATGAACCGTTGTCGCCCTCGCCGGTCGGGAAGTTGAGGAAGCAAGAGTAGTGTTTCCCTGTCGCTAATAACAACAATCGATTTAGCTATACAGGCAGACCTGGGATAACATGACAACATCGTGTGAAGCAGTAAGTGTTAGATTAATCAGTACAAACGTTCACAGACATAGGCAGCAAACAGCTAGTCCAGTCACCTATAGTCGTTACAGTCTGGGATTCTGTCCATGACATCCAGCAATAATCAGTTGGTAGCTGGCAACCCTACAACACTCATTGATCATTGTCTCCTGTGTTGCGGATTGTGTGCCGGTGGGCCAAAGTCGGCTATGTTACTTTACTATGCTTAACATAATGTATTTACTATTTACCGTAATGACTTTCGTAGTAAATGTCGGATGACGACAGGCTAGGGTTACACGATCTTTGTCGTTACACATTCCGTGTAACATTGTAAGCGTGACATGTTTTATCTGTGAATATCACTTGTTGTAACCCAACACTCATTATATGAAATTGTATTCCCTAACCTGTACAGTTCTGCACTAGTCAGGCGACCTTAATTCCTCGATCTCAAGACCCTCTTGTCCTGCACCGCAAGTTACTATAGGCAGTAGATGATGTCGGGTACAATACAAAGTGTATCCCATTATTACCCCATCACGTCAAGATAGTACGCTTATGATTTGTATCCGACGTTGAATCAAGTGTAGATGCTACATTAGTCAGCCAGCCAGTCAGTCAGTCAGTCAGTCAGTTAGTTAGTTAGTTAGTTAGTTAGTCAGTCAGTCAGTTAGTTAGTTAGTTAGTTAGTTAGTCAGTCAGTCAGTTAGTTAATTAGTTAGTCAGTCAGTTAGTTAGTTAGTTAATTAGTCGACAGATCATCCTCGTTGCACATCGAACTATTCAGTTCATAAGTGCTCGGATCCCCTCAACAAATCCCGCAGCCTGTAGCGGCTCACGACACCAGTTCAGGGAAGAAAGAGTTAATGTTACAGTTGCCAGGGAGAAAGAGTTAATGTTATAATTGCCAGGGAGAAAGAGTTAATGTCACAGTTGCCAGGGAGAAAGAGTTAATGTTATAATTGCCAGGGAGAAAGAGTTAATGTTATAATTGCCAGGAAGAAAGAGTTAATGTCACAGTTGCCAGGGAGATAAAGTTAATGTTATAGTTGCCAGGGAGAAAGAGTTAACGTCACAGTTGCCAGGGGAGAAAGAATTAATGTTACAGTTGCCAGGGAGAAAGAGTTAATGTTACAGTTGCCTGGGAGAAAGAGTTAATGTTACAATTGCCTGGGAGAAAGAGTTAATATTACAGTTGCTGGGGAGAAAGTGTTAATGTTACAATTGCCAGGGAGAAAGAGTTAATGTTACAATTGCCAGGGAGAAAGAGTTAATGTTACAATTGCCAGGGAGAAAGAGTTAATGTTACAATTGCCAGGGAGAAAGAGTTAATGTTACAATTGCCAGGGAGAAAGAGTTAATGTTACAGTTGCCAGGGAGAAAAAGTTAATGTAACAATTGCAAGGGAGAAAGAGTTAATGTTAAAATTGCCAGGGAGAAAGAGTTAATGTTACAATTGCCAGGGAGAAAGAGTTAATGTTACAGTTGCCAGGGAGAAAAAGTTAATGTAACAATTGCCAGGGAGAAAGAGTTAATGTTATAGTTGCCAGGGAGAAAGAGTTAACGTCACAGTTGCCAGGGGAGAAAGAGTTAATGTTACAGTTGCCAGGGAGAAAGATTTAATGTAACAATTACAAGGGAGAAAAAGTTAATGTTAAAATTGCCAGGGAGAAAGAGTTAATGTTAAAATTGCCAGGGAGAAAGAGTTAATGTTACAGTTGCCAGGGAGAAAGAGTTAATGTTACAATTGCCAGGGAGAAAGAGTTAATGTTATAATTGCCAGGAAGAAAGAGTTAATGTCACAGTTGCCAGGGAGATAGAGTTAATGTTATAGTTGCCAGGGAGAAAGAGTTAACGTCACAGTTGCCAGGGGAGAAAGAATTAATGTTACAGTTGCCAGGGAGAAAGAGTTAATGTTACAGTTGTCTGGGAGAAAGAGTTAATGTTACAATTGCCTGGGAGAAAGAGTTAATATTACAGTTGCTGGGGAGAAAGTGTTAATGTTACAATTGCCAGGGAGAAAGAGTTAATGTTACAATTGCCAGGGAGAAAGAGTTAATCTTACAATTGCCAGGGAGAAAGAGTTAATGTTACAATTGCCAGGGAGAAAGAGTTAATGTTACAGTTGCCAGGGAGAAAAAGTTAATGTAACAATTGCCAGGGAGAAAGAGTTAATGTTAAAATTGCCAGGGAGAAAGAGTTAATGTTACAGTTGCCAGGGAGAAAGAGTTAATGTTACAATTGCCAGGGAGAAAGAGTTAATGTTAAAAGTGCCAGGGGAGAAAGAGGTAAAATAGCAATAGTTCTGGATGAAAAAGAGTTAATAAGTGTCCATGGTTTGTTGTTGAAGTGAAATTCTTCCGTCTGTCGCTCACGAAGGAGTGAACCCCCAACCTTCAGGGCAGACGCCGAGAAGTGAGAACTGAGAACTGACTTTGACTTGTTACAACATTCTCCTCCACAATGTGTTGTTGTTGGGACACACTACCACAGACCAGCTCGGAGAATCATTCACATTCACATGTTGACTGTATGACTGTAGATATGACTGTATGACTGCTGTGTGAAGCAAGCGTCGTAATCTCGGTGACTGCTGGAATTAACAATTACTCGTTAATTTACTCGTTAATTTAACGTGACTGATGTTGGACTGCTGGACGTGGCTGATGTTGGATGTTGCAGGTTCCGATGTCTGGCAGGTGGACCTGGAAGGACGACCCATCCAACCCGTGCCTGGAGTTCGTCAGGTATGTCCTTTTATACAATACAGGTGACTGAACTGTCAGCGGGTTCTGTGGTGTAGTGGTTATCACGTCTGCTTTACACGCAGAAGGTCGCGAGTTCGAACCTCGCCAGAACCTCGTCATATTTTTTCTTTTTTTTTTTAAATTGCAAAATTGTTTCCCCCTTCTAACCTTTGTCACAATGTTTATGCAGCATGGTTATTTAATTTATTTACAGGTACAAGAATATAACTGTTGAATATTATCATTACAACTGAAATAAGAACATATTGTAAATGTCAGCGGTAACTACCGCTATATGTTCAACTATATGTTGAAGACGTAATAGAAAGCACATATAGTGCCATAACAGTTGGGGTGTGATGAAGTCCAGGTATACAGAGATGTGGAAAAAAAAAAGTTTGTTGCATCGCAATCAACCCCACGTTTGTGTGTATGTGTGTTTTATTTCTGTTTGTGATCTCTTGGCAAGTTTACGTTCAGTAATTAGCCATTGCTTTTTGATCGATCGGCACTCATACCATTGTTTTAATAAAAACCCAACGCAATGCGGTCTGCTGCCAAATCGCCCACAGCTATGTTTCGAACGCGGTTTCGGGATTACAAATTGCGTCGTAACTCCTGGGCCACAAAGCCGGCTTAAGGCGTTAGATGTATATTTGTAGAGACCAATCGGTACTCGGGGCGTGGTTTGGCCAGCTGCACGTGCCGACTTTACCTCTCAAGACAACTCCTGGTACCCATGTTAGGTAATGTTCGCATTGTATTGTGGGGTGCAACCACGCATACATACTGTACTGTTAGCCTTGTATTGTGAGGTGCACCCACGCATACATACTGTACTGTTAGCCTTGTATTGTGGGGTGCACCCATTCATACATACTGTACTGTTAGCCTTGTATTGTGAGGTGCACCCACTCATACATACTGTACTGTTAGCCTTGTATTGTGGGGTGCACCCACTCATACATACTGTACAGTTAGCCTTGTATTGTGGGGTGCACCCACTCATACATACTGTACTGTTAGCCTTGTATTGTGGGGTGCACCCATTCATACATACTGTACTGTTAGCCTTGTATTGTGGGGTGCACCCACTCATACATACTGTACTGTTAGCCTTGTATTGTGGGGTGCACCCACTCATACATACTGTACTGTTAGCCTTGTATTGTGAGGTGCACCCACTCATACATACTGTACTGTTAGCCTTGTATTGTGGGGTGCACCCATTCATACATACTGTACTGTTAGCCTTGTATTGTGGGGTGCACCCACTCATACATACTGTACTGTTAGCCTTGTATTGTGGGGTGCACCCACTCATACATACTGTACTGTTAGCCTTGTATTGTGGGGTGCAACCACGCATACATACTGTACTGTTAGCCTTGTATTGTGGGGTGCACCCACTCATACATACTGTACAGTTAGCCTTGTATTGTGGGGTGCACCCACTCATACATACTGTACTGTTAGCCTTGTATTGTGGGGTGCACCCACTCATACATACGTACTGTTAGTCTTGTATTGTGGGGTGCACCCATTCATACATACTGTACTGTTAGCCTTGTATTGTGGGGTGCACCCACTCATACATACTGTACTGTTAGCCTTGTATTGTGGGGTGCACCCACTCATACATACTGTACTGTTAGCCTTGTATTGTGAGGTGCACCCACGCATACATACTGTACAGTTAGCCTTGTATTGTGGGGTGCACCCACTCATACATACTGTACTGTTAGCCTTGTATTGTGGGGTGCACCCATTCATACATACTGTACTGTTAGCCTTGTATTGTGGGGTGCACCCACTCATACATACTGTACTGTTAGCCTTGTATTGTGGGGTGCACCCACTCATACATACTGTACTGTTAGCCTTGAATTGTGGGGTGCACCCACTCATACATACTGTACTGTTAGCCTTGTATTGTGGGATGCACCCATTCATACATACTGTACTGTTAGCCTTGTATTGTGGGGTGCACCCACTCATACATACTGTCCTGTCATGTTAATATGGTACACCCACTTGACACTTGCTGTTCTTTAATGTTAGTGTGTTGTCAAGTACACCCACTGAAACCTGCCGTAATGACATGTCACTGACATCTACTGCCATGTAATAACACTGACATCTACTGCCATGTAATGACACTGACACCAACTACCATGTAATTACACTGACATCTACTACCATGTAATAACACTGACATCTACTGCCATGTAATAACACTGACATCTACTGCCATGTAATTACACTGACACCCACCGTCATGTAATGACACTCATACCTACTGCCATGTAATGACACTGACACCCACTGTAATGTAATGACACTCATACCTACTGCCATGTAATGAAACTAACACCTACTGCTATGTAATGACACTGACATCTACTGCCATGTAATGACACTGACACCTACTGCTATGTAATGACACTGCCATGTAATGACACTCATACCTACTGCCATGTAATGAAACTAACACCTACTGCTATGTAATGACACTGACACCCACTGTCATGTAATGACACTGACACCTACTTCTATGTAATTACACTGACACCCACTGTCATGTAATGACACTGACATCTACTGCCATGTAATGACACTCATGCGTACTGCCATGTAATGACACTGACACCTACTGAAATGTAATAACACTGACACCTACTGCCATGTAATGACACTCATGCCTACTGCCATGTAATGACACTGACACCTACTGCCATGTAATGACACTGACACCTACTGCCATGTAATGACACTCATGCCTACTGCCATGTAATGACACTGACACTTACTGCCATGTAATGACACTGACACCTACTGCCATGTAATGATACTGACACCTACTGCCATGTAATGACACTGACACCTACTGCCATGTAATGACACTGACACCTACTGCCATGTAATGACACTGACACCTACTGCCATGTAATGACACTCATGCCTACTGCCATGTAATGACACTGACACCTACTGCCATGTAATGAAACTGACACCTACTGCCATGTAATGATACTGACACCTACTGCCATGTAATGACACTGACACCTACTGCCATGTAATGACACTGACACCTACTGCCATGTAATAACACTGACACCCACTGCCTTGTAATAACACTGACACCTACTGCCATGTAATGACACTGACACCTACTGCCATGTAATAACACTGACACATACTGCCTTGTAATGACACTGACACCTACTGCCATGTAATGACACTGACACCTACTGCCATGTAATGATACCGACACCTACTGCCATGTAATGGACACTGACACCTACTGCCATGTAATGACACTGACACCTACTGCCTTGTAATAACACTGACACCTACTGCCATGTAATGACACTCACACCTACTGCCATGTAATAACACTGACACCTACTGCCTTGTAATAACACTGACACCTACTGCCATGTAATGACACTGACACCTACTGCCATGTAATGACACTGACACCTACTGCCATGTAATAACACTGACACCTACTGCCATGTAATGACACTGACACCTACTGCCTTGTAATAACACTGACACCTACTGCCATGTAATGACACTCATGCCTACTGCCATGTAATGACACTGACACCTACTGCCATGTAATAACACTGACACCTACTGCCATGTAATAACACTGACACCTACTGCCTTGTAATAACACTGACACCTACTGCCATGTAATGACACTCATGCCTACTGCCATGTAATGACACTGACACCTACTGCCTTGTAATAACACTGACACCTACTGCCATGTAATGACACTCATGCCTACTGCCATGTAATGACACTGACATCTACTGCCATGTAATGACACTGACACCTACTGCCTTGTAATAACACTGACACCTACTGCCATGTAATGACACTCATGCCTACTGCCATGTAATGACACTGACATCTACTGCCATGTAATGACACTGACATCTACTGCCTTGTAATGACACTGACATCTACTGCCATGTAATGACACTGACATCTACTGCCATGTAATGACACTGACATCTACTGCCATGTAATGACACTGACATCTACTGCCTTGTAATGACACTGACATCTACTGCATGTAATGCACTGACATCCTACTGCCTTGTAATGACACTGACATCTACTGCCATGTAATGACACTGACATCTACTGCCATGTAATGACACTGACATCTACTGCCATGTAATGACACTGACACCTACTGCCTTGTAATAACACTGACACCTACTGCCATGTAATGACACTCATGCCTACTGCCATGTAATGACACTGACATCTACTGCCATGTAATGACACTGACACCTACTGCCTTGTAATAACACTGACACCTACTGCCATGTAATAAAACATGACACCTACTGCCTTGTAAATAACACTGACACCTACTGCCATGTATGACACTCATGCCTACTGGCGACATGTAATGACACTGGACACCTACTGCCATTGTAAATAACACTTGACACCTACTGCCATGTAATAAACCACTGACACCTACTGCCATGTAATAACACTGGACACCTACTTGCCTTGTAATAACACTGACACCTACTGCCATGTATGACACAATGGAACTCATGCCTACTGCCATGTAATGACACCGACATCTAACTGCCATGTAATGACACTGACATCTACTGCCTTGTAATGGACCACATGATCATCTATCTGCCAATGTAATGACACTGACATCTACTGCCTTTGTAATGGACCACTGACATCTACTGCACATGTGAATGACACTGACATCTACTGCCATGTAATGCAACACTGACATCTACTGCCATGTAATGACACTGACACCTACTGCTTGTCATAACCACTGGACACCTACTTACTGCCATGTAATGACACTACATGGCCTACTGCCATGTAATTGACACTGACATCTATATGCCATGTAATGACACTGACACATACTGCCTTGTAATACCACTGACACCTACTGCCCATGTAGGACCTACATGCCCTACTGCCATGTACACTGACACCTACTGCCATGTAATATACACTGACTACCTACTGCCATTGTAATAACACTGGACACCTACTGGCCATTGTAATAACACTGACACTACTGCCATTGATGACTCATGCCGACCATGTATGACCTGACACCTACTGCCATGTAAATGACACTCATGACACCTACTTGCCATGTAATACAATGAAACCTACTGCCATGTAATAACACTGACACCATACTGCCATGTAATAACACTGACACCTACTGCCATGTAATAACACTGACACCTACTGCCATGTAATAACACTGACACCTACTGCCATGTAATAACACTGACACCTACTGCCATGTAATAACACTGACACCTACTGCCATGTAATAACACTGACACCTACTGCCATGTAATGACACTGACACCTACTTGCCATGTAATAACACTGACACCTACTGCCATGTAATAACACTGACACCTACTGCCATGTAATAACACTGACACCTACTGCCTTGTAATAACACTGACACCTACTGCCATGTAATGACACTCATGCCTACTGTCATGTAATAACACTGACACCTACTGCCATGTAATAACACTGACACTTACTGCCTTGTAATGACACTGACACCTACTGCCTTGTAATAACACTGACACCTACTGCCATGTAATAACACTGACACCTACTGCCATGTAATAACACTGACACCTACTGCCTTGTAATAACACTGACACCTACTGCCTTGTAATAACACTGACACCTACTGCCATGTAATGACACTGACACCTACTGCCTTGTAATAACACTGACACCTACTGCCATGTAATGACACTGACACCTACTGCCATGTAATGACACTGACACCTACTGCCTTGTAATGACACTGACACCTACTGCCTTGTAATGACACTGACACCTACTGCCTTGTAATAACACTGACACCTACTGCCATGTAATGACACTGACACCTACTGCCATGTAATGACACTGACACCTACTGCCATGTAATGACACTGACACCTACTGCCTTGTAATAACACTGACACCTACTGCCATGTAATAACACTGACACCTACTGCCATGTAATGACACTGACACCTACTGCCATGTAATAACACTGACACCTACTGCCTTGTAATAACACTGACACCTACTGCCATGTAATAACACTGACACCTACTGCCTTGTAATGACACTGACACCTACTGCCTTGTAATGACACTGACACCTACTGCCATGTAATGACACTGACACCTACTGCCATGTAATGACACTGACACCTACTGCCATGTAATGACACTGACACCTACTGCCTTGTAATGACACTGACACCTACTGCCTTGTAATAACACTAACACCTACTGCCATGTAATGACACTCATGCCTACTGCCATGTAATGACACTGACACCTACTGCCTTGTAATAACACTGACACCTACTGCCTTGTAATGACACTGACACCTACTGCCTTTTAATAACACTGACACCTACTGCCATGTAATGACACTGACACCTACTGCCATGTAATGACACTGACACCTACTGCCTTGTAATGACACTGACACCTACTGCCTGGTAATAACACTGACACCTACTGCCATGTAATGACACTGACACCTACTGCCATGTAATGACACTGACACATACTGCCTTGTAATAACACTGACACCTACTGCCATGTAATAACACTGACACCTACTGCCTTGTAATAACACTGACACCTACTGCCATGTAATAACACTGACACCTACTGCCTTGTAATAACACTGACACCTACTGCCATGTAATGACACTGACACCTACTGCCATGTAATGACACTGACACCTACTGCCATGTAATGACACTGACACCTACTGCCATGTAATGACACTGACACCTACTGCCATGTAATGACACTGACACCTACTGCCATGTAATGACACTGACACCTACTGCCTTGTAATAACACTGACACCTACTGCCATGTAATGACACTGACACCTACTGCCATGTCTTGTCACTGACACTTACTTCCATGTCATGTCACTGCCACTTACTGCCATGTCATGTGGAGTATGCTCATTCTCCAGCAACAACACAGGTTTAGATAAACAAGACCGGCGGAGAAGGGTCAAGGCCAGCGATGTCAAAGGTCGTGCAGAGAGGTCAGAGAACCCTCACTATATTTGTCATTTACTCTTAGTTGAAGTCGCTGTGCCTGTTATTGTTTGTGGTTATCACACAATAAAATAGTTGTGACTGTTATTGTTTACTGATATCACTCCAATCCTCTATATTCACCACAATTCTGTATTTACACATCAATCGTTTATATTCACACCAATCGTTTATATTCACACCAATCTTATATATTCACACCAATCGTGTATAATATTCACACCTGTCTTGTATATTCACATCAATCCTCTATATTCACATCAATCTTGTAGTTAGTTAGTTAGTTAGTTAGTCGACAGATATCCTCATTGCACATCGAACCATTCAGTCCATAAGTGCTCGGATCCCCTCCTGGGCAAATCCCGCAGCGTGTAGCGGCTAACGACGCCAGTTCTGTGTTGGTTTATCAATCTTCTTTGGCTTCCTGCGTAGTGTTCTTGTTTGGCCACCCCTCTTTTAATTTGCTGTTCTCGCAGTCTGGCCATGGTTGTAGATTCACAGTCATCACTTGGTTCACGCAAAAGTCTTACTTCTCGTAGAGCATTCAGTATGTCAGCCTGGTCCATGGCGCGCCCGCCCTCCACAGTAGCCTCACCTGCGAGCTTGTCAGCCCGCTCATTTCCTTGTACTCCCGCATGCCCTGGCACGAAGATGAAACTAATCTTTGCCAGCCGAGACCGCTCCAGAGACAGTAACCACTCTCTTCGGATCCCCCCCCCCCCCCACATCTCTATCCTCTTGATCATGTTCATTGAGTCGCTAAGGAAACATGCCCTAGTGAATGTCTGTGTCTCGAGCCATGTTATTGCTTTACTTACTGCCATGACTTTCATAGTCAGGCTACTTGTGGTCTCAGTGAAAGCACCAGTCCTCCTTCACAATTCTCCCTCCGGCCCGAGCCGTAAAGGCCCATGAGCTTCTCACATGTCGGACGACCGACCCATCTGTGTAGATGACAGCATCACCGTCTAGCGAATTCTCGAAAATCAACGCTTGTACTTCAGCCTCCACAGCAGCCGGATTTTCTTGTCTGCATTTTCTATCTAGTTGGATGCAAACTGAAAAGGATGTGCAGAAATCTGTTGGCACTTGTAACCACTCCTCGCCAGGTTCTCAGTCCTCAAGTGAACACACCTGTTGAAGAATGTCTTCTGCTTGACCCATCCACGACCGTCCTCTTTTTAACCTGCTTCCCTTCACCTTCCTAATTTCACTATGCAGTGGATGTTGTGTGTTTGCGTTAACTCTGAGGTAGGCGCGTGCTCTGCAAACTTGTATTCTGTCTTCAATGGTGGAAAATCAAGAAGGTAGCACATCGCCCTGCATGACTGTATCTCTTGTACATCCAAGAAAATGCGCATAGCTTCATTATGTATCCTTTCCATCCTTTGTATCTGCTTACGGCTGAGAGTCAGAATTGCCATTGCATACTCAAAAACAGACATGACCAGCCATTTGTACAGAAGACATAGATGGCGCTGCTCACAGTTTGCTGCCGCCATCACCCGCATTGCAGCCAAACCCCGCTTGGCCTTTGTTATCACCTGGTCTATGTGCTCATTATAAGCAAGGCTTCGATCAAACCGTATCCCCAGGTAATTCATTGCCTACGTTCTTTCCACCGTCTCTGAACACAGCATTACAGTTGGTGTTGGATTGTTGACAATATCATTATTCAACAACTAAGTCACTGTTGCCTTTGTTGGGTTGACCATTGCCCCAGCTTCATCACACCAAGTACTTATGCGACTGAGTTCGGTTTGTAGTTCCACAGCAACCTCCTCTCTATCCTTACCCTGACGATACACTAAAACATCATCGGCATATGACAATGTCCTACCAGGTCCAGTGATCTGCTCACTGGTGATTCTCACTGTGTAGGCGTTGAACAGCACCGGAGATAATGGTGATCTCTGTGGTAGGCCAGGATATATTGTTGTTGGTTCCGAAGTCCAACTGCCACATCTAAAAACTACTTTCCGTTGGAAGAGGGCTGCAGCGATCCAACTAAGGAGGAATTGACTTATTTTGAGTTCAAGAAGCTCAGTCTTGTATATTCACACCAATCTTCTATATTCACATCAGTCTTGTATATTCACACCATTCTTGTATATTTATACCAATCCTCTATATTCACTCCAATCCTTTATATTCACTCCAAACCTGTATATTCACACCAATCTTGTATATTGACTCAATCTTGTATAGTCAAAAGAATCCTCTATATTCACACCAATCTTGAATATTCATACCAATCGTGTATATTAACACTAATCCTCTATATTTATACCAATCTTGTATATTCACAGTCAGTCAGGTCTTAGTCAGATATGACTGAGCTACCGTATAACAGTAGACGGTACTACCTGGTCTCTGTTAGCGCCGAACGTTGGGCGGCGCTTACCAAACCCGACACCCCACATTGTGCCAACGGCTTCGGGCGGAAGAGCGCAATTGGGAGGGTACAAGCCTTACCCTGGTGCGAGGAAATGCAAGCTAAAGACAAAATTGTCATGGCAGGGCAGACCAGGCCCTAAGCCTTGGTTGGCGACTGGTCTAGGATCGAAGCTCCGACAGGCGGACAGTTAGAGCATTGCTTTGCTGATCCGGCAGCTTCTGCAGCTTGTCTTGTTCCAGATGTAGGGGTGCTACCTTTCCTCTGGAGTGAACTAGGCGGGCCGAGAGAGGGATCATGCTGCATGGGCAACACATGATCTCTATATTTTAGCCCAGGCTTTGTGCTATGGAGAGGCAAAATTTTAACTCCAAAAAACCCCTGGTCGTTAAA
>JACEFZ010024880.1:0-100748 GCA_014155875.1 Cepaea nemoralis
TTCTGGCAAATACTTTTCCAACAATACACATAAGTGAGATACCCCTATAGTAGTTGCAGACGCTCCGATCGCCCTTGTTCTTGTACAATGTTATGATACTTAAATCTTTGAAATCCTGTGGGACTTGTCCTTCTCGCCAGCATAGCTCTATTAGCTGGTGGATCTGTAGAGTGAGTGTGTCTTGCCCACTCCTGATAACCTCTATTGGAATCCCATCCTTACCTGGAGCCTTGCCAGATGCAAGTTCATTTATAGCACACTTAACTTCTGTTATGGTGGGAAGTGTGTCCAGGTGGTCAAGAGTTGGTAGAGCCTCTATGGCGTTGAGGGCATCATCCGCTAGTTTGGTCTCACTTGAGTAAAGCTCCAAATAGTGCTCTACCCATCTGTCCATCTGCTGTTTCTTATCAGTTATATGACTTCTCCAGTCAAGGTTTTCAATCGTGCACTTCTTGTGATCATTGGACCACAAGCTTTCTTTATTCCTTCATTCATGCTTCTGATGTTTCTCTTATCACTTGCGATTTGAATGGACTCACATAACTTGATCCAATAATCATTTGCACACTGCCTGGCAGCCTTTTGCACATCCTTCCTAGCTTGCCTTAGCTCACTCAGTGTGTTACGCGTTGGTCTTTCCTTGTTTCTTATCAATCAAGGGCTGCAGCGTCTCGCTGTTTGCCGCAAACCAGTCCTGCCTCTTATGATCCACAGTGTCGTAAACCCCTACGGCAGTTTTATAAAGAGTTTCCTTAAGTTGACCCCACTTTTCATTTACAGTACAATTTTCTGGTGTATCAGTGAAAGCGTCTTCAAGTTGACGTTGAAACTGAAAGCACTTTTCAGGATCGTGAGTGTTAATAATATTAATCCTGGGGCTAGATTTGTGTTTAGCTGTGTAGATTCTCTTTGGTCTCAGTCTAACCCTTGCAACAACCAAAGAATGATCTCGTATCACAGTCAGCACTGTGTTAACTTCGAGTCAATGATATATGGTTCAGATGTTGTCTCCGTGTGATGATGAAGTCCAGCTGATGCCAATGGCCGGATCTTGTATGTTTCCATGTGACCTTATGCATCTCTTTTGTTTTAAAAAAGGAGTTTGTAATTCATAGGTCATTACTGGTGCAATGCTCCAGCAGCCTTTGCCCATTTTCATTTATGCGACCGATGTTGTATTTTCCAAGGCACACTGGCCATGAACTCGAGTCCTTTCCCACACGAGAATTGAAATCACCGAGCATATTAATGTAGTCAGATTTTGGAACTGCCTTGATCACGGAGTCTAACTCCCCATAGAACGAATCCTTCACATCATCAGAGGAATCGAGTGTCGGTGCATATGCAGTAATAATGGTGGCAAAACCACAAGAGGCTGCCAAGCGCAGGGATAATAGTCTTTCATTTCCTCCTACTGGAATTTCAATCATTCCCAGTAGCAAATTCTTCACTGCAAAGCCCACACCGTATTGCTTTTTTTCTGTCTGCCCTCTACCCTTCCAAAAAAAAGGTGTAATTGTTTTCCCTGAGTGACCCTTCCTCAGCGAGGCGAGTCTCCTGCAGACCAGCAATATCAATGTTAAGACGATTGAGTTCGGCATCAATCACAGCCGTTTTTCTCACATCGTCAATATTGGTCAAGTCAGTGGAAAATCATGGACACATGGTTCTCACGTTCCAGGTTACACAAGCTTGAGGTGTCTATTTTTCTTTTTTATTAGTACCTGGTGTATTGGTTTTACAGCCTGCGGTTCAGATTTTGTCCTAGCCCCAAGCACCCATTGAAGCAGGTCGGCTGTGGCGGATCAGCACCCAATTGGCCGGGGGCTGCCCAGCTTGAGGCGGGAGGTAGCTGATCAGTGACACCTGTAGGTGTCTCCCACTGTCAGAGGCAACGCGTGGCGCCCCATATCTACGCCAATTGACAGGGACTTATAACCCGTAACAGTTGCCTCTCGCTTTGATTCCGAGACCAGTTAAGACCAGAGATGGAGTTATCGCCTCTCCATAGCACAAAGCCCGGGCTAAAATATAGAGATTATGTGTTGCCCATGCAGCATGATCCCTCTCTCGGCCTGCCTAGTTCAGTCCAGAGGAAAGGTAATACCCCTACATCTGGAACAAGACAAGCTGCAGAAGCTGCCGGATCAGCAAAGCAATGCTCTAACTGTCCGACAGAGACACGTCATAGGGGAGCACAGTATTTAAATGAAATAGCCACTTTATATTGGATTTGTGGCCTTTGGCGGCTGTGATACAGAATCTCCTTGGACATCGATGAGTCTTTATGGAATCTCACAGAAGATCTGTAACTTGATCAAGGCAACATATAAAGACATGGAATCTAATCTTCATGACAGAACATTAACAGATAGGTTTGAAATACGAACAGGAGTGCGACTGGGAAGCCTTTAGACATCTCTCGGTGGAAATGCCAGAATTATTGTAATGCTTTTCTCGCCAGCCACAAAGTTATCCCATACTTGTTCCTCTTCTCCAGCCAGTCTTAAATGTGTTACCGATTCTGTGCTTTTCTGGATGCGTTTCTCCGACCTCTTCATCTTTTGTATTCGCTTCTTTCACACTCCTTATCACTTCTTCGTCGCCTTCTTTACTAACCAGAAGGCCTTTTCAAGCTGCTGCTAATGATGATTGGACAAAGTTTGTCTTCAGTCTGGTCTTTTCGCGCAAGGCACAATGATTCAGCAGGATCTTTATTCTTCCTCTTCTTCTTTTCTCCTATTGCATTTGCCGTGAAAAGCCGCAACAAGATGGTAGATATTTTGTTATTAAATTGTTTTGTTTGGTAGTTTGTCGTATGTGATTTCTTCAGTCTCTTTAATTTATAGCCAACTCTTCCTGTGTCGTCTTCTCACCTTGTATCCCGATTTTAGTGTTACACAGGTAACTGACACACGTCACATAATTACACAGGTAACTGACACAAGTCACACAATTACAAAGGTAACTGACACAAGTCACATAATTACACAGGTAACTGACACACATCACATAATTACACAGGTAACTGACATAAGTCACATAATTACACAGGTAACTGACACACATCACATAATTACACAGGTAACTGACACATGTCACATGATTACACAGGTAACTGACACAAGTCACATAATTACACAGGTAACTGACACACGTCACATGATTACATACATGCTTACACAGATCAATTCCAAGGCCAACCAGAAGTTTGAAATGAACCACAATTCAATGCTTTTTCAGAGGCATACACCGGGAGAGAAGCCATCAAGACCGGGACTTCCAAACCCGGTCTGAAAACAGCCAGTAGCCACCCTTTACTCCCGTCTGGGGTCTCCTGGGGCTCAGGGGAGGATGACCATAACCGCTAGATGATATGTATTTCATACCCACCAACACACAGCGAGTACGGACTTGTCCTCGACCATCTCAACACATCCTGATGATGAGAGAGCCAACCGTCCTAACTAACGACCAACACTTTTCTGTGGTCACCTCTCATTTTCCTTTAAGTTTCTTTTCTTATTTTCCCAGAGACAATGTCCCTATTAAATGTTCTTTCCGTTTCTCATGTCCACGTAACTTGTTAAATTTCATGTCTGTGATCAATAGTTACTTTAGTGTGTACTCAACTGTTCGCGGTCCAGTAGTGGGCGAAGAAATATCCAGGAGGGCAAGAACAACTACAGTTTCCTAAATATACACAGACAAGTTATGGGGAACCCACCGAATACTGCCACACTTACACACATCACATGATTACACAGGTTACACACATCACATGATCACACATGACAAGTTTACACCAGTAGCTTACATCACATGATTACACAGATAACTTATATCACATAATTGCACAGGTAACTTGCACATGTCACATGATTACATACATAATTGCACAGATAACTTACACATGTCACATGATTACATACATAACATTACACAGGTAACTTACACACGTCACATGATTACACAGATAACTTACACATTTCACATGATTACACAGATAACTTACACATGTCATATGATTACACAGATAACTTACACACATAACATTATTACACAGGTAACTTACACATGATTACATACATAACATGACTACACAGGTAACTTACACATGTCAAATGATTACATACATGATTACACATGTAACTTACACATCACCTGATTACACACAACATTATTACACAGATAACTTACACATGTCACATGATTACACAGATAACTTACACATGTCACATGATTACACAGATAACTTACACATGTCACATGATTACACAGATAACTTTACACATCACATGATTACACAGATAACTTACACATGTCACATGATTACACAGGTAACTTACACATGTCACATGATTACACAGATAACTTACACATGTCACATGATTAAATACATAACATGATTACACAGGTAACTTACACACATCACATGAATACACAGGTAACATACGAACATCACATGATTACACACATAACATGATTACACATAACATACACGCATCATATGATTACCCAGGTAACACACATTACATGATTACATACATGACATTTTTACACAGATAATTTAAATACATAACATGATTACATAGATAACTTACACATATCACATGAACTTACACATATCATGATTACACAGGTAACTTACACATGTCACATTATTACATACATGATTACATACATCCCATGATTACAGAGGTAACTTACACACATCACATTATTACATACACAACATGAATACACAGGTAACTTACACACATCACATTACATACATCCCATGACTATGCAGGTAACTTAACACACATCATATGATTACATACACAACATGAATACATAGGTAACTTACACAAATCATATGATTACATACACATGATTACACAGGTAACTTACACACATCACATGATTACAAAGGTTAACTTACACACATGATTACACATTTAACTTACACACATGATACAAATTACATACACAACATGATTATACAAGTAACTTACACTCATCACATGATTACACGAGTAACTTACAGACATCATACAAATTATACATACAACATGACTACACAGGTAAATTACACACATCACATGATTACATACATGACATGATTACACAGGTAACTTACACATGATTACATATGTAACCTACACACATCACATAATTCCACAGGTAACTGACACAACTGTGGTTACAGAAGTCAAGGCAGCTGCACATATCACTGGCACCCATTTGAACAAATGCACAAGAATGATAACACAGGTAAACATGATCATACAATAAATGTAATCTCCTGTACATGCAAGCTGAGTGTACTTCAACAAGTTCATCACATGAATAGACAGGACAAGAACATGTACACAAGGAATTGCAGACATATAATAACACAGATATATTGTTACATGCGAGATAACAGTGCTGGCGATTGATTCAACACCACTGTCTCGTCCTCTCATTGCTGGACTCAGGATTACTGTCTCATCCTCTCATTGCTAGAACCAAGATTACTGTCTTGCCATCTTACTGTCTTGTCCTGTCACTGCTAGAACTAGGATTACTGTCTTGTCCTGTCACTGTTAGAACCAGGATTATTGTCTTGTCCCATCACTGCTAGAACCAGGATTACTGTCTTGTCCTGTCACTGCTAGAACCAGGATTACTGTCTTGTATTCTCACTGTCTTGTCTTGTCCTGTCACTGCTAGAACTTGGATCACTATCTTGACCTGTCATTGCTGGACCCAGGATCACTGTCTTATCCTCTCACTATCTTGTCCTATCACTGCTAGAACCAGGATTACTGTCTTGTCCTGCCACTGCTAGAACTAGGATTACTGTCTTGTCCTGTCACTACTAGAACCAGGATTACTGTCTTCTCCTGTCACTGCTAGAACCTGGATCACTGTCTTGTCCCCCCACAGGTAATTGTGGCTGGAGCAGTAGTATGAGTGTGTATTATGTCACATACTCTAGACTTCACCAACAACTAGCACACTGTGGCTGGAGCAGTAGTATGTGTGTGTATTATGTCAAATACTCTAGACTTCACCAACAACTAGGACACTGTGGCTGGAGCAGTAGTATGTGTGTGTATTATGTCACATACTCTAGACTTCACCAACAACTAGGTCACTGTGGCTGGAGCAGTAGTATGTGTGTGTATTATGTCAAATACTCTAGACTTCACCAACAACTAGGTCACTGTGGCTGGAGCAGTAGTATGTGTGTGTATTATGTCAAATACTCTAGACTTCACCAACAACTAGGTCACTGTGGCTGGAGCAGTAGTATGTGTGTGTATTATGTCAAATACTCTAGACTTCATCAAGCAGGACACTGTGGCTGGAGCAGTAGTATGTGTGTGTATTATGTCAAATACTCTAGACTTCACCAACAACTAGGAAACTGTGGCTGGAGCAGTAGTATGTGTGTGTATTATGTCAAATACTCTAGACTTCACCAACAACTAGGACACTGTGGCTGGAGCAGTAGTATGTGTGTGTATTGTGTCAAATACTCTAGACTTCACCAACAACTAGGACACTGTGGCTGGAGCAGTAGTATGTGTGTGTATTATGTCACATACTCTAGACTTCATCAACAACTAGGACACTGTGGCTGGAGCAGTAGTATGTGTGTGTATTATGTCACATACTCTAGACTTCACCAACAACTAGGACACTGTGGCTGGAGCAGTAGTATGTGTGTGTATTGTGTCAAATACTCTAGACTTCACCAACAACTAGGAAACTGTGGCTGGAGCAGTAGTATGCAAACACAGAAGTGTGTGTGTATGTATTATGTCACATACTCTAGACTTCACCTACTGTCCTCTACCCTTTAAAGCAGAATATGAACAACAAAGAAATAGTAAATTCCAGCCTCTCTCTCTCTCTATCTGTCTCTCTCCCTCCCTCCCCACATGCATTGTCTGCCAAGCATACAAGAGCTCAAGGTCCTGATGTATGTCTTGAAATGAGGAAGAGAGAAGGGCGACTCATGAGCTGCTGACAGGCCTGTCCATCTGTGAATGTTTCTTCTTGCAATGTGACATCAGCGATGTCTTCAGTGTGAACCCCTGTCCCACACTGGTCACAACTAAATGGAGCCAGCCCTGTGTGGGTGGTTGAGTGTCTCAGAAGCTCTCGTTTCTCCATGAAACTATCCTGGCACACATCACACTGATATGGTTTGACACCGGTGTGCTTGCGCTCATGCCGAACCAGGCTAGATTTATTGGCATATCCCTTTCCACAGACGGTACACTTGTGAAGCAGTTCACTGTTGTGAAGGGACATATGAGCTCGCAGTTTGGAGTTCTCCAGGAATGTCTTCCCACAAGCCTCACATTTATGCTTAAATATTTTAACCCCATAATGAGAGTTGAGGTGCCTCTCGTAGAACTTGCCCCTCTTCTTCCAGCTGAACTTCTTCTTGCAGACGGGACACTCTAAAGTGCTGTCCTTGTGGCTAGTCTCCATGTGGTAGTGCAGGTCTTTTCTAAAGGCAAACTTCTCACCACAAAATTCACACACTGTAATCTCAGCCTTGTGTCGGTGTTTGCTGCGCTTCTTGTGAGGTTTGGTCCACTTGGGATCCCTGGATCCCGTGGTGTCCAGGCTGGAAAATGTGCTCCCCAGATCCTGCACAGCCGAGCTGGCTGTGGAGGTAATCTCAGAGTCAAAGTAGCTGGTTGTGGCCGTTGATATTGACCTCGCCCCTTCTATTTCATCATCCTCTTCAGGATGTTCTAAGAAGAAATATTCGGATGACTTGCTGGTCCATTCCCTGACCTTCTGGACGGCCAGAACTTGGCTAATGTGCTCCTTCAGGTGTTCTGAGAGATCCTCCATCGAGTGACACGTGTACCTGCACGTGTTACACTGTAAACTGTTCTGACTAGCTCTCTCCAGCAAATAACTGGGACCTCCTCTGATCTCAGTGCCAACATTTGCATGGACTACTCGATCAAACACATGCTTGCTGTCTGACAACTGCTGTATAGCTGCAACCTGACTGTTGTCAGCTGGTGACACATTTCTAGTACGTGACAAGCCTGCATCTGTCACAACACCTCCAGAGACAGCCGTTTCTACTTCCGCCAGGTCTGCAGGACATGTTCAGCAGCTGCAGAGAAGCATTCATCTTTTCCTGCAGACTGGTGACACAGCTGGAGCTGACACTGTCCTGGGCAGCTGTAGGATTACTGCCCGTGCTAACATGGTTCTGCTCATGCATGTGTCGAATGAGAAAATGTCGTTTCTTGAACACCCTGTCACATACACTACACCGATGGGCTGCCAGAACCGGGCACTCTTTTTTCTGATGCCACAAGACTTTGTTTTTCTCAATCACTTTATCACAGAACTTGCAGGCCATCTTGAACTCACAAATATTGGCATCCTTCTCCTTGCTGCTGCTGTCTGCTGTCTGGTGACTCTTCTCCTCTGTGGGCGGAAGAAGTCCTGTGAGGAGTGAGGGCACCTTACCCTTCAACATCAGTTTCAGATATTTCTTCCACTTTTTCTTCTCATGATGGTCGTGGTGTCTGTGATGATGGCACTTGGTGTGGGTACAGTCATAGGAGTGCTGGAACAAGCACGGAAAAGAGCCGGCTTCCACATATTCATGATTGTGGTGAGGGCTGTGAGAAGGCACTTGTGTAGCTGCAGCCGCACTTGCTGGAAACTCATCTGTGGTGCTGGTGGAAGTTCCGTAAGCTGTGCTTGTTGAGAATGACTTCACTGAGGGCTCGTTGTCTTGCCTTGCTGAATATGTTAGGAAACTGCGAGCGAAATGGGGGTGGAGGAAACGGGGGTCGAAATGGTACACACGGGGGAAAGGGCATAAATGGAAACATAGATGGTGGTGGAGGTCTGAAGGGGAAGTGTGACCAAGGAGGTCCAAACCCATAGGGATGGTGGAAGGGGTGATGGGGACGCATGGGTCGCATGAAAGGTGGGGAGGGGTAGGGAGAAAAGTGAATGTGTGACTGATGAGAAGCTGAGACACCCTGAGCCAACTTCTGCTGATGTTTCTCAAATTTGTGCAGGACCAGATGACATTCCACCTCAAATCTGCTCTCAAAATTGGTGTCTCCACATTCATAGCATTTGAGTGTCTGAGTTTTCTCTGGACTTTCATCATAATGAGCTTCCATCCAGTGTCGGGTCAGTTTGATTTTGTTGGGAAATCTCAGATTGCAACTGTCACAGCTGTAGACCCCTCCATGAGCATGCTTCATGTGTCGCTTGAGGCCCATGTCTGAGGCAAACCAGTTCTGGCAGACATCACACTGTGCTGTTTTCTCCTTCAGCCTGCAAGTCCAGCGTCTGTGAGCTGCTAGATATACGGATTTCTCAAAAGTCTCACCACACGTGCACACAAAGGTCTGCTGCTGGTGCTCCCTGCCTGCAGCCAGGTCTCCAGTGGAAGAGGTTCTAGCACTGGGTAAGCTGCCAGACGTGTGTACCCCCAGGCCACCACCAGCAGCCTGTCTGTCGTGGTGATGTTCATCACGATGTTCGTCGACATCATCATGATGTTCCACAAAACTCAGTTTTCTTGAAAATTCTGGGGCAAGCTGAGTGGAAATGCCACTAGCGCCTTGAGGTTCCAGGTCCACAGATGCATAACCCCTGTCACTGCCGCCCAGGCTGTCATTTGGTGTACCACCTTCCATCAGTCTGTCCGTGGTTCAATATATCCAAACTGAACCTGCAAATAACAAGACAATCTGTCACTAACATCAACATCTCCACATGACCAGAAACCACATCTATCAACTGTTTACTACTCACATACACATATCTAGAAACCATATCTGTCAACAACTGTTTACTGCTCATATACACATATCTAGAAACCAGATCTGTCAACAACTGTTTACTGCTCATATACACATATCTAGAAACCAGATATGTCAACAACTGTTTACTACTCACATACACATATCTAGAAACCATATCTGTCAACGACTGTTTACTGCTCATATACAAATATCTAGAAACCAGATCTGTCAACAACTGTTTACTGCTCATATACACATATCTAGAAACCATATCTGTCAACAGCTGTTTACTGCTCATATACACACATACACATGACCAGAAACCAGATATGTCAACAACTGTTTAGTGTTCATATGCACATATCTAGAAACCAGATCAGTCAACAGCTGTTTACTGCTCATATACACACATACACATACACATGACCATAAACCAGATCTGTCAACAAATGTTTACTGCTCATATACACACATCTAGAAACCAGATCTGTCAACAACTGTTTACTGTTCATAAACACATATCTAGAAACCAGATCTGTCAACAAACAACAGTTTACTGATCATATACAAATATCTAGAAACCAGATCTGTCAACAACTTTTACTGCTCATATACACACATACACATGACCAGAAACCAGATCTGTCAACAAATGTTTATTGCTCATATACACATATCTAGAAACCAGATCTGTCAACAACTGTTTACTGCTCATATACACATATCTAGAAACCAGATCTGTCAACAACTGTTTACTGCTCATATACACATATCTAGAAACCACTCATTACTACTCATAAACACACACATACATAACTAGAAACCAGATCTGTCAACTGTTTACTGCTCATATATAGAAACCAGATCTGTCAACAATTATTTACTACTCATATACACACATGCATAACTAGAAACCAGATCTGTCAACTGTTTACTGCTCATATACACACATACACATGACCAGAAACCAGATCTGTCAACAACTATTTACTACTCATATACACACATACATAATTAGAAACCAGATCTGTCAACAGCAGTTTACTGCTCATAAATACAAGTACATATAACTAGAAACCAGATATGTCACCAACTACTTACTACTCATATACACAAATACACATTGCTATAAACCAGATCTTGTCACCTACTGTATACTGCTCACACGTATACATAACTAGAAACCACATCTGTCACCTACTATTTACTGCTCACATATACACAACTAGAAACCACATATGTAACCTACTGTTTACTGCTCACATGTACACAACTTGAAACCACATCTGTCATCTACTGTTTAATGCTCACACATACACAAAACTAGAAACCACATGTCACCTACTGTTTACTGCTCACATGTACACAACTAGAAACCACATCTGTCACCTACTGTTTACTGCTCACACGTACACATAACTAGAAATCACATCTGTCACCTATTGTTTACTGTTCACACGTACACAACTTGAAACCACATCTGTCATCTACTGTTTACTGCTCACACGTACACATAACAAGAAACCACATCTGTCACCTACTGTTTACTGCTCACACGTACACATAACTAGAAACCACATGTCACCTACTGTTTACTGCTCACACGTACACATAACTAGAAACCACATCTGTCACCTACTGTTTACTGCTCACACGTACACATAACTAGAAACCACATCTGTCACCTACTGTTTACTGCTCACATGTACACATAACTAGAAACCACATCTGTCACCTACTGTTTACTGCTCACACATACACAACTAGAAACCACATCTGTCACCTACTGTTTACTGCTCACATGTACACATAACTAGAAACCACATCTGTCACCTACTGTTTACTGCTCACACGCACACAACTAGAAACCACATGTCACCTACTGTTTACTGCTCACATGTACACATAACTAGAAACCACATCTGTCACCTACTGTTTACTGCTCACACGTACACAACTAGAAACCAAATGTCACCTACTGTTTACTGCTCACATGTACACATAACTAGAAACCACATCTGTCACCTACTGTTTACTGCTCACACGTACACATAACTGGAAACCACATCTGTCACCTACTGTTTACTGCTCACACGTACATATAACTAGAAACCACATCTGTCACCTATTGTTTACGGCTCACACGTACACAACTAGAAACCACATCTGTCACCTATTGTTTACTGCTCACACGTACATAAATAGAAACCACATGTCACCTACTGTTTACTGCTCACACGTACATAACTAGAAACCACATCTGTCACCTACTGTTTACTGCTCATACATACACATAACTAGAAACCACATCTGTCACCTACTGTTTACTGCTCACATGTACACATAACTAGAAACCATATCTGTCATCTACTGTTTACTGCTCACATATACACATACAGTATTATGGCCATTATTATCATTTTTTGGAGACTATCATCTTGTTTATCATCATCATTTTAGCTGACATTTTTACCACCCTTTTAATCATTACCACCATCATGTTAGTTACTGCTCATTTGTTTGTACACCCGCATGCCCTAGCACAAAAATGAAACTAATCTTTGCCAGCCGAGACTGCTCTAGAGACAGCAACCACTCTCTTCGGATCCACACCATCTCTATCTTCTTGAGCATGCTCATTGAGTCGCTAAGGAAACATGCCCTTGTGAATGTCTGTGTCTCGAGCCATGTTATTGCTTTATTTACTGCTATGACTTCCATAGTCAGGCTACTTGTGGTCAAAGCAAAAGCACTAGAATCTTCTTTCACAATTCTCCCTCCATCCTGAGCCATAAAGGCCCATAAACTTCACACTTGTTGAACAACCGACCCATCTGTGTAAATGACAGCATCATCATCTAACGAATTCTCGAAGATCAACGCTTGCACTTCCACCTCCACAGCAGCCAGATTTTCTTGTCTGCATTTTCTGTTTAGTTGAATGCAAACTGAAAAAGACTACAGAAATCTTTTGGCACTTCATACCCAATCCTAGCCAGGTTCTAAGTTCTCAAGTGAACACACCTTCGGCATGACCCATCCATGACCCTCCTCTTTTTAACCTGCTGCCCTTTACCTTCTTAATTTCACTATGCAGTGGATGTTGTGTGTTTGCATTGACTCTGAAGTAGGCACGTGCTCTACAAATTTGTATTCTGTCTCCAATGGTTGGAAAATCAAGCCCTGCATGCTGTATCTCTTGTACATCCAAGAATAATATGCATAGCTTCATTCTGTATCCTTACCATCTGCTTATGGTTGACAGTCAAGATCGCCATCGCATACTCCAAAACAGAAAGGACCAGACCCTCGTAAAGGAGATATAGATGGCACTGCTAACAGTTTGCCGCCGCCATCACCCGCATCACAGCCGAACCTCGCTTGGCCTTTGTTATCACCTGGTCTGGTTCCAAATGTTGCTGTATGTAGCCGGGGCGCAGTGTTGGGGTGAGCGCCCAACATTGCTTAAATACCCCAATGGCTCGTGAATACATAACCTATGCAGCAAAAGTCCAACTCCTGGCCTTCACGTGGCGGAACTGTTTAAACTGCCTTCACGTGGCGGAACTGTTTAAACTAACAGGAGAAGGGGCGACGGCGAGTTTCTGGCACCGGAAAATAACCAGTATGCTCTAGATGTGTATGCACGTACATGCATGCGCAGACACGTGTGTGCGCGCGTACACATCTACACTCAAGTGAGACCACAGTCTGCTCTAGCAAAGAAAGGTGCTGAAGACGGAGGCAACCAGCCAGGAGGCGCACCACAGAAATCAGGATGCCACGCAATCACGCAAAATGGAATATGTCGACTACTGCTAAATGTTATGGTACTCGCCCTGCTTTGGACCCCCCAGGCAGGTGCAGTGCCGGGCCCTATGTCTCGAAAGGGTCCAACCCCAACTACTGGAGGTCCTTCTCAGATGTCCTGTGGAGCCAGGGGACATGAGAATAGGATGGCTGGCCATACTAAACGAAGACTTAAAATAATGCACTGGAATGCGGAGGGAGTCAGCAAGAAAAGAATAGAATTAGAAAACATCTTGGACCAAGAAGAAGTAAGCATATGTTGCTTGCAAGAAACTCACCTCAACGAAAATATAGCCTTCAAAATCAGAGGCTACCAGTGTTACTGATCTGACCGAAAGGACAGGCGAATAGGTGGGATACTGACCCTTGTTAAAAATAACATCATTGCTTCCCAAATCGAAGTCTACATGGAAGGGGCTGAGTATCAGACACTTAAACTTAAGACAGGTAATACAGACCTACATCTGATCAATTACTACTGTCCAAGTGACCGCCCACAGGCACTGGACACACTACCATTAAAAGAAAAAATGATTGTGTGTGGCAATTTCAACAGCCACTCGCAGAGCTGGGGCTATGATCACATGGACCAGAGAGGAGAGAGACTGGAAGACTGGCAGGATGAGAATAGATTCATCTTGATTAACAAGCCGTCCGACCCACATACTTTCTACTCGAGATCATGGCACACTACAACTACACCTGACCTGGCTTTTCATTCACCAGACCTGGAGTGGAACATTACACGAATTGTTGGGAAACAACTTGGTGGCAGTGACCATCGGCCAGTCTTTCTAACCGTAGAAAATGAGCTTGTAAGTGAAAGCAGCACCCTCTCGAGGTGGAACTACAAGAAAGCAGACTGGGCAATGTACAAGCATCGCACCAGCATACTGGTTAGAAACCTGAACACTGAGAAAGATATAAATAACGTAGTTGAAGAGTTTGGGAAATGCATGCTACAGGCAGCGCGAGAAACAGTACCAAGAGGAGCCTGTAAACAATATAAACCCTACTGGAGTAGTGAACTGGAACAGTTGCATAATGATGTGGAAGTGTGTAGAAAGCAAGCAGAGGCCAAGAGCACCACAATAAATGCCAGCACGCAAAAGCCAAATTTCAAAGGGCCAAGCTGCAGGCTAGACGGAAAAGCTGGCAGGAGAAAACGGAGTCTCTGAACTTTGAAAGAGACACAAGTAAATTGTGGAAGCTAATAAAACAACTTAACGATGAGGGCACAGGGAGAAACTCAAAAATTGCACTACATAAAGATGGAAACATCTTAACAAGAAAGCAAGCAGCTGACCATTTTGCGGACTCATTTGCACAAGATATTCATTCATTCATTCAGTAGCATGTCCTTTGTAGAACCTCGCTCCCATAACAACCTTCCGGAAAACCTCTCGATCATGAGCAAGATGTCTTGCGTCTGATACACCCATCTGGAGATCATCCGCCACATCCTGCACCCATCTTCTCTTTGGCCTTCCTCTTCCTCTCTTCCCAGGCATATACCCTTCCATTATTGTTCTCTCCAAACTTTCGTGACGTTTCAAGTGACCAAAATACTTCAATTTTCTTTGTTTTATCGTCTTTAATAGCCAACCTTCTTCAATATTCAACTCTTGAAGTATGGATGCATTTGTTCTTTTCTTTACCCAAGATATTCTTAGAACTCGTCTATAACATTTATATTCAAAGGCGTTTATGCGCTGTTCAGCTTGTTTAGTAAGTGTCCATGTCTCACAGGCGTATGTTGCAATGGGAAAGATGCATGCTCTTAAAAATCTCATTTTTGTAGTTCTGTCTGTCCCACTCCATAATTTATTTAGCTGTTTTACACAAGATAACAATATCAAAATTAGTCCAGAGAAACAACAAGAGATTCGAGAGAAACGACAACATACAGGACAGAAGGAAATAGTACATGAGGTTCTGGAGGCACCCATCACAATCAGCGAACTGGAGCTAGCCATATCAAAACTGAAAATGAGAAAGTCATCAGAAGCTGATGGTATCTCCAATGAAATGATCAGGAACCTAGGAACAGAGGCCAAAGCAAAGTTGTTGCAGATCTTCAATAACAGCTGGACCTTAGGCAGTTTTCCACAAGCCTGGAGAGAAGCAATTATAATACCCCTCCTAAAATCAGGGAAAGATGGTTCCATTGCCTCTAGCTACAGACCAATTAGCCTCACCAGCTGTCTCTGCAAAACACTGGAGCGCATCATCAATCACAGACTGCAGTGGTACATTGAAAGTAAAAACATCCTTGTGCCACAGCAGGCTGGCTTTAGGCAGTGCTGCTCTACGGAAGATCAGACAACCTACCTCTCTCAAGAAATTGAGGATGCATTCCAAGAGAAGAAGCTGGTGCTTGCGGCATGGATAGATCTGAAGAAAGCCTTTGACAAAGTATGGAAAGAAGGTCTGATGAAGAAACTGAGAAACTGCAAAGTCAATGGAAGAATGTACAAATGGGTGAAAGCATACTTGCACAACAGAAGAGCCCGAGTACAGATAGACGGACTCAAGAGCAAGAAAGTACTACTGCGTCACGGTGTTCCCCAGGCGGAGTCTTGTCCCCCACACTTTTTCTAATCTTCATCAATGATCTTGTTGCTAATCTACAGCATGGAATTAAAGTGGCAATGTACGCTGATGACCTGGTTTTATGGAGCATAAATGGACATGCATCAGTGGCCACCAAATTGCTACAAAGAGCTGTAGATACATTTGCTGCATGGGCAAATAGATGGTGTGTCAGCATAAACACTGACAAGTGCAGCACCACTCATTTACCCTTTCTTCAAAACAAAAGGCAGGGATCATCCAGATAAATGGAACACCCCTAAGAGAAGATAAAGAACCAACATACCTTGGAGTAACATTTGATGACAGGCTGACATGGAGAAAGCACATCAACAAAGCAGTAGCAAAAGCCAGAAGGAAAATAGCCATCCTGAGAAAGCTAAGTGGAACCACATGGGGAGCCAGTGGGAAAATACTTAGCAAAGTTTACCAATAGAGCATACGACCGCACCTGGAATATGTGTCAACTGTGTGGTGTTCAGCATAAAAAAATCACACTACAAGAGCTGGACAAGGTGCAAAATCAAGCACTTAGAGTCACCACAGGAGGGATGATATCAACCCCTATAGTGGAAATGGAGAAGATGGGGAGGACACAAGCACTGAGTGAGCGCAGAGATACGAAAACGCTAATACAAGCATAAAAGTTCCTCAGCTTGCCAGGCCACCCTATGAAGAACAGATTTGAAAACCTAGCTATGGGGCGGTTGAAAAGAAGTAGTTTTATCCACCAGGCCAAACGACTCTGCAGAGAAATCACCGATTTGCCCAAAGTTGGTATCTCCCTAACAACTATTCCAGAGCGAACTCCATGGAAAGATGAGCATAGACTATCATTACAAATCCAGACAAAAGTGAGAGGATTATTTGACAAGGAAGAACAGAACAGTGTGCAGATAAGAACAGCCACTCTCAGCTTCCTTGATGAAGAATACCCACAGGACCTCTGGATCCGAGCCTACACAGATGGGTCGGCACAAAATGCTGTTCGAAATGGAGGAGCGGGAGTGTACATAGAATACCCAAATAATACTAGGGACACAGTCAGAGTACCGACAGGAAAGTACTGCCATAACTATGATGCTGAAATTGAGGCAATCAAGATAGCAACAGAGAAATTACTAAATACCAGCAATGGTACACAACCTGTGGTGCTACTGACAGATGCAAAATCAGTACTCGAGGCGCTCCTGTCTGGGAAATTGCCAGTACTAAGGACACTACTTTCTGAATTTAGCAGTCAGCATAAGGTCACCATACAGTGGATACCATCCCACTGTGGAGTACCCGGAAACGACAGAGCTGATCAATTGGCTAAGGAAGGAGCCAAAGAAGAACAGCCTGATGTGCCCGTTACATACCACCAAAAGAAAAGAATGATCAAATCAGTCAGAAAGCCACAAAAACCTGCTCAAGATGACTACCACGTTATGGACAGACCAGAACAAGTCATTATTCTGTGCCTCAGAACAGGACACAATAGATTACGCAACCACATGTATACAAAATTCAAGATTGGTGAAACAGCCATTTGCACATGTGGATTGGCCTCGCAGACAGCAGAGCACATACTCCAAGACTGCCCAAAATATAACATATCTAGGCAAACCTTCTGGCCTAGAGAGACAACAGTGGAAGATAAACTCTATGGACCACTGTGTGAACTGAAAAAGACAGTTAAATTCATACAAGAGACAACATTGCAGATATAGACATATTTCAAGCGAACGAAAAAAGAATCACCTGGTCTATGTGCTCATGATAAGCAAGACTCTGATCAAAATGTATCCCCCCGCAGTTCATTGCCTGCGTTCTTTAAACAGTCTGTGAACCCATATTTACAGTTGGTGTTGGAGTGTTAACAATATGGTTATTCAAATAGAACCATGTCACTGCTGCCTTCGTTGGGTTGACCATTGCCCCAGATTCCACACACCACGTGCTTATGAGATTTAACTCTGTTTGTAGTTCCACAGCAACCCGATCTCTATCCTTATCCTGACGATACACTAACATATCGTCGGCATATGACAATGTCCTAACCGGTCCAGTGATCTGCTCGCTGGTAATTCTCACAGGCATTGAAAAGCACTGGAGATAATGGTGATCCCTGTGGCAGGCCCGGATATATTGATGTAAGTTCAGAAGCCCAACTGCCACATCTAAAAACTACTTTCCTTTGGAAGAGGGCTGCAGCGATCCAATTAAGGAGGAATGGACTTATCTTTTGTTCAAGAAGCTGAAACATTAAAAAATCCAACGGTACTCTATTGAACGCATCCTCAAGATCAATTACCGCAGCACTTGTTTCAATGCCTGAGTGGAAACCTTCATTGACATCATGGGCAAAAACTGCTTTGTTGGTCCAGGTTTCTCTGTTTGGATGGTACCCTCCAAAGGTAGGTGGGAAACAATCTTGCCTCTCTAGCTGGCTTGATAAAAATTTTTTGGCAATTAACTTCTCCAGCAGCTTGCCTATTGTATTTGCATGGTTATTACCCAGTATCCCTGAATTGTTGTGTGGTCTTTGCCAGGCTTCGACAAGGGAATCAGATAGCTGTGTAACCACTCCTCCTTGATGGTAGCACTCCCAATGCCCATAAGGGAAGCAAAGAATAGCAACATTGTAGCCTACCACGCATGTCGTAAGAGGCGACTAAGGAGGCTATGGTTCCGTCGCCCTGCTACTGAGTGAGTGCGTGGCGCGACACTGTGAGCTGTGAGTTTCGTGTATAATGCTTTTGAATCTGCCCGAGGTTTTTTTGACTGCATGTTCGGAGCGATGGCAGCTGGCTATGTCCCAGAGTTGACTGGTTTTTGCCTTATGCAGAAATGCGTGGCTGCTGGGCTTCTGGTTGACTGCCACTGCCATCGACGATGAACTGTATTTTCATGGACTGTGTGGGTGAACATCTAGGAAACATCCAGATGGGAAAATGACTGCCGATTCCATCAGAGATAAACTGGATGTTTCGTGAGGGACTATTGTGTTGACATTCTGGCGGCGGCAGCAGTGTATCTGTGCGTGCTGTTGTTTGTCGAGACTCCTGTCTTTTCCACTTTTCACATTGGGCAGTGGGAAGCGTTTTATGTGATATTCACTGGCACAGGAACGGAGCATAATGGGGACGACCCGTTGCTGTGAAGTTGGAACCGTGACTAACTAACTAACTCCCAATGCTGCTGTTGTACATATCTGCTAGTTCCTCTAGCTCGTTGTGGTACACATCCTGATGTCGTCATACCTTATACCATCTGGCCTTAGTGCGCTGTTTCTTGCTCGTTGAAGCACAGTCCTGATCTCTTTTATTGTCACTGTGTCTTCAACTGCAATGTTCTGGGCTTTACACCTGTCTGAGGTAACCGCTTTGGCAAAATTTCGGCCTCTCATGTCTATCTGGTTGCTCTGCTCTAGATAAGTGTTTGAAAAGGGCTTTGCCCTTACTCTCGTCAGACCTCTGCCAGATAAGGTCAACAATTTGGAAATCAGGAACAATCTTATTCTTGACTACCCCATTCATACTTTTATATAGTCGCCAGAACAATTTCAGTGACTTGTCTGTGCTTATTCTTTGACACAACTCTGCCCATTTTTTACTTTTAACCACTTTAATCAGTTTTAACCAAATCACCTGTAGATCAATGATGCACTAAAGACACTAACATATTTTAGTTTGCTACTACGACTACTAGTACCACTACTAGTACTAACTATTACCAATACTAACTACTATCACTACTAACTAGTAATAGGCCTCTTTCAGTCCTGTAGGACTATAGAGTTGTGCCGCTGGGGAGGCACCTGACAGCGCCGCTGGTGACTGCATAGTCCAATTCGAGAGTGACAATCTCTGTCACAGTTTCCACATCTGTAGGACGAGGCAGGCCCTGCAGCAAGTGACTGCATTTTATGCCTGTGCCGCCTATCCTCAGTTTGTTGGATCAGCTTGCGCTCAAAGAGCACTAGTCCGTTTTGTACATCTCTTCTCCAGGAACATCTGTCTGCTGCAACTTTTTCCCACATGTCTGGATCTATGCCAAGGGTTTTCATATCTTGTTTACACACCTTCTTATATCGCACTTGGAGTTTTCTAATCGGTCTCTTCCCAGTGGCTAGTTCTCCGTATAGGAGATCTTTGGGAATATGTTCATCCTCCATTCGAGATACAAGACCCAGCCACCAGAGGCTCTCTGCTTGAGAAGGGAGTGCACTATGGTAAGAGTCTTCATGGCGAAGCGGTCAAGCCGTTTAACTCGGGCTCCGAAGGTTGTGGGTTCGATTCCGGGCCGCATCCTTCAGTTCACGAGTTAAATTTTTCGGAGACTCCTGTGGGTCGTTGCTAGAACTACGGAGCTTGTGCTTTGTGGGACGCTTTCCGCGCTGCGGAAAGAGACCGAGCCATATGGGATTAACCCGGTGCAATGAAGTCAACCCTGTCGAATTTAAGCGACTTCAAGCACGTTTGTTTGATATATGGTCTTTTCACGATATGCACAGGATACATCTCAGACATCTCATATGGAAGGAATTCAACTTTCTTTCCTGTCGTAAGTAAAAGGTCCAGGATTCAGACCCATAGAGTAATGTCATGTGCTAACAACACAAGCTTTATATACTTGAACTTTTGTACACTCTGTGTTAGTCTATTAATTATTCTCCCAAACTCTTTTAAATAGCCTGGAAAAGTGTTGTGGCTGCCTTTCCAATGGGTCTGTCGATTTCTGTCGTTTCTAAGGAAATCAAAGATTATCTGATATTCATCGACTCTACTAACTAATTACTACCACGTCCAACTATACAGGTCCCAAACTTTGTTAAATAAAATCTTTGTCAACTCAATGTCTGCTCAACTATAACTATACGGGTCTCGTCATACTTTGTACTTTGTTGAACAAATCAGAAAGCGATGAGATAGCGATTAAGATTAATTTAATAATTATAAATCACCAGTAGATCACTGATGCACTAAAGACACTAACGTATTTTCATTTACTACCACTACTAGTATTAACTACTACCACTACTAACTACTACTACTACTACTATTACCGACGACTGCTGCGCTACAGCCACAATCAAACTAACGTCGTAACTGAGAAGGAGAAGATAATTTGAATAGTTTAGAAAGAACTAGAAGCTCGTTACCCAACGCTCAACCTGCATTTATTTACGTACACAATTAAATAAGTTACCCAAAGGAAGAGTAAAATGACTCACTGTGATAATATAAGCTGGCTGGAAGTTAAGAACGAGTTATCTCCATGAAAACAACCAGTGAGGGAAACAGAAACGGACAGAAGACACAAGATTTGTCCACAGAACGACCGACATCCCCGACATTGTGTGACGTCACCAGCCCTGATGACACGCCGACTTCCATACCTCCGCCGTGAAGAGTTCCGCCCTGGATCCCACAGTCTGACACACGCACACACATTCCCTCGCTCACGCACACTCCCGTATATATCACTTTTCACGCACGAACTTACTTATACTACACTCATAGTACTCATACATCCACACGTGCGCGCACATGCGCGCTAGCTTTGGAAAACGACAGTGATCATGACCATGTAGGAGGCCCGTTACAGAACGTGGCTGTCATCACGGCCCGCCAGGTCCTCTCGCCATCTCTAGTGTAGCCTCATGCCACAGGAATCTGTCATGTCCTGAGCCCACCTTCGTCCTTGGAGTGTCTACTCGTTTTTTTTTCCAGGAACATGTCTTCTATCACTGTTCTTTCCAAGTGATAGACTTTTAATGTATGAACAAGGTGCGTTAGTTTCATGGCGGCTGTGACGTTTAACATATGACCAAGGCACGTTAGTTTCCAAGCCAGTTGTCTTTCATGTTGGGATCTTGTAGTTCTTGGTCCACTATATCCTTAGTTAGTTAGTTAGTTAGTTAGTTAGTAGTAGGCCTCTTTCAGTCCTGAAGGACTATAGAGTTGTGCCGCTTGGGAGGTACCTGGCAGCACCGCTGGTGACTGTATAGTCCAATTCGAGAGTGACAATCCCTGTCACAGTTTCCACATCTGTAAGACGAGGCAAGCCCCGCAGTAAGTGACTTTAAGCCTGTGCCGCCTATCCTCAGTTTGTTGGATCAGATTGCGCTCAAAAAGCACCAGTCCGTTTCGTACATCTCTTCTCCAGGAGCATCTGTCTGTTGCAACTCTTTCCCACGTGTCTGGATCTATTCCAAGGGTTTTCATATCTTGTTTACACACATCTCTATATCGGATTTGGGGTCTTCCGGTTGGCCTCTTTCCTGTGGCTAGTTCTCCGTATAAGAGATCTTTGGGAATACGTTCATCCTCGATTCGAGATACGTGGCCCAGCCACCGGGGGCGTCTCTGCTTGAGGAGGGTGTGCACTGTGGTAATATCTGCTCTTTCAAGCACATGTTTGTTTGTTATGTGGTCTTTCCATGTTATACCCAGGATACGTCTCATACATCTCATGTAGAAGGAATTCAACTTCCTTTCCTGTCTTGAGTACAAGGTCCAGGATTCAGACCCATAGAGTAGTGTACTAACAACACAAGCTTTATATACTTGAGCTTTTGTACGCTCTGTTAGTATATTCTCCCAAACTCTTTTAGCTAGCCTGGACAATGTTGTGGCTGCCTTTCCAATGCTGTGGCTGCCTTTCCAATGCGTCTGTCGATTTCTGTCTCTAATGAAAGATTATCTGATATTGTCGACCCCAAATACACAAACTCGTGGACCTTCAATTCGTAATTAGAAATTTTGATTGACGGAGGCGCACCAACATCTTGTTCCATCACCTGTGTTTTATTTAGGCTAATGGTGAGCCCAAAGTCTTTGCAGGAGGCTGCAAAACGATCTATGAACCTTTGGAGATCTTCTGCTGTATGAGTAGTCAGTGCTGCATCATCTGCAAAAAGTAGTTCTCTTACTCATCTTGATCTTATTTTGGTCTTTGCCTTGAGTCTTGATGGGTTAAAAAGTTTCCCATCAGATCTTGTGTGGAGGTATATGCCTTCAGTGGCAGTCACAAATGCCTACCTTAAGAGAACGGCGAATAAGATACCAAAGAGTGTAGGAGCAAGCACGCAGATCTGCTTTACTCCGCTGCTGATGCTGAATGACTGGGATGTTGAGCCGTCAAATAAAATTGTCCCCTGCATGTTTTCGTGGAATGATTTCACGAGACTAAGAAGGGTGGGTGGACATCCAACCTTTTCAAGGACCTTAAAAAGGACGCTTCTGCTCACGAGGTCAAATGCCTTTGTGGGGTCGATGAAGGCAATATATAATGGCTTCCTCTGTTCTCTGCGCGTCTCTTGGAGCTGCCGGAGTGAGAAAACCGATGGTGGACCTGTTGGGTCTAAATCCGCACTGCGATTTGGGGTAGATTCTTTCAGCAAGAATGTGTAATCTTTTAAGGATTACTCTGGCAAAAATCTTGCCTGTAATGATTGATTGATTGATTTAGGAACGGACATCACAGCATTCGGGACATTCCCATAAGCGCTCCGTCCCTATCCTCATAACATAAAGAGAAACATAAAGAGACAAATATGTTTCCAAATTGAATGTTTCAAGTAGAAATTTAATTGTTAATTTTTTGTACAATTTTATTGTTGAAATTTTATGTTTTCATTCAACCATAGTGACTTATTACATAAGATACATTTAATTTTCTGAAATACAGCTGTTCTTTGCATAGGGGACAGGCGAATATCTCTAGTAGGTTTGGATGTAAAATGACAACGTGAAATATTTTTTTCCCCTTTGGTTAAGGAATTTTCCTACTTTTTATAAGTTTGGCTGAAATTCGGCTAAAACTTTTCTTATTTTGTTAACAAAATTTCCTACTTTTCATAAGTTTTGCATGAAATATTTCTTCACTTGTCCAAAAATTTCACATTTGGTTAACAAAGTTTCCTACTTTTTATAAGTTTCGATGAACTTTGGCCAAACTTTTCACATTTGGTTAACAAAGTTTCCTACTTTTTTATGAGTTTGTTTGAAATTTGGTCAAACTTTTCACATCTGGACAACAAAATTTCCTACTTTTCACAAGTTTGGGTGAGATATTTATAAGTTTGGTTGAACTTTGGTCACAATTTTTCACATTTGGTCAACGAAATTTCCCACTTTTTATGGATTTGGTTGAAATTTGGCCAAACTTTTCACCTTTTGGTTAACAAAGTTTCCTACTTTTTATGAGTTTTGTTTGAACTTTGGTTAAACTTTTCACATTTGGTTAACACATTTTCTTACTTGGCCAAGATTTTTGCCATTTGGTTAACAAAGTTTCCTACTTTTCCTAAGTTTGGATGAAATTTGGTCAAAATTTTCACATCTGGACAACAAAATTTCCCACTTTTCATAAGTTTGGGTGAAATTTGGCCAAACTTTTCACGTTTGGTTAACAAATTTTCCTACTTTTCATATGTTTGACTGAAATTTTTATAAGTTTGGTTTGAAATTTGGCTAACCTTTTCACATTTGGTTAACAAATGTTCCTGCTTTTTCATAAGTGTGACTGATATTTTTATAAGTTTGGTTTGAAGTTTGGTTAACCTTTTCACATTTGGTTAACACATTTTCTTACTTGGCCAAGATTTTTGCCATTTGGTTAACAAAGTTTCCTACTTTTTATAAGTTTGGGTGAAATTTGGTCAAACTTTTCACAGTAGGACGAGGCAGGCCCCGCAGCAAGTGACTGTTTGTGATAAGTTTGGGTGAAATTTGGCCAAACTTTTCAGGTTTGATTAACAAATTTTCCTACTTTTCATATGTTTGACTGAGATTTTTATAAGTTTGGTTTGAAATTTGGCTAACCTTTTCACATTTGGTTAACAAATGTTCCTACTTTTTCATAAGTTTGACTGATATTTTTATAAGTTTGGTTTGAAATTCGGCTAACCTTTTCACATTTGGTTAACAAATTTTCTTACTTGGCCAAGATTTTTGCCATTTTGGTTACCAAATTTTCCTACTTTTCATAAATTTGATTTAAATGTAGCCAAATATTTTTCCCTTTTGGGTAACAGATTTTCCTACGTTTTGCAAAGTTTCCTACTTTTCATAATTTTGGTTGAGATATTTCAGACTACGGTCTACAGTTTTTCCTACCATTGTTAACCCGTTTCCTTAGTTTTGTTGAAATATTTCTTGAATTTGTCACCAATATGTATCATTCTCTCATCACATGACAACTATATACACCGTAAACACTATTCAACAACCAAGACGTAATTATAATATATGCCTGTTTATTTTACAGTATTTCAGTACATTTTACAGAATTTCAGTATATTTTTCAAGAATAAAATTGCATAATGTCATTATACGAAATTGATGATGTGATATGAAGTGGTATACTTAGTATCATCACAACATTTTATTTTCACATACAGAGCTATACACATTGTATGTTGTTTCTGGATTTCTTCACACCATTGTCTGAGTAGGTTGATTTTTCCGGATGGTAGCCTGGTATGTACATGTCACTTAGCATGTAGTCATAAAACTGGTCTCCTGTTTGGTGGGCTGATATCTGCGTCTTGTAGATAACCGAGGCATCAATCATCTGAGTGTCGGGCACATCATGTCTTCAGACAGTCTAGGGTTTCGACGTATCGCCCCGTATTATACCATTATTCTAGGTATGATCTCTTCCAAACTCGAAAATGTAACGTCAGCACTGAAGTCCCGGTAGTGAATGCGACCTTTGTGCCCGTATCAGTGGTTAGAAGTATTTCCACCGTGTCGAAGGAGTAACGACTCAGTGGTATGTAGTGAGGTTTTTCGTAGGCGCGAAAAACTGAGATCGAGCGCTGATTCATGATAGGAACCATCCTTAGTAGTGGGACTATGACGTCTCCGACTGGTCTCGCCGCAATGAGATCGCAGTATACGTAGGCATTTTGCAGGTCGTTATTCAGGTCTATCGCCCCTTCACCTTCAATTGTATCTAGTATATCTTGCAACTTCTCACTAAATGTAAGACTGGCCCCGGGTTCGAGTATTTTCACGATGACTTTCTTTGATGCATTGTCGAAATGGAATAAAACACAGAGCTGATCGTCCACCTTCCGATCTTTCATTAGGCAATTCAGTGCAGCTATAAACGCGTCTGGTGAACTGTACAGGCTCGGGGGACACGCCTTTCTTATCACTCTACCGTTTGGTGGGATGTATCTTAGCCATACTTCATTCTCTAGCACATTACAGTAGTAGTTGGGAAATTGAATTTCGGCCAGACCCACTTCAAAATGTTGACCCACCTCAATAGTCTGCGGTAACTTGACTAAATAGTGACCTTGTGTGTTCTTGGGAAACATGTTCGGTGAAGCATTACTCGGTAATATCACGTAGAAGCTCATATTTTAGGGTTTGGTAGCATGTAAACCAGACAGCTGCTTAGAAGAGCTATCCACAACTTGCCCTCGACTGCGTCGACGCTGTCTCGAGACAGATTGAATAGTGATACGCCAATGACGGTGTGTATATAACGACCAGTTGACAGAAGAAGACAATATCTAGTCGCGGCACTCGCCGACCACACATGCACCAGAACGTATTTCTTTCGCCCTGTAGGTTATTTTGTGGGTTAGTTTCCACGTTGGTTTCTTTCATTAGTATCTGAGTAAGTCTGAGATCTACCTGTTGAATGACTTGGGATACCCGACAACTTGACTAAATACTCTTTACCAACACCTCGTCTGGGTTGTTCTTGTAAGACTGTTTCGACGCGCTACACTTGCTTGTCTCCCACGAGTTGCATTTCTTCTCGGTAAAATGAGCCTTGGAGTTCCTCCTCTGAATCATTCTTTAGCACATACGTCACCGGACTGGTCTGGTTTATACGAGTGACGGTAAACAGTTCTTCTGTCCCCAATGGCATATACCCCTTTTTGAAAGGCTCTTTGGTTGAACCAGTTGGACTCGCTCGCCGGCTGTATTCCATGTCGTCCCAGTCTACCATAATATGTGATGATGAGAAGCCTCATATCTCTGTTTCACACCACCACATGAGAGGATAATGCTGGTTTTCATGTCTCCGCTTGACAACGACGGCGGAGGACGTGATGATGATGATGATGATGATGATGATGATGATGATGATGATGATGATGATGATGATGATGATGATTATGATGACGATGATGATGATGATGTCACACAACCTGATCTTTCCAATACTTCAGTATTTGTGATTTTGTCTTGCCACTTAATACCAAGAATTCTTCGCAGACACCGCATATGAAAGCTGTTTAAACGTTTCTCTTGGTGTGAGTAAGTTGTCCAGGTTTCACTGCCATAAAGAAGAGTACTAAGGACACAGGCTTGATAGACAAGGACTTTTGTTTTGGCAGTAAGCTTCCTGTTCTCCCAGACTCTTTTTCTTAACCTGTTCATTGTTGTTGCTGCCTTACCAATCCGGATGTTGATGTCCTGATCTAGGGGTAATTTGCTATTTACCACTGATCATAGATATGTAAAATGGTCTACCATCTCTAGTTCAGCGTCGTCAATAAAGATTGATGGTACCCCATGTGGTGCACATCAATCTGCGACATAATCTGTGCCTTCTTTTTGCTAATTGTTAAACCAAATTCAGAACAAGCATTGGAGAATGCAGATAGTAGACGTTGTAATTCTTCCTCAGAGTGTGTCGTAACTGCAGCATCTTATGCAAAAAGCAACTCTCTGATGAGTACCCTCCTAATTTTGGTCTTGGCCTTCAATCTCTGTACATTATAGAGGGCGCCATCTGAGCGTGAGTGAATGTATATACCACCATCCTGATCACGAAAGGCATATTTCAGTAGAAGTAAAAAGTATATATATAATTCTTCCTCAGAGTGTGTCGTAACTGCAGCATCTTATGCAAAAAGCAACTCTCTGATGAGTACCCTCCTAATTTTGGTCTTGGCCTTCAATCTCTGTACATTATAGAGGGCGCCATCTGAGCGTGAGTGAATGTATATACCACCATCCTGATCACGAAAGGCATATTTCAGTAGAAGTAAAAAGTATATTCCAAAGAGGGTGGGAGCTAGTACACAACCTTGCTTAACTCCACTCTTGATTTCAAACTCTTCAGAAGTTGCACCATCAAACTTGATTATACCCTTCATGCCTGTGTGGAACGATTACTCAATGGACAGAAGAGTTGGTGGGCAGCCAATCTTCTTTAGTGCCTTGAACAGATCCTCACGACTGACCAAATCAAATGCCTTTGTGAGGTCGATGAAGGCAATAAACAGTGGTTGATTCTGTTCACGGCATTTTTCTTGCATTTGTCGCAATGAGAATATCATATCAATGGTAGACCGGTTCTGTCGAAAGCCACACAGTAATTCGGGGTAGACTTGATCTCCTAGGACTTAAAGTCTGCGCAGAACAATTCTGGCAAATACTTTTCCAACAATACACAGAAGTGAGATACCCCTATAGTTGTTGCAGTCGCTCCGACCGCCCTTGTTCGTGTACAGTGTTATGATGCTTGAATCTTTGAAATCCTGTAGGACTTGTCCTTCTCGCCAGCATAGCTCTATTAGCTGGTGGATCTGCAGATTGAGTGTGTCTTGCCCACTCCTGATAATCTTTATTGGAATCCCATCCTTACCTGGAGCCTTGCTAGATGCAAGTTCATTTATAGCACACTTAACTTCTGTTATGGTGGGAAGTGTGTCCAGGTGGTCAAGAGTTGGTAGAGCCTCTATGGTATTGGGGGCATCATCCGCTAGTTTGGTCCCACTTGAGTAAAGCTCCAAATAGTACTCTACCCATCTGTCCATCTGCTGTTTCTTATCAGTGATCAGTTATCCAGTCAAGGTTTTCAATGGTGCACTTCTTTTGATCGTTGGACCACAGGCTTTCTTTATTCCTTCATTCATGCTTCTGATGTTTCCCTTATCACTTGCGATTTGAATGGACTCACAGAACTTGATCCAATAGTCATTTGCACGCTGCCTGGCAGCCTTTTGCACATCCTTCCTAGCTTGCCTTAGTGCATTCAGAGTGTTACGCGATGGCCTTTCCTTGTTTCTTAAGAGAGCTATCTTCTTCTTATCAATCAAGGGCTGCAGAGTCTGGCTGATTGCCGCAAACCAGCCCTGCTTCTTATGATCTACAGTGCCATAAACCCCTACGACAGTTTTATACAGTTTCCTTGAGTTGACCCAACTTTTTACTTACTGTACAATTTTCCGGTGTATCAGTGAAAGCGTCTTCAAGTTGCTATTGAAAGTGAAAGCACTTTTCAGGATCGTGAGTGTTAATAATATTAATCCTGGGGCTATATTTGTGTTTAGCTGTGTAGATTCTCTTTGCTCTCAGTCTAATCCTTGCAACAACCAAAGAATGATCCGTATCACAGTCAGCACTGTGGTAACTTCGAGTCAATGATATATGGTTCAGATGTTGTCTCCGTGTGATGACGACGTCCAGTTAGTGCCAATGGCCGGATCGTGCATGTTTCCATGTGCCTTATGCAGCTCTTTTGTTTTAAAAAAGGAGTTTGTAATGCATAGGCCATTTCTGGTGCAATGCTCCAGCAGCCTTTGCCCATTTTCATTCATGCTACCGATGTTGTATTTTCCAAGGCACACTGGCCATGAAATCGAGTCCTTGCCCACATGAGCATTGAAATCACCGAGCATATAAATGTAGTCAGATTTTCGAACTGCCTTGATCACGGAGTCTAACTCCTCATAGAACAAATCCTTCACATCAACAGAGGAATCGAGTGTCGGTGCATATGCAGTAATAACAGTGGCAAAACCACAAGTGAATGCCAAGCGCAGGGATAATAGTCTTTTATTTCCTCCTGCTGGAATTTCAATCATTCCCAGTAGCGAATTCTTCACTGCAAAGCCCACACCGTAGTTGCCCTTTTTCTGCCTGCCCTCTACAGTTCCAAAATAATGTGTAATTGTTTTCCCTGAGTGACCCTTCGTCAGCGAGGCGAGTCTTCTGCAGGCCAGCAATATCAATGTTAAGACGATTGAGTTCGGCATCAATCACAGCCGTTTTTCTCACATCGTCAATATTGGTCAAGTCTGTGGAAAATCCTGGAGACTTGGTTCTCACGTTCCAGGTTGCAAGCCGTAGCTTGAGGTTTCTATTTTTTCTTTTTATTAGTACCTGGTGCATTGGTTTTACAGCCTGCGATTCAGATTTTGTCCTAGCCCGATTCCCATTTACCTGTATATTACATTGTGGTATGTCCTTCGTCCTAATGACTGTCTCCATGGTCAAAGGCTTGCGAACGCGGTTTTGTGTGCCGCTTACCAGGCGTTCGAAACGCAGCCGCGACCGATTTGTGCTGCAGACCGTGTCGCGTTGTGTTATAACATGTTGGTATGGGAGCCGGTCGTTCAGAAAGCAATGGGAAACTATTGAACGTAAAAACTTGCCTAGTACACCAACAGCAGCTGAAAAATACTGTTGTTGACTGCAACGTCCTGTAAGAGATATGCAACATTTAAAAAAAAGTGACGACCATAATCTGTGTCTTCTTACAATTCGATTCCAACCCTAACTGTTCACTGTGTGCAACAACCGCGTCTACTAAATGTTGCAGATCCTGCTCATTGTCTGCAATCAATACTGTATCATCTGCATATCTAATGTTATTGATGTCCCCGCCCCCCCCCCCCCCCCCTTTCCCCCATTGTGATTCCTTTCATATCTTCTATATTTCTGAAAATATTTTCACTGTACAGGGAAAAAAAAAGATCTGGAGACATTACACATCCCTGTCTCACACTTCTCTTAATAGGCTGATATTAACCTGCTTCATCATATATTCTTATGGCAGTTTGTTATTTCGAATGTATGTTTTTTACAAGTCTAAGGTCTTCCCCATCAATTTGTAGATCTGCAACCATCTTTATTGTGTTGACATGTCTTACTTTATTGAAAGCCTGTGTGTAGTCAATAAAGCAAAGATGTAGATCTTTGCTTACTTCTATAGAACGTTCAATTACTGTTCTCAGCATATACACAGCATTTCATGTACTCTGGCCTTCTACAAACCCACATTGTTCTTCTCATATTTCAGGTTGTATTTTCTTCCTAACTCTTTGCATGATAATTCTTAGCAAAATCTTCGTAATGTGTCTCATCATTATACTAATTGTACGATGTTGATCGCATTCCAGGACTCCTGATTTCTTTGGGATTGCAATAAATATAGAATTACATAAGTCAGGACGTATATCTCCAGTATCATATGTTGTGTTAAGCAGTCTGGTGACTCATCTATTCGTGTAAAGCATTAATCATTTATGTTGTGATGTTGTCTGAACCGGGGGTCTTGCCAATTTTCATATGGTTAAGATCATTCTGAACCTCCATATTGAAAACTAATGGTCCTTCATTATTATTTCAAACATCATACTGTTCTTCTCTGTTATCATTATAAAGGTTTTCCACATAATCTGACCATACATGTAAAATTTGATCTTTTTCTATTATGATTTTTCCATCTTTTATTTTTAGGCAGCCTGTTGATGTGCGTGTTATTTTATTAGTAAGTTCCTGAATTATTTGTGTATTAATGTGGTATATTAACTGTTGTGTTGTTTTCCAATGTCTATGCAATTTTTCACAAGCCTTGCTTCGTTTGCCTTCTTACATAATGTTCTGAATTTGTGTGTGTGTGTGTGTGTGTGTGTGTGTGTGTGTGTGTGTGTGTGTGTGTGTATGTATGTGTGCGTGTGCGTGTGTGTGTGTGTGTGAATTTCTTTATATTTGGCAGGATTGTTTTTGTTGTGTCTTCTTGTTTCCATTAGTTGTCAAATTTCTCCAGTCATCCATATCTTACGACCCACTCCTTTAGATTTTTAAATAGTTGTTCCTGCAGCCACACTGATTGAATTCTCCACCATTTCCCACTGATCATACACATCTTGAAATGTGATATCTAGATAAGACAATATATAAAATCTGTTCTTTACTTGTATGTTAAAACTGTCTTGTATTTCCTTGTCATTTTTCAATGTACGCAGATCATATTTAATGTTTCTTGTTGTATACTTGACTTTATTTAACTTTACCCTCAATGTGTCTGTAATCAATCTATGATCACTGTAACAGTCTGCAATGCGAAGCGTTTTGTGATTGTTAACGCATTTCGAAACCTTCTGATAATCAGGATGTAATCATTCTGGTTTCTAATCCTGCTGTCAGGACTCCTCCATGTATATATACTCTTCTAGGATGTTTTAAACCAGGTGTTTCCTCCAATCATTTCCTGTTCCTTTGCTCATTATATAAGTCTGTATCCTCTTTCGATTCGCTCTCCCAAACCATGGTTGCCTACTGTGCATCCATCGCCTTGATTTCCCACTTTTGCATTGAAGTCACCCATTATGATATTTATCTTTGAATTTTTACATTTCTTCAAAGCAGACTCCGTGTCATTATAAAATTCCTCTGTACTATCTTCACTACATTCTCCTATTGGGGCATATGAGTGACGTTTACGTTAAAAGGTCTTCCGATTAATTTTACAAATAGAACCCTGTCTCGAAAGTTCACTGTGTGGATGTAATCTGCAGACTGCATCCCTCTGTTTTCCGGAGGAACAGCCTGTGGTGAACGGAGGGCCCAATATACGGAAGTAAGGCTAAGCAGCCATGTGTAGGACGTGACGATTCCTTGGGTGAGCCTAGTACCAGAGCGCTATATGTCAACTCTGCAATTATGGAAGCCTCGTTGGATGGCGGGGAATGCCCATGGTCTGCCCCTGCCTTCCCTTGAGGGCTGACCCGGATGTCTTCGGCTGTTCTAAGTTCGCCAGCTGTGATAGGGAATAACATCACAACAGTGAGAGTCAAACGTCCTACTAAACCCCCGGAAAGGTTAACCAGGTCAACAAATGCCCGCAGAAGTCGGATGTGTCGGCTTAACGGTGCAAGAATGCAGTAAACAGGCACAACACAATCACGTCCAAAAAGCTATCTGGATGAACGTAGTAGTAGTAGTAGTAGTAGTAGTAGTAGTAGTAGTAGTAGTAGTAGTAGTAGTAGTAGTAGAAGAAGAAGAAGAAGAAGAAGAAGAAGAAGAAGAAGAAGAAGAAGAAGAAGAAGAAGAAGAAGAAGAAGAAGAACCCTGTATGACACAGCCCAATATCACTGAACAGATTTTGATGTTTGCCGATCGAAGATAATTGCTACACCACTTTGCCGTTTTTCTCTCCCAGAATTACTAATCTTAAAAATCCTCCCTTGTCTTAATCCCTGCCCCTTTCCGTATTAACCTTCTCTCTTTCCATTTCTTGTTTGATGTTCTCTAATTTTCCATATACCACACCATAGACAGAAAAACTAAAGTCTAAAAATCTTCATGGCATACTCGAGGCAAGGACACAAATTGTATGGGATATTATTGTGATTGTGTGAGAGCAAGGACGCGTTTCTGATGGGAGAATCTTGTGATGATGTGAGATGGTCACCGTCGTGGAGTATCGTGACCGCCCACGCTCACCGGCAGGCACGTGATGATGATTATGGCGAACTGGTTGACTTCAGTCAACGAGAGCTCCGCCGGCAACAAGATGGCCGATCTAACAATGTACGAAGTCTTCAAGCAAGGCGCTGAAGCTAAACTCTACAGGTGTAACTTCTACGGTCGCCCGTGTATTATCAAGGAGAGGTTTGTAAAGAGATATAGGCACCCGATATTGGATATGTCACTTACAACACAGAGAGTGAAATCTGAAGTGAGGGCAAATCTTCGATGCAGGATGGCAGGTAAACAACATTCACTTCACAGAATGATTTCTTCAGTCAAGTTTACTAAACTCAACTGTTTAGACACGCTTCCTCTTCCGAAAGCCGGGACTAAATTATTTAGTGTAAAATAATGCATCCCTTACAGGGCCTCATAAGGTTATTTCCGGGCGATGTGGTGTCAATCCCTTACGTTTGAGTGTATCGTCGTCTGCATGTATCGTCGTCTGTATCAATGGATACAATAAAAATGTGCGCCCGGGGAGGGGGGGGGGGGGCACTCACTGACTCACAGTCCGAGTGTTTAAATATCCATCATATCTTGTAGTGCCGACGACAGCGAGGGCCCTCCGGACCCTCAAACATTTATTGCATCCATCGATCAGTCTAGCAGTCCAGCACACTCAATTATATGATTGCTTATTTGACTAATAAATAAGTGATTAATTAGGGAGAGTTTATACGGAGCTGGGTCTGAATAGACAGAGTAGTTTATACGGAGCTGGGTCTGAATAAACAGAGTAGTTTATATAGAGCTGGAGTCTGAATAAACGAAGCTGTTTAAATATCAAGAATAATTTTCCAGATTGGTATCCCCAATAAAAATAATTGTTTCCCCATGCGAGTTAAAGAATTGTTAACTTGCGTTTCTGTACTCTTACTGTTTACAGGCTTTCATCTTTGTTTACATTACCGACCTACTATTTCCTGCTATTGATGTCCTCAATGCCTCATAATTCCGGTCCAAGCTGACAGTAATATGCGTCGCCTCAGAAAGACATGATTAGGCAATTCAAACACCAGGCTTCCGACTTACTGGCCTGATGAATTAACAAATAAACAAGGAAATGCTACGCACATAAAGTGCAGGAAAACCTGGTATATGTGAAGCAGGTTGAAAAGAGAGAGGAGATAGATAGATAACGAAGCTAGTGTGAGAGACAGAGATATGAGAAAGATGTGTTGAAAGACATAAAAAAGTGATAACTTTTATATAATATAAATAAGATAATATAAGTGACAAAACATCTGTTCATAATCATAGTTCCTAATATTTTTTTATTAAAAAGTCGCTTGCACCCAATTAATTGCTGAAAAATTTAAAAAAAAAAAAAAAGTGTCCAGCAGGGAATCGAACCAACAGCTCCCGCTTATCAGGCAGAGACACTTACCACTGTGCTACTGAGGATATGATTTTCAATCAACAAAAGTATATAACATAGCCACGCTCATGTCCCGATGGCGTCACATACGTTAAGTCATCAGGACCACCCGGGGTTTCCGGGACCGGGAAAAATCACGTGATAGTTTAGCTCTGAATAAACGGAGTAGTTTATACGGAGCTGGGTCTGAATAGACACTTCCGATTAATTATGCTCGTTCCGGGGGGTGGGAGGGGAGGGGGGGTGGGAGGGGCATATGTACCATCACACCCCCCCCCCCCCCCCCCCCCCCCCCACTCCCCCTCGGATAGACTTGACATTCACAAAGAATATGTTTTAGGACACTATTTACAACATTTGTGCCACAATGTCGACATATAATTGACAATTATTATTGGTACGTATTTCGATTTTCTCAGTTCTACATTTTAGTCGTAGTATGTATTTTTTATTACATCAGCTAATGAGGCCCTGTAAGGTATGCAGTTTACACTAAATAATTTACTTCCGGCATTCAGAAGAGTGCCCAACAGTCTGTTGTTCTGTGGTGGCAATGAGTTGGGTAATTTCAGGTTCAATCATGATTTTTAAATTGAGTATTTACTAATGTAGTGTCAGGTCTTAGTCAGATATGACTGAGCTACCGTATATCAGTAGACGGTACTACCTGCTTTCTGCTGGTGCCGAACGTTGGGCGGGGCTTACCAAACCTGACACCCCACATTGTGCCAACGGCTTCGGGCAGAAGAGTGCAATTGGGAGGGTACACGCCTTACCCTGGTGCGAGGAAATGCAACCTAAAGACAAAATGGCAGGGCAGACCAGGCCCTAAACCTTTGTTGGCAACTGGTATAGGATCGAAGCTCCGACAGGCGGACAGTTAGAGCATTGCTTTGCTGATCCAGCAGCTTCTGCAGCTTGTCTTGTTCCAGATGTAGAGGTGTTACCTTCCCTCTTAAGTGAACTAGGCAGGCCGAGAGAGGGATCATGCTGCATGGGCAACACATGATCTCTATATTTTAGCCCAGGCTTTGTGCTATGGAGAGGCCTTACATGGTCTTGGAATCAAAGCGAGAGGCAACTGTTACGGGTTATAAGTCCCTGTCAATTGGCGTAGACATGGGGCGCCACGCGTTGCCTCTGACGGTGGGAGACACCTACAGGTGTCACTGATCAGCTACCGCCTGCCTCAAGCTGGGCAGCCCCCGGCCAGTTGGGTGCTGATCCGCCACAGCCTGCCTGCTTCAATGGGTGCTTGGGGCTAGGACAAAATCTGAATCGCAGGCTGTAAAACCAATGCACCATGTACTAATAAAAAGAAAAATAGAAACCTCAAGCTACGGCTTGCAACCTGGAACGTGAGAACCATGTGTCCAGGATTTTCCACTGACTTGACCAATATTGACGATGTGAGAAAAACGGCTGTGATTGATGCCGAACTCAATCGTCTTAACATTGATATTGCTGGCCTGCAGGAGACTCGCCTCGCTGAGGAAGGGTCACTCAGGGAAAACAATTACACCTTTTTTTAGAAGGGTAGAGGGCAGGCAGAAAAAAGGCAACACTGGTGTGGGCTTTGCAGTGAAGAATTCGCTACTGGGAATGATTGAAATTCCAGCAGGAGGAAATGAAAGACTATTATCCCTGCGCTTGGCAACCTCTTGTGGTTTTGCCACCATTATTACTGCATATGCACCGACACTCGATTCCTCTGATGATGTGAAGGATTCGTTCTATGAGGAGTTAGACTCCGTGATCAAGGCAGTTCCAAAATCTGACTACATTTATATGCTCGGTGATTTCAATGCTCGTGTGGGCAAGGACTCGAGTTCATGGCCAGTGTGCCTTGGAAAATACAACATCGGTCGCATGAATGAAAATGGGCAAAGGCTGCTGGAGCATTGCACCAGAAATGACCTATGTATTACAAACTCCTTTTTTAAAACAAAAGAGCTGCATAAGGTCACATGGAAACATCCAAGATCCGGCCATTGGCACCAGCTGGACTTCATCATCACACGGAGACAACATCTGAACCATATATCATTGACTCGAAGTTACCACAGTGCTGACTGTGATACGGATCATTCTTTGGTTGTTGCAAGGGTTAGACTGAGACCAAAGAGAATCTACACAGCTAAACACAAATCTAGCCCCAGGATTAATATTATTAACACTCACGATCCTGAAAAGTGCTTTCAGTTTCAACAGCAACTTGAAGACGCTTTCACTGATACACCAGAAAATTGTACAGTAAGTGAAAAGTGAGGTCAACTTAAGGAAACTCTTTATAAAACTGCCGTAGGGGTTTACGGCACTGTGGATCATAAGAGGCAGGACTGGTTTGCGGCAAACAGCCAGACTCTGCAGCCCTTGATTGATAAGAAGAAGATAGCTCTCTTAAGAAACAAGGAAAGACCAACGCGTAACACTCTGAGTGAGCTAAAGCAAGCTAGGAAGGATGTGCAAAAGGCTGCCAGGCAGTGTGCAAATGATTATTGGATCAAGTTATGTGAGTCCATTCAAATCGCAAGTGATAAGGGAAACATCAGAAGCATGTATGAAGGAATAAAGAAAGCATGTGGTCCAATGATCAAAAGAAGTGCACCATTGAAAACCTTGACTGGAGAAATAACTGATACAAAACAGCAGATGGGTAGAGCACTATTTGGAGCTTTACTCAAGTGAGACCAAACTAGCGGATGATGCCCTCAACACCATAGAGGCTCTACCAACTCTTGACCACCTGGACACACTTCCCACCATAACAGAAGTTAAGTGTGCTATAAATGAACTTGGATCTGGCAAGGCTCCAGGTAAGGATGGGATTCCAATAGAGGTTATCAGGAGTGTGCAAGGCACACTCATTCTACAGATCCACCAGCTAATAGAGCTTTGCTGGCAAGAAGGACAAGTCCCACAGGATTTCAAAGATTCAAGCATCATAACACTGTACAAAAACAAGGGCGATCGGAGCGACTGCAACAACTATAGGGGTGTATTGTTGGATAAGTATTTGCCAGAATTGTTCTGCGCAGACTTCAAGTCCTAGGAGATCAAGTCTACCCCGAATCACAGTGTGGATTTCGACAGAACCAGTCTACCATTGATATGATATTCTCATTGCGACAAATGCAAGAAAAATGCCGTGTACAGAATCAACCACTGTTTATGGCCTTCATCAACCTCACAAAGGCATTTCTTCTTCTTCTTCTTCGTTCATCCGGAGTTTTTTTTTTCGGATGTGATTGCGTTGTGCCTGTTTACAGCAGAGCTGCGTTCTTGCGCCGTTAGGCCGACACATCCGACTTCTGCGGGCATTTGTTGTCCGGGTTAACCTTCCCGGGGGTTTCTTAGGACGTTTGACTCTCACTGTTGTGTTATCCCCCATCCCAGCTGGTCCATATAGAACAGCCAAAGATCCTGGTCAGCCCTCAAGGGAAGGCAGGGGCAGACCATGGGCATTCCCCGCCATCCAAGGAGGCTTCCATACTTGCAGAGCCGATACATAGTGCTCTGATACTGGGCTCACCCAAGGAATCGTCACGTCCTGCACATGGCTGCTTAGCCTCACTTCCGTATATTGGGCCTTCCGTTCACCATAGGCTGTTCTTCTGGAATCCAGAAGTATGTAGTCTGCAGATGACATCCACACAGTGAGCTTTCGATTCGGACTTTCCATATAATGGATTTGCTATCCAAGCAATATTCCATTTCGTGCCACTAGGACACTTTTCCACCTTTTATGAAGTCCACACAGTGGGCTTTTGATTAGGACTTTCCACGTAATGGATTTGCTATCCAAGCAATATTCCATTTCATGCCACTAGGACACTTTTCCACCTTTTATGAAGCCCACGCAATGGGCTTTTGATTCGGACTTTCCACGTAATGGATTTGCTATCCAAGCAATATTCCATTTCGTGCCACTAGAACACTTTTCCACCTTTTATGAAGCCCACACAGCAAGCTTTCGATTTGGACTTTCCACATAATGGATTTGCTATCCAAGCAATATTCAATTTCATGCCTCTGGGTCTTCATGCACCTTTAAATGTCAACCTGTATGCAGTTAAAGTAAGCTGCGGCCAACTTTAGCTTGTTGATATCTCCATAGAGCTTGTCCTCAAATGAAGCAGGTGTGGGCCAAAATATCTTTCTCTGTTCTGCATACGTTGGGCAATCCTGCAGCAAATGTTTTGCTGTCATTTTTCCAGTTCTACAATTACATTCATCGGTATCTCCTATCTTTAGTTTATTGAACAAGTGGTATTTCAGCCTGTTATGTCCTGTGCGGAGTCTGAAGATTGCTACTTGTTCTCTTCGGTCGAGTTTGTAATATGCATCATCCTTCTGATGGCCTGGATGCTCTTGATTCCCATTTGGTTCTGTAAGTGCTTTTTATCAACCTCTTTACCTCATTATAGGTTATGTCTATGTCAGGCTGTGGTAGTCGTCCGCCCTCTTTTGCCAGTCTGTCAGCCTCTTCGTTTCCAGGTATACTGCAATGTGATGGGATCCACTGTATTACAACTTTTTTGGATTTCTGACATAGACCATGGAGTGCTGCTCTTAGGTCAGTTAGTTCTGCGCTGTTATTGCTCTTCAGTATTGAGACAACTGACTTTGCATCTGTGAAGATAGCTATTTGCTTCTCTTTATTTTCCTCCATCAGGAGCATTTCTGCTGCAGTTTTCAAAGCCTCTACCTTCGCTTTGAAGTTACTTGAAAATTTTCCAGTTGCCATTGAATGTGTTTTTTTCACTCCATTTTTTAAATTTAGGAGAATTCCTCCTCCTCCATTCTCTATTGAATTTTTGGCTGATCCATCTGTATATGCATGGGTCCAATTCCTGCTTGGGTAATGTTCTTTTATGTAGTTTAGGGTTATTTCTCTTCTTTCGGTTTCATGCTGAGTGTTCTTTTTCTCAATACCAGGAATGTTTTCTATCATCTCAGGCAGTTGCTGCTGTCTCCAAGCTGGGAACTTGTGTGCATTGTGTATGGGCTTGACTGTTGATATGTTAAGTATAGGATCTGCCCTAATCCTTCGTTTTGCAGTTTCTACAAAGTTGCTACGCTTCAGTCTTCCCTTTCCAAAACCATTAAATCTGTTGTACATAGGGTGGTCTGTCAATCTTCTAAATTTTTCTGCTTGTTGCTGGGCTCTGCTATCTCTTCTATCCTGCATTGGTTGTAAACAAGTGATCTTTTCTAGTTCAATAATAGGCGTTGTCTTCAGGCTTCCAGTTATGATTCGCATTCCTTGGTTTTGGACTCTACTTATTTTGTTAAAGTTTGACTTAGCTGCTGTTGCCCAAGCTGCAATGCCATATTCCAGTACTGGCCTCACCCGTCCAGTATATAACTTCTTGAGAACTTTCTCATCTGCTCCCCACGTTGTACCAGCAAGCTTTTTCATGATTGCCATTCTCTGCCTTGCTCTTGTTCGATTTTTCTCAACCTGTGTCTTCCATGTCAGGCGACGATCAAAGGTGACTCCTAGATAGTTTGAATTTTCTTCATGGCGCAATATTTTTCCATTCAATACCAGCTTAGGTTGCTGAGTTTTATTTGAGAGGGAGAACACTGTGCATGTTGTTTTCTCCTCACTTATCTTCACTAGCCATGATTTTGACCAGTCCTCTAGCGCTAATAAGGCTTGCTGTATTCTGCTGTTAGCTGTACTAATATATTCTTCAGATGTCCATATGGCTAGGTCATCTGCAAAGGAGGATGTGTGTACTCTGGCTGGAAAATTTTCTGTGATGTCATTTATATATGCTAGGAATAATGTTGGTGAAAGAACTCCTCCTTGGGGGACACCTTGCTCCAGCAGCATCATTTTGCTTGTTTGTCCTTGTACTTTTGTCCTGGCAGTTCTGTTCTCAAGGTAGTGGCTGATCCATTTATACATTTTTCCACAAACATGCATGTTTTGCAGTTTTACTTTCAGTCCTTCCTTCCATACTTTATCAAATGCTTTTTCTAAATCTATCCAGACTGCTAGTGTGTGCTTTTTCTCTTGGAAGGCATCCTCTATTTCCTGAGCTATATAGGTTATTTGATCTTCAGTGGATCTGTACTTTCTTAATCCTGCTTGGTGTGGTGTTAAGAGTTTGTTTTCTTCCAGATGCCATGTTAGCCTGCCATTGATAATGCGTTCCATTAATTTTCCTACACAGCTAAGTAGACTGATAGGTCGATAGCCATTTGGTTCTTCCAGGTCTTTTCCTTTCTTTGGGACTGGTATTAGTATAGCTTCCTTCCATGCCTGTGGGACTATTCCTCTCTTCCAGCTGTTATTTAGGACTGCTAGTAGTTTCTTTTTTGCCTTGTTGCCTAGTCCTATTAGCATTTCATTTGTGATTCCATCCTTTCCTGGTGATTTCTTTTTTTTTAGGGTATTCATTGCCTGTTCCATTTCTTCCATTGTTAGATTTGCCATCATATATTCTGCTGCTGTCTCTGTATTTCTATGATGTATCTGTTGTCTTTGATTGCTTTCTTCTGTTCGGTTGTAATATCAATGTGGTTTGCATTTGCATAGTGTTCCATTAGTGCATTTGCAGCCTTTTTTCCTGTAAGCAAGGCATTTCCTTGTTTAATTGTTATTTGTTTGTTTCTAGGTCCTTCATTGTTCATGGCTTTCACTAGTTTCCATAGTTTGTTTCCATCCCTGTCAAAATTCAGGTTTTCTGTTTTTTCCCTCCAACAATCTCTTGTTGTTTGATTTACTGTTCTTTTATATTTTGCTGAGATGGCTTTGAGAGAGATATTCGCTTCAATTGTTTGTTCTCTCTCTGCTGTCTTCCTGCATCTTCAACTTTGTCCTCCAAACTTTGTAGTTCTTTAGTCCAGTATGGTTTGTAATTTTTCCTCGCTCCTCTAGGAATGGACTCAGTGGCTGCCTGTATTATCGCTCTGTTTAGACTTTCCACCATTTGCTTTATGTTGCCATATCGTGTATTTATGTTTTCACAATATTTGTCTGTTAGTATGGCAAATCTGTCCCAATCTGCTCGTTTGTAATTCCAGCGGGGCAAGGGCTTTTGCTCCTGTGGAACATACTCCATATTCATTACAAGCTTGATTGGTCTGTGGTCACTACCTGCTAGTTGGTCCAGCACATGGCGATCGATTTTGTGGAGGATGTCTCCTGTGCAGAAAGCTAAGTCTGGAGTAGAAGTGGTAAGCCATCTTCTGGAGTAGAAGCTCGGTGTGTCATCCGCTTTGTTGAGTAGATGGAGATTTGAGTCTATTTCCCAGTCCTCCAATTCATCTCCTCTTTTGTCAGTATCTGGGTATCCCCATCTTTCTGAACGGCTATTAAAGTCTCCGACAATAATGCAGTTTGTGTCAGTTATTTTCATGTTTGAGAGTGTAAGGTCCTTATCTGCTGGGCTATACAGATTGTAGATTCTTATTTTCACGTCCTTTATCATTATATCAACACCTATAATTTCTGTTTGGTTGTCAGAGATCACAGATACTTCGCTGCAAGGTATTGTATTTCGTGTAAGTATTAGAACTCCTCCTTTATGTCCTTCGCGGTCGAAACGTGTGGCCTGATATCCTCTGACTGAAAATTTGCGATTGGCATTGAGGTGTGTCTCTTGAATGCATGCCACATCTATTCTATCTTTATGAAGACGCTGTGTCAGGGATTCTTTCTTGTTATAAACTCCTTCGGCATTCCACTGTAGTATGTTGAGTGTCCTTGGTATTTGGTCAATAGCTCTTAACCTACTCCTCTGTGCCTTGACTCCACAGCACAGGGGAAGGTGACCACCAGTAGTCATGGGTGGACCCCCTCGAGGCAGGGGGCCCGGCACTATCACCGCCTGATGGGACTTCACGGGATTAGCACCATAACGATTAATTTTCATCTGTGGCATCATGAAATGATAAAGTTACGTTGCACTTCTTTGTCAAGCTTGTGGCTCAGTACATCCGATTTCGACAAGCACTTTTTCGGGATGCTTTCCCTAGCCTTTGACTGTCCCCAGTCTACCTACAAGGCAGCAGGTTTGTGCGTCACTTCGTCTGGTCCCTCTCCCTTGACCTGTCCGACATGGGTGACCCTACCAGTAGCAGTGCTACCGTCGGCATAGCTCTTGGGGTCATTGGAACGCACAAGCCCCTCTACCTCGTCAAGGTGGACGCACGGCAGAGGGGACAAAGGCATTTGATTTGGTCAGTCGTGAGGGTCTGTTCAAGGCACTAAAGAAGACTGGCTGCCCACCAACTCTTCTGTCCATTGTGGAATCGTTCCACACAGGCATGAAGGATATAATCAAGTTTGATGGTGCAACTTCTGAAGAGTTTGAAATCAAGAGTGGAGTTAAGCAAGGTTGTGTACTAGCTCCCACCCTCTTTGGAATATACTTTTCACTTCTACTGAAATATGCCTTTCGTGATCAGGATGGTGGTATATACATTCACTCACGCTCAGATGGCGGCCTCTACAATGCTCAAGAATTACAATGTCTACTATCTGCATTCTCCAATGCTTGTTCTGAATTTGGTTTAACAATTAGCAAAAAGAAGACACTGATTATGTCACAAGGTGAACTAGAGATGGTAGACCATTTTACATATCTAGGATCAGTGGTAAATAGCAAATTATCCATAGATCAGGAAATCAACATCCAGATTGGTAAGGCAGCAACAACAATGAAAAGGTTAAGAAAAAGAGTCTGGGAGAACAGGAAGCTTACTGCCAAAACAAAAGTCCTTGTCTATCGAGCCTGTGTCCTTAGTACTCTTCTTTATGGCAGTGAAACCTGGACAACTTACTCACACCAAGAGAAATATTTAAACAGCTTTCATATGCGGTGTCTGTGAAGAATTCTTGGTATTAAGTGGCTAGACAAAATCACAAATACTGAAGTATTGGAAAGATCAGGTTGTGTGACGGTTTATTCCATGCTCAGTCTTCGTAGACTTAGATGGATAGGACATCTTAGGAGGATGGATGATGGTAGAATACCAAAGGACATCCTTTTTGGTGAATTACAGATAGGTAAGAGATCTCAGGATCGGCCTCTACTACGATACAAAGATTTGTGTAAGCGGGACATAATTGATACAGGCATTGATAATGCACATTGGGATCAAGTCGCCACTGAACATGTTGCATGGAGGGCAAACATCAGAAATGGAATAAAGACAACCCCTCTGCCGTGCGTCCACCTTGACGAGGTAGAGGGGCTCGCGCGTTCCAATGACCCCAAGAGCTATGCCGACGGTAGCACTGCTACTGGTAGGGTCACCCATGTCGGACAGGTCAAGGGAGAGGGACCAGACGAAGTGACGCACAAACCTGCTGCCTTGTAGGTAGACTGGGGACAGTCAAAGGCTAGGGAAAGCATCCCGAAAAGTGCTTGTCGAAATCGGATGTACTGAGCCACAAGCTTGACAAGAAGTGCAACGTAACTTTATCATTTCATGATGCCACAGATGAAAATTAATCGTTATGGTGCTAATCCCGTGAAGTCCCATCAGGCGGTGATAGTGCCGGGCCCCCTGCCTCGAGGGGGTCCCACCCATGACTACTGGTGGTCACCTTCCCCTGTGCTGTGGAGTCAAGGCACAGAGGAGTAGGTTAAGAGCTATTGACCAAATACCAAGGACACTCAACATACTACAGTGGAATGCCGAAGGAGTTTATAACAAGAAAGAATCCCTGACACAGCGTCTTCATAAAGATAGAATAGATGTGGCATGCATTCAAGAGACACACCTCAATGCCAATCGCAAATTTTCAGTCAGAGGATATCAGGCCACACGTTTCGACCACGAAGGACATAAAGGAGGAGTTCTAATACTTACACGAAATACAATACCTTGCAGCGAAGTATCTGTGATCTCTGACAACCAAACAGAAATTATAGGTGTTGATATAATGATAAAGGACGTGAAAATAAGAATCTACAATCTGTATAGCCCAGCAGATAAGGACCTTACACTCTCAAACATGAAAATAACTGACACAAACTGCATTATTGTCGGAGACTTTAATAGCCGTTCAGAAAGATGGGGATACCCAGATACTGACAAAGAGGAGATGAATTGGAGGACTGGGAAATAGACTCAAATCTCCATCTACTCAACAAAGCGGATGACACACCGAGCTTCTACTCCAGAAGATGGCTTACCACTTCTACTCCAGACTTAGCTTTCTGCACAGGAGACATCCTCCACAAAATCGATCGCCATGTGCTTGACCAATTAGCAGGTAGTGACCACAGACCAATCAAGCTTGTAATGAATATGGGGGTATGTTCCACAGGAGCAAAAGCCCTTGCCCCGCTGGAATTACAAACGAGCAGATTGGGACAGATTTGCCATACTAACAGACAAATATTGTGAAAACATAAATACACGATATGGCAACATAAAGCAAATGGTGGAAAGTCTAAACAGAGCGATAATACAGGCAGCCACTGAGTCCATTCCTAGAGGGGCGAGGAAAAATTACAAACCATACTGGACTGAAGAACTACAAAGTTTGGAGTACAAAGTTGAAGATGCCAGGAAGACAGCAGAGAGAGAACAAACAATTGAAGCGAATATATCTCTCAAAGCCATCTCAGCAAAATATAAAAGAACAGTAAATCAAACAACAAGAGATTGTTGGAGGGAAAAAACAGAAAACCTGAATTTTGACAGGGATGGAAACAAACTATGGAAACTAGTGAAAGCCATGAACAATGAAGGACCTAGAAACAAACAAATAACAATTAAACAAGGAAATGCCTTGCTTACAGGAAAAAAGGCTGCAAATGCACTAATGGAACATTATGCAAATGCAAACCACATTGATATTACAACCGAACAGAAGAAAGAAAGCAATCAAAGACAACAGATACATCATAGAAATACAGAGACAGCAGCAGAATATATGATGGCAAATCTAACAATGGAAGAAATTGAACAGGCAATGAATACCCTAAAAAAGAAGAAATCACCAGGAAAGGATGGAATCACAAATGAAATGCTAATAGGACTAGGCAACAAGGCAAAGAAGAAACTACTAGCAGTCCTAAATAACAGCTGGAAGAGAGGAATAGTCCCACGGGCATGGAAGGAAGCTATACTAATACCAGTCCCAAAGAAAGGAAAAGACCTGGAAGAACCAAATGGCTATCGACCTATCAGTCTACTTAGTTGTGTAGGAAAATTAATGGAACGCATTATCAATGGCAGGCTAACATGGCATCTGGAAGAAAACAAACTCTTAACACCACACCAAGCAGGATTCAGAAAGTACAGATCCACTGAAGATCAAATAACCTATATAGCTCAGGAAATAGAGGATGCCTTCCAAGAGAAAAAGCACACACTAGCAGTCTGGATAGATTTAGAAAAAGCATTTGATAAAGTATGGAAGGAAGGACTGAAAGTAAAACTGCAAAACATGCATGTTTGTGGAAAAATGTATAAATGGATCAGCCACTACCTTGAGAACAGAACTGCCAGGACAAAAGTACAAGGACAAACAAGCAAAATGATGCTGCTGGAGCAAGGTGTCCCCCAAGGAGGAGTTCTTTCACCAACATTATTCCTAGCATATATAAATGACATCACAGAAAATTTTCCAGCCAGAGTACACACATCCTCCTTTGCAGATGACCTAGCCATATGGACATCTGAAGAATATATTAGTACAGCTAACAGCAGAATACAGCAAGCCCTATTAGCACTAGAGGACTGGTCAAAATCATGGCTAGTGAAGATAAGTGAGGAGAAAACAACATGCACAGTGTTCTCCCTCTCAAATAAAACTCAGCAACCTAAGCTGGTATTGAATGGAAAATATTGCGCCATGAAGAAAATCCAAACTATCTAGGAGTCACCTTTGATCGTCGCCTGACATGGAAGACACAGGTTGAGAAAAATCGAACAAGAGCAAGGCAGAGAATGGCAATCATGAAAAAGCTTGCTGGTACAACGTGGGGAGCAGATGAGAAAGTTCTCAAGAAGTTATATACTGGACGGGTGAGGCCAGTACTGGAATATGGCATTGCAGCTTGGGCAACAGCAGCTAAGTCAAACTTTAACAAAATAAGTAGAGTCCAAAACCAAGGAATGCGAATCATAACTGGAAGCCTGAAGACAACGCCTATTAATGAACTAGAAAAGATCACTTGTTTACAACCAATGCAGGATAGAAGAGATAGCAGAGCCCAGCAACAAGCAGAAAAATTTAGAAGATTGACAGACCACCCTATGTACAACAGATTTAATGGTTTTGGAAAGGGAAGACTGAAGCGTAGCAACTTTGTAGAAACTGCAAAACGAAGGATTAGGGCAGATCCTATACTTAACATATCAACAGTCAAGCCCATACACAATGCACACAAGTTCCCAGCTTGGAGACAGCAGCAACTGCCTGAGATGATAGAAAACATTCCTGGTATTGAGAAAAAGAACACTCAGCATGAAACCGAAAGAAGAGAAATAACCCTAAACTACATAAAAGAACATTACCCAAGCAGGAATTGGACCCATGCATATACAGATGGATCAGCCAAAAATTCAATAGAGAATGGAGGAGGAGGAATTCTCCTAAATTTAAAAAATGGAGTGAAAAAAACACACTCAATGGCAACTGGAAAATTTTCAAGTAACTTCAAAGCGGAGGTAGAGGCTTTGAAAACTGCAGCAGAAATGCTCCTGATGGAGGAAAATAAAGAGAAGCAAATAGCTATCTTCACAGATGCAAAGTCAGCTGTCTCAATACTGAAGAGCAATAACAGCACAAAACTAACTGACCTAAGAGCAGCACTCCATGGTCTATGCCAGAAATCCAAACAAGTTGTAATACAGTGGATCCCATCACATTGCAGTATACCTGGAAACGAAGAGGCTGACAGACTGGCAAAAGAGGGCGGACGACTACCACAGCCTGACATAGACATAACCTATAATGAGGTAAAGAGGTTGATAAAAAGCACTTACAGAACCAAATGGGAATCAGAGCATCCAGGCCATCAGAAGGATGATGCATATTACAAACTCGACCGAAGAGAACAAGTAGCAATCTTCAGACTCCGCACAGGACATAACAGGCTGAAATACCACTTGTTCAATAAACTAAAGATAGGAGATACCGATGAATGTAATTGTAGAACTGGAAAAATGACAGCAAAACATTTGCTGCAGGATTGCCCAACGTATGCAGAACAGAGAAAGATATTTTGGCCCACACCTGCTTCATTTGAGGACAAGCTCTATGGAGATATCAACAAGCTAAAGTTGACCACAGCTTACTTTAACTACATACAGGTTGACATTTAAAGGTGCATGAAGACCCAGAGGCATGAAATGGAATATTGCTTGGATAGCAAATCCATTATGTGGAAAGTCCAAATCGAAAGCTCGCTGTGTGGGCTTCATAAGAGGTGGAAAAGTGTCTTAGTGGCACAAAATGGAATATTGCTTGGATAGCAAATCCATTACGTGGAAAGTCTGAATCGAAAGCTCACTGTGTGGATGTCATCTGCAGACTGCATACTTGTGGTTTCCGGAAGAACAGCCTATGGTGAACGGAAGGCCCAATATACGGAAGTGAGGCTAAGCAGCCATGTGCAGGACGTGACGATTCCTTGGGTGAGCCCAGTACCAGAGCGCTATGTATCGGCTCTGCAAGTATGGAAGCCTCCTTGGATGGCGGGGAATGCCCATGGTCTGCCCCTGCCTTCCCTTGAGGGCTAACCAGGATCTGTGGCTGTTCTATATGGACCAGCTGGGATGGGGGATAACACCACAACAATGAGAGTCAAACGTCCGAAGAAACCCCCGGGAAGGTTAACCCGGTCAACAAATGCCCGCAGAAGTCGGATGTGTCGGCCTAACGGCGCAAGAACGCAGCTCTGCTGTAAACAGGCACAACGCAATCATTTCCGAAAAAAACAAAACGGATGAACGAAGAAGAAGAAGAAGAATAAAGACAAAGGAGAACATTATTGCAGATAAGTCACACACCGAGCGTATGAGACGTAAGATTGCGCATGATGGTGGAAATGACCACGTGTTCACATGCATCCACTGTGAATGAACATTTACAACGCGAATTGGTCTGATCAGTCGCTACCGCCATGGGTAAAAGTTATTATGCCCTTTTGAAGCACGAACTATCGTCTGTCAAGACGGCAAGGTGCCAATGATTTACTAATGAGACCAGTACAGATAGATAGGCCTTAAAAAACCAAATCTAATGGTACCTCAATGGCGCCTGTACGTCAATTCTAAGCGGAGACATTCACATTTGAGCGTCGGTATCTCTGGCAATGCGACAGCAGCCACCCCCAGGCAACAGCTGTGAGAGGCTGGCTAAAACAGGCGTGGGTAGCCGATTTAGTGTCAAACCAAGTGGTGAACTAGGGTATGCCTACCCAGCATGTGAAGACAGGATTCGGCAGACTGCGCGGAAGAAATCACTGATGATTCAACGGGCAAGACGGAGTTTACCTGCAAAGCATTGTGGAACGTAATGAGCACGGCAAGGCATGTAGAGCACCCTGGTCATCCACTGCACCTGTATTCGTCTCCAGTCATCTTGACTTGTCTTGCCACTGGATTCAGATGGACTCGGCGAGAGAGTGAGGTCGACGAATTGCGCAACTCTTCCTCACTTTAATCCAATTCATTGCGCAAGTTATTCTTCATCCAACTTCATATATCACCTTCAAGCCCTGTGGCGATGGGTGAGCGGCGAAGTGGCAGGCGCGGGTACGCTGTCAGCCGTAGTCGCAGACCTGCACACAGGCGGCTCAGACCATATGGTCGTCTTCTACTGACCGGAGCAGCAGTGGGATTCGGCAGCTCCCTGAGTGACTGAGCAGCCCTCTATAGGAAAGCACTGCTCACCTCCATAGCATGAGGAAAGGGCTAGAAAAGGTGCCCTAAACATTGTCTGCTCCATCATTACCTAACCAGCTAGTCGCGGTTGGTGGGTACCCTATACTGCGGTCGACATACAAACAAAGTAAAAACAGGTAAAGCTAAAAGAGTTAACCATATTCCCTTGATAATCGGGACTTGGAATGTATGCACCCTACTTGATAGAGATGGTGCGTCGGGCCCAGAGAGATGAACAGCACTGATTGGGAGAGATCTGGGCAGGTACAACATCGACATTGCAACCTTGAGCGAGACACGACTTGCAGAAGAAAGCCAAATCTGTGAAGTAGGTGCCAGCTACACATTTTTCTGCAGTGGAAGGAAAAGCGAGGAAAGACGCCAATCCGGTGTGGGATTTGCCATTTAAGTTGGCCTTGGTTGGCAAACTAGCTGAATTTCCGAAGGCTATAAATGACAGACTTATGACTATTAAGTTACCCCTGCTGAATGGAAGGAAGCATGCAACCATCGTGAGTGTCTACACACCAACCATGACAAATGAAGATGACGTCAAAAACAAATTCTATGAAGACCTACACAACATACTAACATCTGTTCCCAAAGGAGACAAACTTATACTCCTTGGGACGTCAGTGACACCGCCTCTTGGAGTGGCATCATTGGAAAGTACGGAGTCAGAAATTGTAACAGCAATGGGCTCCTCCTCCTTCAGACCTGTGCCGAACACGATCTCCTAATCACCAACACAATTTTCCGTCTTCCCATGAGAAATAGGACATCATGGATGCACCCTCGCTCGAAACACTGGCACCTCATTGACTATGTCATCATCAGGAGGAGTGACAGACAAGACGTTCGGGTAACAAAATCCATGTGTGGTGCCGAATGTTGGACAGACCATCGTCTTATTATCTCGAAAATAAACATACACATCAAACCACAACAGCGTCCTCAAGGGGTGAAAATGCAAAAACAAACTAAATGTCACCCACCTAAACAGCAAAAAAATGCAGCTGTCGTTTGAAAACATACTGGAAGACCGCCACAAGCCAAATGCTGCAGCTAAACAGGATGCGGAAACAGAGTGGAGAGCCCTAAAGGACATAATTTACAACACTGCTATGGAAATCCTGGGTCCAGCCCCCTGAAATTGTAAAGACTGGTTTGATGAAAATGAAAATTTTGAAGACATCAACCAATTGCTGGCCGAGAAATATCTTCTCCTCAAGGCACATTTGAACGACCCGAAGTCAACATAAAAAAATATGCCTTCAATAACATTCGGAGAGTAGTGCAGCAGAAACTTCGGCACATGTTGGACTCCTGGCTGAGCAACAAAGCTGATGAAATTCAAGGCTATGGAAATCCTGGTCCAGCAGCGCCCCCCCCCCCCCCCCCCCCCCCCCCCAAAGCGTAAAGACTGGTTTGATGAAAATGAAAATTCTGAAGACATCAACCAATTGCTGGCCGAGAAATATCTTCTCTTCAAGGCACATTTGAATGACCCAAAGTCAACATTAAAAAAAAGATGCCTTCAATAACATTCGGAGAGTAGTGCAGCAGAAACTTCGGCACATGCGGGACTCCTGGCTGAGCAACAAAGCTGATGAAATTCAAGGCTTTGCTGACAGACATGATATGGAAACTTCGACTCACTGACAGCGGTCTACAGTCCTCCATCACCAGGCATAGTTCCCCTCCTCGGTGCAGATGGGGGAACATTGGTCACCGATAAGAAAGAAATCCTTCAACGCTGGGCAGAGCATTTCAGCAACATCTTAAATGCAACTTCCTTCTTCGATGATGAAACCATCAACTGCCTTCCTCAAGTTCCCACTAATGATACACTTGATGACCTGCCAACCATAGTGGAACTAAACAAAGCCATCCAGCAACTTTCCAGTGGAAAGGCGCCTGGTCCTGACTCCATCCCAGCAGAGATATACAAGGCAGGTGGGCCGGTCCTAATAGAGCAGCTTCACCAAGTCTTTACAAACATATGGGTGAACGAGACCATGCCACAAGATTTCAAGGACGCGTCAATAGTCCACCTTTACAAACGTAAAGGAAACCGCCAATCCTGTGACAACCACCGAGGCATCTCCTTGCTCTCAATCGCAGGGAAGATACTCGCCAGAATTCTTCTCAATCGCCTCACGGCCCATCTCGATCAAGGTCTTCTTCCTGAGAGTCAATGTGGCTTCAGAAAAGAACGAGGAACTGTTGACATGATTTTCGCTGCAAGGCAGCTGCAAGAGAAATGTCAGGAACAGAACTCTGAAATGTTCTCCACTTTCATTGACCTTACCAAGGCTTTTGATACAGTCAGCAGAGAAGGACTGTGGAAGATTATGGCGAAATATGGCTGTCCACAAAAGTTTGTCCAAATAGTGCGGCTATTTCATGATGGTATGCAGGCAAGAGTACAGGAAAATGGTGAACTGTCTGAGCCCTTTCCTGTCACCAATGGAGTGAAGCAAGGATGTGTCCTGGCACCAACACTGTTCAGCCTCATGTTTTCAGCTATGCTGACGAATGCCTTCGAGAACAATGACATTGGAATAGACATCAACTACCGCATGGATGGAAAGTTGTTCAATCTCAGAAGGCTGAAAGCCAAAACCAAAACTAACAGCGACACCGTCAGAGAACTGCTGTTTGCTGATGATTGCGCTCTATATGCCAACTCAGAGGCAGACATGCAACACAATGTTTCAGCTTTCTCATATGCCTGTGCCAACTTTGGGCTCAATATCAACTTGGAGAAGACTGTAGTTATGTACCAGCCAGCTCCAGGGAATAATCACACCGTGCCGAATATCAAGGTGAACGGTCATAGACTAAGTGTTGTGGACAAATTCACCTATCTTGGCAGCACTGTGTCACAAGCTGCCACAATTAATGACGAAGTGAATGCAAGAATCTCCAAGGCCACGCGGTCTTTGGCAGATTGTACAAGAATGTATGGGACAGAAATGGAATAAGCCTGCAAACAAAGCTGAAAGTCTATAAAGCAGTTGTATTATCCACACTGCTATATGCTTGTGAAACATGGACTGTTTATCAGCGACATGCTAGGAAATTAAACCACTTCCACACAGTCTGCCTTAGGAAGCTATTGAAGATTAAATGGCAAGACAAGATCCCAGACACTGAAGTTCTAGAAAGAGCGTCCATGCCCAGTATCCACACTCTACTAATGAAAAATCAGATTCGCTGGGCTGGTCACTTAACTCGTATGCCAGATCACAGGCTCCCTAAACAAATTTTTTACAGTGAATTGCATTGTGGTAAACGCTCCCAAGGAGGCCAGAGAAACGCTTTAAAGACACTCTGAAAATCTCACTGAAAGCTTTTGGAATTCATCTTGACACCTGGGAGACTGCTGCTAAAGACCGTAATTCATGGCGTATATCATTACATAAGGATGCAGTCATTTGTGAAGCAACCAGGACTGCAAGAGCTGTGAAGAAAAGGCTGGACAGAAAAACCACTGCAGGAGATCCTCCTCCTGGAACGTCAAGCATTCTTTGCCCACATTGTCAAAGAACATTTCGAGCCAAAATAGGCTTTATCAGCCATCTTAGAACTCACGGCTCCATACTTTCAACCCCACAGGATGAAATGAATGGTCATCATCATTCTTGATGGACAAACAACATCTCTGGCAAAAAAATTGTCATGATTCCTGTAACTTTGGAGCTCTTCTGTGTGTCTCACTACCTCCGCTGTCAGTTCGTGTGAGATTGTCTCAAACGGGTCATACATGGGTATGAAAACTGACTTTAAAAATATGTTCCATCATATTAAATGATAAAAAAATAGTAAAAGTATACAAATACATTATTAATAAACTTGAAACTTGTAGTCTCTTTAACTTTCTCATCTCATCTCATTATGTTCCTCTTGTACCTTGCGGTGTCTAGGTGAAGTATAAACAGCGGGAGAGTACCCGCTTATGGGCTTCATGTATCGATATTCCCATGGACTCTGTTATTCCCTGCCTTCATCGGTTATAGACCCAGCAATGTTAATGGACTACGGGACTCTTTAACTTTAATAGTTCAAATTGCACGTTTTGAGCGTTAAAAGTTTCTACGGCTGGCAGCTGCCGTATTGGAGTTCCATTCACAAAGACAAAATAAAATCCCACAGAAATATTTTTTTAACGACATATCAAGCGATATCCGCAATGAAACTCCAAATATATGTACAAATGGGTGCAGAATTCGAATATCCATCTAAAAATATGGTAAAATTAAGTAAACAAGCTGTAGAAAATAAAATTACTTACATTTTGCCAAATAATTAAATTTATTTAAAAGTCACGATAATTTCAACCAATCGCTATGCATAGAATGTTAGACTAACCTTTTCTGCAGAACCTAAGATGGCGTTTGTTATTGTCACATGACATTTGAATGAATGAATGACGGAGGCATGAATGGTCTTTACATAGCCATTTTTGGGGACACAATGGATCATTTCAGTGTGGCGTGGTATATAATTTCCAGTTTCAGATCGGGTCACGGCACTACTAGCATACCTAGTAATAGTAATTGTAATTGTTAACTAGGAGAGGAGTGGCTGGGTGAGTGGCTAGAGTGCTGTGTTCTCCTTCGAGAGACCAGGATTTGAATCCTCAGTATGGTGTGGATTTTTGTTTGTCGGGGGCAATAAGAAAACCCTAACTTACACCGTTCGCGGCAACTGCACTAGCCAGGGGGCCCTAACTCCCTAGGCACAAAACACACCCCCCTCCACTCTCGTCTTACACCGCAAGGTAGTATAGTATAGGATAGGCTGTAGATGACAGTTAACTAAAGATTGCAACATTTTCTAAATTGTCCTTTAAATGACACAATCGGTGCATGTCCTTTGCAGGACCACAGTCAACCCCAGCATTTATTGCTTGTTTGTAATTTCTATGCAGTTTTATATTTAGTAGTTTGACATTGCTTTCTGAGCATCTGACAGGCACATTATTGTTAATATCAATACAAAGCAACATGCTCCCAAATCGCTTGTGGTCATTCATTGGCACCTTGCTGTCTTGAAAAATGATAGTTTGTTACATTGTGCTTCAAAAAGGCATAACTACAACCCATGGTGATAGCAAATATGACTGATAAGGCCAGTTTGCGCTGTAAATGTTCGTCCACAGTGGATGCATGTCAACACATGGTCATTTCCACCATCGTGCACCATCTTACATCTCGCACTCTCGGTGTGTGACTTATCTGCAATCATTTTCTCCTTTTGTCTTTATTCCGTTTCTGATATTTGCCCTCCATGCAACACGTTCAGCGCCGACTTGCTCCCAATATGCATTATCAATGCCTGTATCAATCTTGTCCCGCTTACACACATCCTTGTATCGTAGTAGAGGCTGACCCTGAGATCTCTTACCCATCTGTAATTCACCAAAAAAGATGCCCTTTGGTATTCTACCATCACCCATCCTCTTAACGTGTCCTATCCATCTAAGTCTACGAAGACTGAACATGGACAAAACCATCACACAACCTGACCTTTCCAATACTTCAGTATTTGTGATTTTGTCTTGCCACTTAATACCAAGTATTCTTCGCAGACACCGCATATGAAAGCTGTTTAAGCATTTCTCTTGGTGTGAGTAAGTTGACCAGGCTTCACTGCCATAAAGAAGAGTACTAAGGACACAGGCTTGATAGACAAGGACTTTTGTTTTGGCAGTAAGCTTCCTGTTCTCCCAGACTGTTTTTGTTAACCTGTTCATTGTTGTTGCTGCTTTACCAATCCTGATGTTGGTTTCCTGATCTAGGGATAATTTGCTATTTACCTCTGATACTAGATATATAAAATGGTCTACTATCTCCAATTCAGCGTCGTCAATAAAGATTGATGGAACCCCATGTGCACCTTGTGACATAATCTGTGTCTTCTTTTTGCCAATTGTTATACCAAATTGAGAACAAGCATTGTAGCAGATAGTAGACGTAATTCTTCCTCTTAGTGCGTCATAATTGCAGCATCATCTGCAAAAATCAACTCTCTGATCAGTACCCTCCTAATTTTGGTCTTGGCCTTCAATCTCTGGGCATTGTAGAGTCCGCCATCAGCGTGATGGAATATATATACCACCATCCTGATCATGAAAGACGTATTTCAGTAGAAGTGAAAAGTATATTCCAAAGGGATGGGAGCTTGTACACAACCTTGCTTAACGCCACTCTTAATTTCAAACTCTTATGAAGTCAAGGACGACAGGTCATCATTTTAGTACAGTTGTCCGGTGTAGGGGTTGAACCCCTAACCTCGGCATCAGCACACCGGATGTTTAAGAACACACATTCTTACCCATTCGACCATGCTGACCTGCGTGATGCGTATAAAGGGGCACTCAACACCACACTTTGGTCGCCAGCTAGCTCTGTGCTGGTTTTACAGAACCCCATGCCAGACTTTTGCTGTACGGATAAATGGCCATCACTGGCATATACTGAACTGGCAGGGTATCTCAGAGTGGGTGGCCTATAGAGATGCAGTGGTCAAAATCGTATATGACACTCATCAGCACACCCCCAAATCATGGGTAAATGATGTTCACGGAACGTGCACCCTCCAAAATTGACAAAGTGGTTCTAATGTCTGTCAAATTCAATGTCTACTAGATGACAGGTTCAAATGTATACATATTGCATACCCAACGGGCCAGTGGTATGTCAACAGTAGATGTTAGTTGCATATCCTTTTACAGGACGTCGCAGTCAACCCCCATAATTTTTTGGCTGTTTATGATTTCTTGGCAAGTTTACGTTAAGTAGTGTGCCATTGCTTTCTGAACAACTGGCACTCATACCATTTTTTTTAAAACCAACGCAAGGCGGTCTGCTGCCAAATCACCCACTGCTGTGTTTCGAACGCAGTAAGCAGGATTGTGAATACCCCTTCGCCATAGAGCTGGTTCAACAGTGGATAGAGGGACAAATATGATGTTAACACCGAGTAACTTCAAACAGTCGTTTGAAAAGGCTCACCCAGTCAACAAACACTCACAGAAGTAAGATGTATCAGCTGAAAGGTGCAAATATCGCAGCTCTACTGTAATTTGACACAACGCAATTATGTCGAAAACAAAACAAAATATCGGATGAATGAAGAAGAAGAAACAGCTGAACCTCAGGTCAGGTGAACAGAAATGAGATCACATAAACAATGCATTCCACGTTTTGATGAGCGGGTAAATATATTTGGAACATGAATAACAATTATAAAATAAAAACTTAGAAACGTCAAAGTAAACAACTTTAAACATGCCCCGCGCATATATTTACATGGTCTGTGATGTCTGTTGGCCTAACCTGGGGTCCCTGTACGACAGTTACATATGTCTGTGATGTATGTTGGCCTGGGGTCCTTGTAAGACATGTACATGTGTCTGTGATGTCTGTTGGCCTGGCCTGGGGTCCCTGTACAACAGTTACATATGTCTGTGGTGTATGCTGGCCTGGGGTCCTTGTAAGACATGTACATGTGTCTGTGATGTCTGTTGGCCTGGCCTGGGGTTCCTGTACGACAGTTACATATGTCTGTGATGTATGCTGGCCTGGGGTCCTTGTAAGACATGTACATGTGTCTGTGATGTCTGTTGGCCTGGCCTGGGGTCCCTGTACGACAGTTACATATGTCTGTGATGTATGCTGGCCTGGGGTCCTTGTAAGACATGTACATGTGTCTGTGATGTCTGTTGGCCTGGCCTGGGGTCCCTGTACAACAGTTACATATGTCTGTGATGTATGCTGGCCTGGGGTCCTTGTAAGACATGTACATGTGTCTGTGATGTCTGTTGGCCTGGCCTGGGGTCCCTGTACGACAGTTACATATGTCTGTGATGTATGCTGGCCTGGGGTCCTTGTAAGACATGTACATGTGTCTGTGATGTCTGTTGGCCTGGCCTGGGGTCCCTGTACAACAGTTACATATGTCTGTGGTGTATGCTGGCCTGGGGTCCTTGTAAGACATGTACATGTGTCTGTGATGTCTGTTGGCCTGGCCTGGGGTTCCTGTACGACAGTTACATATGTCTGTGATGTATGCTGGCCTGGGGTCCTTGTAAGACATGTACATGTGTCTGTGATGTCTGTTGGCCTGGCCTGGGGTCCCTGTACGACAGTTACATATGTCTGTGATGTATGCTGGCCTGGGGTCCTTGTAAGACATGTACATGTGTCTGTGATGTCTGTTGGCCTGGCCTGGGGTCCCTGTACAACAGTTACATATGTCTGTGATGTATGCTGGCCTGGGTCCTTGTAAGACATGTACATGTGTCTGTGATGTCTGTTGGCCTGGCCTGGGGTCCCTGTACGACAGTTACATATGTCTGTGATGTATGCTGGCCTGGGGTCCTTGTAAGACATGTACATGTGTCTGTGATGTCTGCTGGCCTGGGGTCCTTGTAAGACATGTACAGTGTGATGTCTACTGGCCTGAGGTTCTTGTAAGAAATGTACATGTGTCTGTGATGTCTATTGACCTGGGGTCCTTGTAAGACATGTACATGTGTCTGTGGTGTCTGTTGACCTGGGGTCCTTGTAAGACATATACATGTTTCTGTGATGTCTGCTGGTCTGGCCTGGGGTCCTTGTAAGACATGTACATGTATCTGTGATGTCTGCTGGCCTGGGTTCCTTGTAGACACATGCACATGTGTCTGTGTCTACTGGCCTGGGCTCCTTTTAAGACATGTACATGTGGCCGGCTTCCTGGCCTAGAGGTTAGCGACTTTTCTCTGTAATCTTGTATACTCTCGTAAGTAACATGACGATGGTGAGAATCAGCAGTGGTTCGAATCGCATTGCAACTTATGGGGTATGTCAGCCGGCCGCTCAGAAAGCAGTGGCAAACTACTGAGCATAATCTTGCCAAGAAATCAACAATCAGCTGAAAGATGCTGATGTTGGCAGCGATGTCCTGTAAAGGATATGCAAAACATCAACATGTGTCTGTGATGTATGCTGGCCTGGCGTCCTTGTCAGACAAGTACATGTGCCTATGTCTGCTGGCCTGGGATCCTTGTAAGACATGTACATGTGTCTGTGATGTCTGCTGGCCTGGGGTCCTTGTCAGACATATGCATGTGTCTATGATGTCTGCTGGCCTGGGGTCCTTGTAAGACATGTACATGTGTCTGATGTCTGTTGGCCTGGCCTGGGGTCCCTGTACGACAGTTACATATGTCTGTGATGTATGCTGGCCTGGGGTCCTTGTAAGACATGTACATGTGTCTGTGATGTCTGTTGGCCTGGCCTGGGGTCCCTGTACAACAGTTACATATGTCTGTGATGTATGCTGGCCTGGGGTCCTTGTAAGACATGTACATGTGTCTGTGATGTCTGTTGGCCTGGCCTGGGGTCCCTGTACGACAGTTACATATGTCTGTGATGTATGCTGGCCTGGGGTCCTTGTCAGACATATGCATGTGTCTATGATGTCTGCTGGCCTGGGGTCCTTGTAAGACATGTACATGTGTCTGTGATGTCTGTTGGCCTGGCCTGGGGTCCCTGTACAACAGTTACATATGTCTGTGATGTATGCTGGCCTGGGGTCCTTGTAAGACATGTACATGTGTCTGTGATGTCTGTTGGCCTGGCCTGGGGTCCCTGTACGACAGTTACATATGTCTGTGATGTATGCTGGCCTGGGGTCCTTGTAAGACATGTACATGTGTCTGTGATGTCTGCTGGCCTGGGGTCCTTGTAAGACATGTACAGTGTGATGTCTACTGGCCTGAGGTTCTTGTAAGAAATGTACATGTGTCTGTGATGTCTATTGACCTGGGGTCCTTGTAAGACATGTACATGTGTCTGTGGTGTCTGTTGACCTGGGGTCCTTGTAAGACATATACATGTTTCTGTGATGTCTGCTGGTCTGGCCTGGGGTCCTTGTAAGACATGTACATGTATCTGTGATGTCTGCTGGCCTGGGTTCCTTGTAGACACATGCACATGTGTCTGTGTCTACTGGCCTGGGCTCCTTTTAAGACATGTACATGTGGCCGGCTTCCTGGCCTAGAGGTTAGCGACTTTTCTCTGTAATCTTGTATACTCTCGTAAGTAACATGACGATGGTGAGAATCAGCAGTGGTTCGAATCGCGTTGCAACTTATGGGGTATGTCAGCCGGCCGCTCAGAAAGCAGTGGCAAACTACTGAGCATAATCTTGCCAAGAAATCAACAATCAGCTGAAAGATGCTGATGTTGGCAGCGATGTCCTGTAAAGGATATGCAAAACATCAACATGTGTCTGTGATGTATGCTGGCCTGGCGTCCTTGTCAGACATGTACATGTGCCTATGTCTGCTGGCCTGGGATCCTTGTAAGACATGTACATGTGTCTGTGATGTCTGCTGGCCTGGGGTCCTTGTAAGACATGTACATGGGTCTGTGATGTATGCTGGCCTTGGGTCCTTGTCAGACATGTACATGTGTCTATGATGTCTGCTGGCCTGGGCTCCTTGTAAGACATGTACATGGGTCTGTGATGTCTGCTGGCCTGGGGTCCTTGTCAGACATATGCATGTGTCTATGATGTCTGCTGGCCTGGGGTCCTTGTAAGGCATTTATGTGTGTCTGTCCCTGGGTCTGTGATGTTAACATACCACTTGTGTCAGTTTATCTTGGCGTATCCTGCTGCAGTCAAGACCTTTCTTATTCATTAATCCTGTCAATGTTTCTGTCCTCCCTGATTTTTGTGTCTTGTAATCGAAATAACACCAAACTTTTGGCGTTTCTGGCAGGTATCCCTACACCAGCGATATACTTCGTCAACACTGTAAACAACAGCATCTACATGGAAGAGATTGCAGATGCCACGACTGTCAGGAACTATATTTCCAGAGTTCAAGAAACAGATGGGAACTGTGCAGACGTGACACTGCAGCCACTGGCTGAAGCTATTGGCTACTTGCTGGGCAGAATGCATGACAGCAACATCATCCATGGAGACCTGACCACTTCCAACATGCTGCTGCAAGGTGACCCATCAGATCTGAACCTTGTGCTTATCGACTTTGGCCTGAGTTCGTTTGAGGCATCAGCAGAAGACAAAGGTGTGGATCTGTATGTGCTAGAGAGAGCCTTCCTCAGTTCCCACCCAAACAGTCAGCAGCTCTTTGATACTATACTACAGTCTTACAGCACTGCCAGCAGCAGCAGCAGGTGCACAGAGGCACTAGCCAAGCTGGAGGAAGTGCGGCTGCGAGGAAGAAAGAGGACCATGGTTGGCTGAAGCTCACATGACATTTCACTGACTTTGTATTTCAGTTCTAAGAGAAACATGGTTGGCTGAAGTTCATATGACATTTCACTGACTTTGTATTTCAGTTGTAATAGAACCATGGTTGGCTGAAGTTCACACGACATTTCACTGACTTTGTATTTCAATTGTAAATATGTTTATGAAATACACCATCAGCATCTTATAGCTAGTCTTTTGTAGAACATCACCGCCATCCCGGCCGCCGAGGAGATTCTTTAGTCAGTTCTTCTTCCTTATGCATTTACATGCCCCAGGCATCTTCAGTGTCCTGTATTAATGTTTGTGCTGTCGATCCCGGCCTTTATTCCAGTAATCAATCATTCCAGTGCCATCACTGTTTTTCCCGAACCGCTGTGATGTTTAATATGGCTACAGTATTAAATTAAAAGACACAGATTATGGTTGTCACTAGGAAGAACGAAATACCACAATGTGTTTGTTTTGTTGTTTGTCCATCAAGAATGATGATTACCATTCATTTCATCCAGTGGGGTTGAAGGTATGGAGCCGTGGGTTCTAAGATGGCTGATAAGGCCTATTTTGGCTCGAAATGTTCTTTGACAATGTGGGCAAGGAATGCTTGACGTTTCTGGAGGAGGATTTCCTGCAGTAGTATTTCTGTCCTGCCTTTTCTTCACAGCTCTTGTAGTCCTGGTTGCCTCACATATGACTGCACCCTTGCGTAATGATGCACGCCACGAATTTCGGTCTCTGGCTGCAGCCTCCCAGGTGTCATGATGAATTCCAAAAGCCTTCAGTGAAATTTTCAGAGTGTCTTTAAAGCGTTTCCTCTGGCCACCTTGTGAGCGTTTACCACAACGCAGTTCGCTGTAAAAAATTCGTTTAGGGAGCCTGTGATCTGGCATGCGAGTCAAGTGACCAGCCCAGCGAATCTGATTCTTCATCAGTAGAGTGTGGATACTGGGCATGGATGCTCTTTCTAGGACTTCAGTGTCTGGAATCTTGTCTTGCCATTTAATCTTCAGTAGCTTCCTTAGGCAGACTGTGTGGAAGTGGTTTAATTTCCTAGCGTGTCGCTGATAAACAGTCCAGGTTTCACAAGCATATAGCAGTGTGGATAATACAACTGCTTTGTAGACTTTTAGGTTTGTTTGCAGGCTTATTCCAGTTCTGTCCCATACATTATTGTACAGTCTGCCATAGGCCGCACTGGCTTTGGAGATTCTTGCATTCACTTCGTCATCAATTGTGGCAGCTTGTGACACAGTGCTGCCAAGATAGGTGAATTTGTCCACAACACTTAGTCTATGATCATTCACTTTGATATTCGGCACAGTGTGATTATTCCCTGGAGCTGGCTGGTACATAACTACAGTCTTCTCCAAGTTGATATTGAGCCCAAAGTTGGCACAGGCATGTGAGAAAGCTGAAACATTATGTTGCATGTCCGCCTCTGAGTTGGCGTACAGAGCGCAATCATCAGCAAACAGGAGCTCTCTGACGGTGTCGCTGTTAATTTTGGTTTTAGCTTTCAGCCTTCTGAGATTGAATAACTTTCCATCCATATGGTAGTTGATGTCTATTCCAATGTCGTCGTTCTCGAAGGCATTCATCAGCATGGCTGAAAACATGAGGCTGAACAGTGTTGGTGCCAGGACACATCCTTGCTTCACTCCATTGGTGACAGGAAAGGGTTCAGACAGTTCGCCATTTTCCTGTACTCTTGCCTGCATGCCATCATGAAATAGCCGCACTATTTGGACAAACTTTCGTGGACAGCCATATTTTGCCATAATCTTCCACAGTCCTTCTCTGCTGACTGTGTCAAAAGCCACCACAATGTAATATACAGGTAAATGGGAATATTCTTAAACAAGTGAATCTGTTCAATTATCTTGGAACAGTAATAACATCTGATGGGAGATACCTTGAAGAGATTAGAACAAGAATCTCCAGTGGCAAAGGTAGTCTTTAGCAAGATGAAAAACATACTAACCAATAAAAAGATGTCAGTTGCTTCGAGAAAAATAGTGTTGAAGTGCTACAAATAGTGTGTACTTTTGTATAGATGTGAAGCATGGACAATGAGCAGTCACGCTGAAAAACATCTGATGGCTGTGGAAATGTGGTTTCTGATGAGAATGCAAAGAATACCATGGACAGACAGAAAAACCAACGACCAAGTCCTACAAGAAACAAATGAAAATTGTAAACAGATTAGAGAAATTAGACGTAGACAGTGCAGTTTTTTTGGACATGTTATGAGAAGAAATAAATTAGAGAACTTGGTGACAACTGACAAGATTGAGGGGAAGAGAACAAGGGGAAGACAGAGAGGTAAATACCTGGATGGCTTGATCACATGGCATGGTTGAGACAAGAACACTGAGCTGATCCACGACTCTGGTGATTGAGTGAAATGGTGAATCATGACTGCCGCTTACCGGAATGGCACATGATGGATGGATGGACAGTATTTCAGTTTGTGCTGTCGATCCCAGCATTTTTTCCAGGAGCCAATCATTCCTATGCCATCACTGTTTTTCCCTAACCACTATGATGTTTATGTGGCTACAGTATTTCAGTTTCTGAGACATTATGTTAGTTATGCACTCGTTTTCTTTGATGCTCAGATCTTGTAGATGTCAGCAGTTGTCTTTTTCCTAGTCCATGGTATTCTAAGATGTTGAGTTGAGTCAAGAAAGATCACAGCACTTGGGATAGTCCCACTGTCAGCGACTTGTGCGCTGCAGATTATCAAGACTCCCCTACTTTCGCACCGCACGAAATAACAAATCGTGACATTTGCGAAAGGAATGCAATTTATTCAGAGCCGACATTCAAATGGCTCTACGAGCGTTGTACTTCATCATCAACATACAACATGAATGCATTGACATGATGATAGATGATGCTGGTATTTCACAATCTAAATGAACAGCCCTATGTTTGCCTATTGCCTAGAAACTATAGCATTGGTCAAGGATACGTCTGCTCTCTCTACCGTCTCCAGTCAGTCTGTCCACACGCTACACATTGCGTGGACAAGCACGGACACTCTTCTCCGTGCAGCAGCTATTATTGCGTGCATGGTCTCGCCAGCACGCTGGCCTGTGAGTACGAGTAACCGGGTCCTTCACGGTACTCGCAAGGACAAGCTTCCCAATTACTTGGGGAAAGCCCTCGCTCAGTTGTACTACTCGACCTCTGGTCTGACACAATTGTGTCTCCTTGTGAGGCTATTAATAGCGCTCGTGTCTCTCCTGTCTGGTGTCCCCCTACTAGACTAATGTTAACTCCTATTGCCTTCGTAAGGCCTTATTGGGGATGTTGACAGGGTCCCCTCCACTCTGTGAAGTGTTCTCTTTCACTCACATTTGTAACACTTCTGGTCACCAAGAAAAATTGGTTGCTCCAATTTTGTCAAATCTCCAATAAGTTATGACTTTCTAGTTTGGGGATAGAACAACTGTCTTCTTCCTTCACTCACAGTGTTTTATCTTTTCACTTGGCTAATTCAGTAGCCTATGTATCAGTATAGTTGGTTCTATAGATATCTTTGGGATTGCTAGTGAACCGGAAACCATTGTCTTATGACTTATATCCTGGCTTCTGTCGATTGACCCTATGTCTTTTGACTTTCACCTATTGACTTCCGTCTTGACCTGTTCCTCCAATTGCCCGAAATGACAACCCACACACAAGTTGACTCTATTCTGAGTACAACACATGAGCACACAGTGTTCATGTTCCCATTAATATCCCCTCCAACTCTATACACACAGCTCTACTGTTCACCTTCTTGCTTCCGCATGTGAAAAGCTATATTCACTGTTACCTTTAGGTTTCTAATAGTTATTGTGTCCCCCTGAATTTAGAGTTATTGTTCTTTGAGATGAATGGTGTGTGCAACTTTTATGTGTTTGTTTCCCTGTTTGTTTGCGTGTTTTCTAATAAACTACAGTGTACTTAACTCTCTAACATGTGTATGCATTAGTGTACTAAATGTGTGTGTTCCTTCGAGTGCCGCAAATCGGTTTATTGTGGTTGCAAACGTTCGTTATTCTTATTTGTGACCACAATTCCGCTTTCTGAAGCTCAAAGTACATTCCCTATATACTGTACTAAAGTATGGCTGTAACACACATAAAAAACTCAACGACACATTGGTTACACAGATGACACAGATAAGTCAAAAGTTTGCAGCGGTGGGAAAAAAAAAAATTGTCCCGCTGTCTTTCTCTCTCGCTCTCTTTCTTTCAATGTTTACTACGTTTTTGCATTCTCCCCTCGCATCTATCCTTCTTGCATACATCTTTCATTCACTTTCATACTGTTCTTTCACTCAACCATTCTCTCGTCATTAAAATATGTTTCATAGCATCAAATACATAAACATATATATACAATAAACGATTGGCTTAATTTTAACAGTAATCACGCCAAATGACTGTGCGTTTTGTTTGCACGCGTCATGTCTGTACATAAATATACAAAGTTATGAGGATGGTTTGTTACCGATTCCTGTCATAGTAACTTACTAATAATTTGGTGTGCTGACCTAAATTACCCTCAAGGGAAATAATCTAATACTACTTTCATTTAAGAAAAATGGGTTAATTACCTTAAAGTATTATTTATGAAAAAGATGTTATTAATTCCTAAATGGTTGGGTTAGTTTGGAAATGATATTTTAGATAAATGGATGTATGACTGGTTATGATTTTGTGGTAATAAACTAATATAAGATCTAATAATTATATTTATATCATTGGTGTTCTAAGAAATGGGTTATTAATTAAATGATGGTGATTTCTAACTAACAAATAAGAAAATAAAGTTATATATGCATTTACACAATTTGCAATTAAATAATTAATAGAAACATGAAGTTATAGATACTGTTAATAAAATAATAATATACATATATCACAGTTACATTTCTATATCTAATTACACTAAATCGACGTCCTCCTCTGCGTTGTGAAGATGGAGCAATACTCTTTGTAGACTATTCTAACATAGTTCATTCCAGCAAAGTCTCTTATGCTCTCCTTCAAGGATAGTGTATAAATATAGTTGCCTACTATCTTATGTAGGTTCATAGCCACCACTTGAATGTTATTCTAACTTATGTGTGTGTTAGCGCATGCTATTTCTGCCATTCGGGGTCTTGCCGTTGGTCCACTATATTCTGCGTCTGTTTGTTACACTTCTCATAGCACTGTTATATTCACACAGGTTATTTATCTGGCGATGGTAACGCACTTACGACATGTCTTAATCACCACATACGGCACTGAGTTATGTAACATTACAGTGTCACTGTTTCTGGTGGTGTATGGTCGATCCCTTCCTGCAAATCAGGTATTTGAATGGATGATGGACGACTCAAAATGCCTGCAATCGTATTTAATCTCCCTTTTAAGTTCTGGATAGTAAAATTGTAATTTTGGAGAATTAAAGCCCACCTGTAAATTCTATTGTTGGTAGGATGTCCAGACTGCATCACAGACAACGGAGAGTTATCGGATTGGATTACAAACTGTGCTCCTGCCAAAAATCTATGAACTTTCTCACGCAATAGATCAAACTGAGGCCCTCCAATTCTGATGCTGAGTATTTTGATTCAGCAGGAGTAATCTTGCGACTTACGTACATTACGGGGTGGAACGTCCCGTCGTAGAACTGTCCTAGTATCCCAGATATGGATATGGCACTCGCATCTGTGCGTAAGAAATAAGTGAGTTTTGGATTAGGCATACGCAGGATAGGTGGAAAAAAGCTGAAAAGATGTTTCAATTTTGATAAAGCACTAATTAATCCTGCATCTTTTACAGATAACTTAGCCAAAGCTTTTAAGATGTTAGAAAAAACACTGGTGATTTCCGCCAAATTTGGAATAAATTTACTATAGTAGTTCACCAGACCGAGTAAACTTCGGACCTGTTTCTTGGTCGTTGGCATTGTCAAATTCAGAATCTTAGTGACGATTCTGTCATCAGTTTTCAATTGGCCCCTGCAGATGGTATGACCCAGGAAGTCAATTTGTTCCATGCCCAACTCTACTTTGGACGGCTTTGCTGTGAGCCCAAACAATCGCAACCTGTCGAAGTTTCAGTAATTGTTTTGTCCTGTCTTTCGTATGACTGCATGTGTTCTTTATATCAGTCGAAATACTGGTCGTAGTTGAATTTACCGTAGGAAGTGGTAATTTCATCTTGTCCTCGTTTGTCTCGTACAATATTGTTGTGGTGCTAGCTGTGTGTGCTGTTATCTGGCTAAGTGTGTTTGTGTTGTCGTTGTCGTGTGTCGCCCTATCTAGTGCAGTTGTGTTGTGTATGTCTGTCGTCTCATTGATTGGTGTTGGTGCAATTTGTTTGTCTGTCTGTTGTTCTTGTAAAAAGTATGGTTTCAGTATGTTGATATGAAATATCTCTGTGTCCTTTTATCGATATTTCATGATCGCCATCTGATCTTTTATGTTCAACGATGAGAGGCTCTTGCCAAGATGTTAGTGACATATTATGTTTCTCAGGTAGTCGATCACAACCTTCTGGTTAGGTTTAAGGTGAATCGTTTTCGCACCCTTATTTGGATAGTTGTGGTCTCCATTACTCGACACCTGTATTAGGGGTCCAGCAATATCGACCGCTATACTATCAAGTGGTCTAGCTGTTATTACTGACCGTTGCACTTCGGTCTTTACATGATTTTTCTTTCGTACACGATGTTGACAAACAGTACAAGAGCGACAGAAAGATTTTATGTCCGAACAGAATTTCGGCCAGTAAAATTGTGATAGAATTCTGGCTCGCGTTTTATGATAGCCCAAATGTTCAGCAAACGGTGATTCATGTGCACAATTTGTCGGTATGTTATAGGTAATACCGTCTGCTGAATTTCATGGTTATTATATGTATAATAACGCATGAGAATTCCGTTAACCTTTTTAAAGTACCAGGAAGAATTTTTAGAAATTTTCTTTCGCTCACACAACAAGTTAAAATATGGTGTGATTGTTTGGTCGGTGCTTTGTGCCTCGATCAAGTTTTGTCGAGTAGTGTTCGTATCTGCACCACTTGGTGTTAATAGCTGTAGCATTTCATTTTGTAAGTCAGTATAATTTGTTTCTGTATCTGACTTAGTTACAGCGTTGGCCATGTGTGTTTCTTTCCAGGTTTTTATGTTGTCGTCTGTACATACTTTCAATGCATCTAGGCACCCCAAAATAAGATCCGTACATGGATCTTGGAGGATAGCGCACGTAAATGTGCCGGTAAGGAACGGGGTATTGATATGCGCTTTTGCCAGTGGATATTTCTCGATGGTTCCAGAGAAAGTACGGCATTTGACAAATTCACCCGTATAATCTTCTGGTCTAGCAAGTTCTCTCCTTAACCCCAGTAGAGTGCTGCCGCTATCAACTAAGCATTGGCATGGTTGCCCATTGACCAGTGCATCGTAGAACTTAAGTTTACCTCTGGAGGCACATGCTGCGTTTGCTTCTTCATTTGAACATGATATTACGTGTCCACATTTTAATCTCCCATCCGCATGAAACTGATGGCATACTTTACATTTCTTAAAGTCTAAAATATCGGTTGCTAATGATACACTCTGACATTCATTCGTTGGCAACACATTCACAAGTTCTGGATCAATGTCACTCTCATCGTCTGATGATGTATCGATGAGTGCTGCATTGTTTGCCTTCATTCTCTGTCTCCCAAGACACCTATTGCTATAGTGGCCATAACTTGAACAAAAATAACATTTTACAGCACGTTTAAAGGATGATCTTCTGCTTTCTTGCTTCTTTAACACTGCTTCTAGGTGTGACGGATATGTGGGGTTCTTATCACACATCGAATAAGTTGGATGAAACAGATTGCAATAATTACATCGAGGTGGTTTCTGATCTGGTTTGTCCTTTTTACGATAATCTTTCTGGGTGTAGGATCTATCAGGAACTTTATCTGCAAAAGCTATAATTTCTGTGTCATGTGATGTTTTAAATATGTCCCGATTAGATGAAAAATAAGCTGACCCCCGTTTCTCTAATGGAATCAATATCTGACTGTTGTAAGAACTTTGCAAAAGGGGTAGGAACGGTAGAAATGACTTTGTCCATTACCATCAGCTCTTCTAGTTTTTCATAGCTGTTATCTACTTTAGCAGCTCTAGTCCACTTTTTAAATGTGCTCTGCACGTTAGAAATGTAGTCTAAGAAGGTTTCAGTTGCTTTTGGCTTAATCTGTGAGAATTGAATTTGGTACCCAGTAGCGTACAAAAGAAAATGTTGCATTATCCTATCGTGTATGTATTGATAATTGTTTCTAAGATCTGTAGGTATGGATTCTATTACTTTTAAAGGCTCCCCACTCAAGTTCCTCATGTAAATCATTGCCCAATCCTCTAAAGGTATTTTCTGTGTTTTTAGTTGGAACTCTATGTTTTCAGTCCATGCGCTGATAGAATCGCCTACACTGTATGGTTTGATAAGGCCCTTGTACTTATTAAATTTGTTCTGTTCTTCTTGGCTCTTTTGTTTGCTAGAGGCTATTTGTATGTTAGAATCTACCTCCATTTCTTTCATCTTTAGTTTAGTTTCTGAATCTACCTGTATTTGCTTTTGTTTGGTGGCTTCGTCTGCTTGTTTGTTAGCATGCTCTAAGTCTAACTGTTTCTGTTTGATAGCTTGATCCGACTCTAACTTTTTCTGGTCTAACTCTAATTGTTTTTGTTTGGTAACTTCTTCGACCTCTTTCATTTCTTTTTGATGCTGCCTTTCTAATGCTCTTTCATCCCTGTCAAGAGCAGCTTTTCTTTCTGTTTCTTCTCTCTGTCGAGCTATTTCTTCTTTATACTTTTGATCCGCCCATTTTTCTAGCTTATCTCCGGTGTGGCCCATTGCGATGCCCGCCTGGATACATTCATTAAGTGACGCCATTTTGCGGCGTAATGTTTGTTCAAAATGCTAATATAATAATATTTACACAATAGTTTATAATAATGTGTTAGTAAGTGTACATCTTTACTGAAAAAGAAGATGCATGATTAAGTTAGAGCATACCAAAATATTCGGAAAATATACTCATCTAATTCTTTGGAAAGTACGGTACAGGGATGTTCCACCGCTATCTTTCACACTTACACACTGGTTTGACTTTGATCACACAAGGGCTGCTTCTGGTTAGTAGAGCAGCAAAAATTAGATACAAGCTTACGTTGTCAATACAAGTTCATATTTCATCAAATATTTCATATTTCGATAAGTTGTTATTACAAGCTCATATTTCATGCGAATGATGAACGAAAATGTGATAACTAGTGATAAATGGTATTAATGGATGAATGATATGATCGTCTGAATGATTGTTAGATGATAAGTGAGATGATTAGTCGTATGGCCGTCGATGTCGTCTTGTCTTCGCTGCTTGACTCTGGCATAATTTCGTTCTAGGCTGCAGTTCGTCGCTAATCTATTCACTGACTTCGTAGAATGTTGACATTGATGGCTGTATCACATGCAATGAAATGTACACGGTGATTACGATGGTAATGTTCACTGATGATTTTATACATTTCAATTGCTTTTAGTATAACACACTGTAGCTATTTAATTTGCCTCAATTGTGGTTGACATTTCACAAATTGTTGATCGTAAAGTTTATCAGAACAAAAAATTTATTTATGGCATGTATAGAAACAAATTTGCATTAATTTGAAATATATCACAAAACAATGATGTTGAATCGTGCAATGAACTGATGTTGGTTCAGACTTTTGTACTATCAATCGATAGCTAGCATTCGTTCAGTGGTTTACAGTACCACTTGCCTGCTGGCGTTAACTGTTCGTTGAATATTACAACAAATGCCTGCTCAGAAGCGTTGCTTCACTGTAATCTGACAGTAATTGTGCTGCTGGCGTTGGTTCACTGTGTTCTGACACCAATTCGGGGTCTAGCCTGGGTTCACTGTATTATTGGCGTTGGTTCACATATTCTGACACCAATTCGGGGTCTAGCCTGTCAGCGACTTGTGCGCTGTAGATTATCAAGACTCCCCTACTTTCGCACCGCACGAAATAACAAATCGTGACATTTGCGAAAGGAATGCAATTTATTCAGAGCCGACATTCAAATGGCTCTACGAGCGTTGTACTTCATCATCAACATACAACATGAATGCATTGACATGATGATAGATGATGCTGGTATTTCACAATCTAAATGAACAGCCCTATGTTTGCCTATTGCCTAGAAACTATAGCATTGGTCAAGGATACGTCTGCTCTCTCTACCGTCTCCAGTCAGTCTGTCCACACGCTACACATTGCGTGGACAAGCACGGACACTCTTCTCCGTGCAGCAGCTATTATTGCGTGCATGGTCTCGCCAGCACACTGTCTCCTTGTGAGGCTATTAATAGCGCTCGTGTCTCTCCTGTCTGGTGTCCCCCTACTAGACTAATGTTAACTCCTATTGCCTTCGTAAGGCCTTATTGGGGATGTTGACACCCACACACACTCATCCTCATCTTCAACAGCCAGTGAAAAGTCCCAGTACTAATGGTAGTGATTGCAGTCTGATTATATGTCTGTCTGGCCTGTCCTTGGAGTCCTGAGCATCAGCCTGATGCCCTGGTCACTCCACTCCATGTTGCACCATTCTCTCCCGTCTATGATCCCCTGGTCACTCCACTCCCTGATTCACCATTCTCTCCAGTCCATGATCCCTGGTCACTCCACTCCATGTTTCACCATTCTCTCCAGTCCATGATCCTCTGGTCACTCCGCTCCATGTTGCACCATTCTCTCCAGTCCATGATCCTCTGATCACTCCACTCCATGTTGCACCATTCTCTCCAGTCCATGATCCTCTGGTCATTCCGCTCCATGTCGCACCATTCTCTCCAGTCCATGATCCTCTGGTCACTCCACTCCATGTTGCACCATTCTCTCCAGTCCATGATCCCTGGTCACTCCACTCTCTCCAGTCCATAATGATCTATCAGTTCTTCCACACTATACACATGATCCAAAATGGCCTTGACCACATCTGTCTTATGCACCAATAACCCACCCAGCAGTCCAGGTAACATAATAAATGCTTCTGTAACATTGACATTCAACAGCCTTAGTGTGTTGTCCTCAGTGGTTGTGAGAGAGTCCATGACTGACACTCGTATGTTGCCACAGGAAAGATGAATGCTCTCAACAATGGAGCTTTATTTGATGGTCTTGTGCCTGAGGATCTTAATACTGTCTAACCTGTGTCTGACTGCCTGTAAACGTCCCCCATGTTTGTTGATTAAGGAGGCAAGATATTCTGTTGGTGACATTTTCCATTTGTTTTGTTGGTTGTCAGTTTTGGTTGACAGGTAGATTTGTCTGTGGACAACTGTCACTTTTGGTTGACAGGTAGATTTGTCTTTGGACAACTGTAAGTTTTGGTTAACAGGTAGATTTGTCTGTGGACAAGTGTCACTTTTGGTTGACAGATAGATTTGTCTGTGGACAACTGTAAGTTTTGGTTGACTGGTAGATTTGTCTGTGGACAACTGTAAGTTTTGGTTCACAGGTAGATTTGTCTGTGGACAATTGTAAGTTTTGGTTGACAGGCAGATTTGTCTGTGGACAACTGTAAGCTTTGGTTGACAGGTAGATTTGTCTGTGGACAATTGTAAGTTTTGGTTGACAGGTAGATTTGTCTGTGGACAACTAAGTTTTGGTTGACAGGTAGATTTGTCTGTGGACAATTGTAAGTTCAGAAACAAGATTTGATCTCAACAGTGTCTTTTGATGGGTAGATGACTTCTTCTAATACATGGGCACTTTGTGAGAGTTTAACTCTTCTAATACATGAGCGTGCCGGTCTCCCTGTCGAAGGAGTTAACGACTTTCTCTGTAATCCCGTATATCCACATGGGAACACAGCTGCGCGAGATTCGGTAGCGGTTACTGTTTTGCATATCATTTACAGGACATCGCTGTCAACATCAGCATCTTTCAGCTGATTGTTGATTTCTTGGCAAGATTACGCTCAGTAGTTTGCCATTGCTTTCTGAGCGGCCGGCTCACATACCCCGTAAGTTACCGGCGCGATTCAAACCACTGCTGATTCTCACCGTCGTCATGTTACTTACGAGATTACAGAGAAAAGTAATGGAAGAATGTACAAATGGGTGAAAGCATACTTGCACAACAGAAGAGCCCGAGTACAGATAGACGGACTCAAGAGCAAGAAAGTACTACTGCGTCACGGTGTCCCCCAGGGAGGAGTCTTGTCCCCCACACTTTTTCTAATCTTCATCAATGATCTTGTTGCTCACCTACCGCATGGAATTAAAGCGGCAATGTACGCCGATGACCTGGTTCTATGGAGCACAAATGAATATGCACCAGATTGCTACAAAGAGCTGTAGATACATTTGCTGCATGGTCAAATAGATGGTGTGTCAGCATAAACACTGACAAGTGCAGCACAACCCTATTTACCCTCTCTCCAAAACAAAAGGCAGGGATCATCCAGATAAATGGAACACCCCTAAGAGAAGATAAAGAACCAACATACCTTGGAGTAACATTTGATGGCAAGCTGACATGGAGAAAGCACATCAACAAAGCAGTAGCAAAAGCCAGAAGGAAAATAGCCATCCTGAGAAAGCTAAGTGGAACCACATGGGGAGCCAGTACGAAAATACTTAGCAAAGTTTACCAACAGAGCATACGACCACACCTGGAATATGGGTCAACTGCGTGGTGTTCAGCATCAAATACCACACTACAAGAGCTGGACAAGGTGCAAAATCAAGCACTTAGAGTCACCACAGGAGGGATGAGATCAACCCCTATAGAGGAAATGGAGAAGATGGGGAGGACACAGGCACTGAGTGAGCGCAGAGATACGAAAACTCTAATACAAGCAGAAAAGTTCCTCAGCTTGCCAGGCCACCCTATGAAGAACAGATTTGAAAACCTAGCTATGGGGCGGTTGAAAAGAAGTAGTTTTATCCACCAGGCCAAACGACTCTGCAGAGAAACCACTGATCTGCCCACAGTTGGTATCCCCCTAACAACTATTCCAGAGCGAACTCCATGGAAAGATGAGCATAGACTATCGTTACAAATCCAGACAAAAGTGAGAGGAATATTTGACAAGGAAGAACAGAACAGTGTGCAGCGCAGAACAGCCACTCTCAGCTTCCTTGATGAAGAATACCCACAGGACCTCTGGATCCGAGTCTACACAGATGGGTCAGCACAAAATGCTGTTCGAAATGGAGGAGCGGGAGTGTACATAGAATACCCAAATAATACTAGGGACACAGCCAGAGTACCGACAGGAAAGTACTGCCATAACTATGATGCCGAAATTGAGGCAATCAAGATAGCAACAGAGAAATTACTAAATAACAGCAATGGTACTCAACCTGTGGTGCTACTAACAGATGCAAAATCAGTACTCGAGGCGCTCCTCTCTGGGAAATTGCCAGTACTAAGGACACTACTTTCTGAACTTAGCAGTCAGCATAAAGTCACCATACAGTGGATACCATCCCACTGTGGAGTACCCGGAAACGACAGAGCTGATCAATTGGCTAAGGAAGGAGCCAAAGAGGAACAGCCTGATGTGCCCGTTACATACCACCAAAAGAAAAGAATGATCAAATCAGTCAGAAAGCCACCAAAACCTGCTCAAGATGACTACCACATTATGGACAGACCAGAACAAGTCATTATTCTGCGCCTCAGAACAGGACACAATAGATTACGCAACCACATGTATACAAAATTCAAGATTGGTGAAACAGCCATGTGCACATGTGGATTGGCGTCGCAGACAGCAGAGCACATACTCCAAGACTGCCCAAAATATAACATATCTAGGCAAACCTTCTGGCCTAGAGAGACGACAGTGGAAGATAAACTCTATGGACCACTGTGTGAACTGAAAAAAACAGTTCAATTCATGCAAGAGACGACATTGCAGATATAGACATATTTCAAGCGAACGAAAGAAGAAGAAGAAAACAGAGAAAAGTTGCTAACCTCTAGGCCAGGAAGCCGGCTAGCGGATACTACTGAGCAAAATCTTACCAAGAACATCAACAGCAGCTGAAAAATGCTGGTGTTGACTGCAACGTCCTGTAAGGGATATGCAACTTTAAAAAAAAAATACATGAGCACCGTGTGAGAGATTAACTCTTCTAATGCATGAGCACTATGTGAAAGATTAACTCTTCTAATACATGAGCACTGTGTGAGAGTTTAACTCATAATAGTGTGAAAGATGGACAGCCTCATTCCATATCAGAGTTGTGGAGTGGAATTTCTACCAGTGATGAATGGATGAGAGGTCAGGGTCACATCATTGTGATGATTAGATGAGAGAGGTCAGGTTCACATCATTGTGATGTTACTCATGAGATGTTCTTCTGACCAACCCATGGTGTATAATTCATTCAAAATGAATGCTTTGTTTAATTCTCATTGGCACCTTGCCGTCTTGACAGACGATAGTTTGTGCTCTAAAAAGGCATAATAACTTTTAACTATGGCGGTAGCGAGTGTGACTGATAAGGCCAATTTGCGCTGTAAATGTCCGTTCACAGTGGGTGCATGTGAACACGTGGTCATTTCCACCATCATGCACCATCTTACGTCTCAAACGCTTGGTGTGTGACTTTTCTGCAATAATTTTCTCCTTTGACTTTATTCCATTTCTGATATTTGCCCTCCATGCAACACGTTCAGCGGCGACTTGCTCCCAATGTGCATTATCAATGCCTGTATCAATCATGTCCCGCTTACACACATCTTTGTATCGTAGTAGAGGCCGACCCTGAGATCTCTTACCCATCTGTAATTCACCAAAAAAGATATCCTTTGGTATTCTACCATCATCCATCCTCCTAAGATGTCCTATCCATCTAAGTCTACGAAGACTGAGCATGGAATAAACTGTCACACAACCTGATCTTTCCAATACTTCAGTATTTGTGATTTTGTCTTGCCACTTAATACCAAGAATTCTTCGCAGACACCGCATATGAAAGCTGTTTAAATTGTTCTCTTGGTGTGAGTAAGTTGTCCAGGTTTCACTGCCATAGAGAAGAGTACTAAGGACACAGGCTTGATAGACAAGGACTTTTGTTTTGGCAGTAAGCTTCCTGTTCTCCCAGACTCTTTTTCTTAACCTGTTCATTGTTGTTGCTGCCTTACCAATCCGGGTGTTGATTTCCTGATCTAGGGATAATTTGCTATTTACCACTGATCCTAGATATGTAAAATGGTCTACTATCTCTAGTTCGGCGTCGTCAATAAAGATTGATGGTACCTCATGTGCACCTTGTGACATAATCTGTGTCTTCTTTTTGCTAATTGTTAAACCAAATTCAGAACAAGCATTGGAGAATGCAGATAGTAGACATTGCAATTCTTCCTCAGAGTGGGTCGTAACTGCAGCATCATCTGCAAAAAGCAACTCTCTGATCAGTACCCTCCTAATTTTGGTCTTAGCCTTCAATCTCTGAGCATTGTAGAGGCCGCCATCTGAGCGTGAGTGAATGTATATACCACCATCCTGATCACGAAATGCATATTTCAGTAGAAGTGAAAAGTATATTCCAAAGAGGGTGGGAGCTAGTACACAACCTTGCTTAACTCCACTCTTGATTTCAAATTCTTCAGAAGTTGCACCATCAAACTTGATTATACCCTTCATGCCTGTGTGGAACGATTCCACAATGGACAGAAGAGTTGGTGGGCAGCCAATCTTCTTTAGTGCCTTGAACAGACCCTCACGACTGACCAAATCAAATGCCTTTGTGAGGTCGATGAAGGCAATAAACAGTGGTTGATTCTGTTCACGGCATTTTTCTTGCATTTGTCGCAATGAGAATATCATATCAGTGGTAGACCGGTTCTGTCGAAAGCCACACTGTGATTCGGGGTAGACTTGATCTCCTAGGACTTGAAGTCTGCGCAGAACAATTCTGGCAAATACTTTTCCAACAATACACAGAAGTGAGATACCCCTATAGTTGTTACAGTCGCTCCGATCACCCTTGTTCTTGTACAGCGTTATGATGTTTGAATCTTTGAAATCCTGTGGGACTTGTCCTTCACGCCAGCATAGCTCTATTAGCTGGTGGATCTGTAGAGTGAGTGTGTCTTGCCCACTCCTGATAACCTCTATTGGAATCCCATCCTTACCTGGAGCCTTGAAAGATGCAAGTTCATTTATAGCACACTTAACTTCTGTTATGGTGGGAAGTGTGTCCAGGTGGTCAAGAGTTGGTAGAGCCTCTATGGCGTTAAGGGCATCATCCGCTAGTTTGGTCTCACTTGAGTAAAGCTCCAAATAGTGCTCTACCCATCTGTCCATCTGCTGTTTCTTATCAGTGATGACTTCTCCAGTCAAGGTTTTCAGCGGTGCACTTCTTTTGATCACTGGACCACAGGCTTTCTTTATTCCTTCATACATGCTTCTTATGTCTCCCTTATCACTTGCGATTTGAATGGACTCACATAACTTGATCCAATAATCATTTGCACACTGCCTGGCAGCCTTTTGCACATCCTTCCTAGCTTGCCTTAGCTCACTCAGAGTGTTACGCGTTGGTCTTTCCTTGTTTCTTAAGAGAGCTTTCTTCTTCTTATCAATCAAGGGCTGCAGAGTCTCACTGTTGGCCGCAAACCAGTCCTGCCTCTTATGATCCACAGTACCGTAAACCCGTATGGCAGTTTTATAAAGAGTTTCCTTAATTTGACCCCACTTTTCATTTACTGTACAATTTTCTGGTGTATCAGTGAAAGCGCCTTCAAGTTGCTGTTGAAACTGAAAGCACTTTTCAGGATCATGAGTGTTAATAATATTAATCCTGGGGCTAGATTTGTGTTTAGCTGTGTAGATTCTCTTTGGTCTCAGTCTAACCTCTTGCAACAACCAAAGAATGATCTGTATCACAGTCAGCACTGTGGTAACTACGAGTCAATGATATATGGTTCAGATGTTGTCTCCGTGTGATGATGAAGTCCAGCTGGTGCCAATGGCCGGATCTTGGATGTTTCCATGTGACCTTATGCATCTCTTTTGTTTAAAAAAAAGAGTTTGTAATACATAGGTCATTACTGGTGCAATGCTCCAGCAGCCTTTGCCCATTTTCATTCATGCGACCGATGTTGTATTTTCCAAGGGACACTGGCCATGAACTCGAGTCCTTACCCACACGAGCATTGAAATCACCGAGCATATAAATGTAGTCAGATTTTGGAACTGCCTTGATCACGGAGTCTAACTCCTCATAGAACTAATCCTTCACATCATCAGAGGAATCGAGTGTCGGTGCATATGCAGTAATAATGGTGGCAAACCCACAAGAGGTTGCCAAGCGCAGGGATAATAGTCTTTCATTTCCTCCTGCTGGAATTTCAATCATTCCCAGTAGCAAATTCTTCACTGCAAAGCCCACACCGTGTTGCCTTTTTTCTGCCTGCCCTCTACCCTTCCAGAAAAAGGTGTAGTTGTTTTCCCTGAGTGACCCTTCCTCAGCGAGGCGAGTCTCCTGCAGGCCAGCAATATCAATGTTAAGACGATTGAGTTCGGCATCAATCACAGCCGTTTTTCTCACATCGTCAATATTGGTCAAGCAGTAGGAAATCCTGGACACATGTTTCTCACGTTCCAGGTTGCAAGCCGTAGCTTGAGGTTTCTATTTTTATTTTTACCTGGTGCATTGGTTTTACAGCCTGCGATTCAGATTTTGTCCTAGCCCCAAGCACCCATTGAAGCAGGCAGGCTGTGGCGGATCAGCACCCAATTGGCTGGGGGATGCCCAGCTTGAGGCGGGCGGTGGCTGATCAGTGACACCTATAGGTGTCTCCCACCGTCAGAGGCAACGCGTGGCGCCCCATGTCTACGCCAACTGACAAGGACTTATAACCCGTAACAGTTGCCTCTCGCTTTGATTCCGAGACCAGTTAAGACCAGGGATGGAGTTATTGCCTCTCCATAGCACAAAGCCTGGGCTAAAATATAGAGATCATGTGTTGCCCATGCAGCATGATCCCTCTCTCGGCCTGCCTAGTTCACTCCAGAGGAAAGGTAACACCCCTACATCTGGAACAAGACAAGCTGCAGAAGCTGCCGGATCAGCAAAGCAATGCTCTAACTGTCCGCCTGTCGGAGCTTCGATCCTAGACCAGTCGCCAACCAAGGCTTAGGGCCTGGTCTGCCCTGCCATGACAATTTTGTCTTTAGCTTGCATTTCCTCGCACCAGGGTAAGGCTTGTACCCTCCCAATTGCGCTCTTCCGCCCGAAGCCGTTGGCACAATGTGGGGTGTCGGGTTTGGTAAGCGCCGCCCAACGTTCGGCGCTAACAGAAACCAGGTAGTACCGTCTACTGTTATACGGTAGCTCAGTCATATCTGACTAAGACCTGACTGTTTAATTCTACCACACCTGTTAATGTTTCTTTCATGCTTTTGTAATAAAGCCATTGGTATGAGTTTCAAATGAACGTCCTGAATAGAAAACTGACATGTAGTTTGTGGACATTACGTTTGTTTGTCTTCAAGTTCAGAAAAAGATTCTGATCTTCACTGTGTCTTTTGACAAACAGGATTAACTCTTCTAATCCTTTAGCAATATTTGAAAGGAGGACCGTGCTATCTGCATATCTGAGTTCTGGAATTGTATTTCCACCAATCATGAGTGGATGGCAATTGTCACTGAACCCATCATTGTTGAGATTACAGACTGGAATTGCGCAAGTGTGTAAACAGTGATAACAATATTTAGCACAGTATTCTTGTTTTCTTTTTATTGTTCACTGGTAAAGACTTTGATGGCTCTATGTTAAGAGGTAAAAGAAGTGCCTGGGGATTTGTGGCGAAGGTTGGTGGGCGGTGTTTGGCACAGGAGAGCCTGGCATATACCACAACATCTAGTCTGAAAATGGAAGTAGAGAAATCACAGCGACATTCCGCTGGCTAGATGACAAAGAGCACAAGCATGTCGTGATTGTAAAAGTCTAAAAAATTATGACGAGAAAGGTGAAGACAGGCATGTTTTGGACAGAGTGGCAGGCTCCAATTCAACGATCAAACACAGAGAGCATCCATTGGATATTTGGACTGTGCGCGATGGGAATTTCTTGACTCTGTGATGCCAGGTCTGGACTCAACTCAAAGACTTTGAAATGTTCACGTGTATATGCGCGTGTTTCCTTCCTTTTGTGACACTCTTGAGTTATATTTTGTGTTCATTGATCATCTCACAGTGCCTCAGCCCCTACTAAAGCCTTTTGTCAGTCTTCTCAACTCTTGCGTTAATCATCACGTACACCATGATTAATCTGCACGCCATGATTGACATAAGCCCCACTAGACGCCGGTCAACTGATACAGATTTTATTTGAAACATTCGCTTGTGTGTGTATGTGTGTGTCAATCATTTTGTCAGGCTTCCTACTTATATTTTATGTTCATTTATGTATATGCATCCATACTGCCCATCACCAGCAGACATGGTGCCTTCTGCTATTGTGAGACTGCTCACAGCGACTGATGTTTGACAATGATGACAGACTCCCACACAAAATGATGTCTGACAATGATGATAGACTTCCACACAAAGTGATGACGGACATCCACACAAAGTGATGTCTGACAATGATGATAGACTTCCACACAAAGTGATGTCTGACAATGATGATAGACTTCCACACAAAGTGATGTCTGACAATGATGACAGACTTCCACACAAAGTTGTGTCCGACAATGATGACAGACTTCCACACAAAGTGATGTCCGACAGTGATGATTTGACTTCCACACAAAGTGATGTCTGACAATGATGATAGACATCCGCACAAAGTGATGTCTGACAATGATGATAGCCTTCCACACAAAGTGATGTCTGACAATGATGATGGACTTCCACACAAAGTGATGTCTGACAATGATGAAAGACTTCCACACAAAGTGATGTCTGACAATGATGATAGACTTCCACACAAAGTGATGTCTGACAATGATGATAGACTTCCACACAAAGTGATGTCTGACAATGATGATAGACTTCCACACAAAGTGATGTCTGACCCAAAAAAAAATGATAGACTTCCACACAGTGATATCTGACAATGATGATAGACTTCCACACAATGTGATGTCTGACAATGATGAAAGACTTCCACACAATGTGATGTCTGACAATGATGATAGACTTCCACACAAAGTGATATCTGACAATGATGATAGACTTCCACACAATGTGATGTCTGACAATGATGAAAGACTTCCACACAAAGTGATATCTGACAATGATGATAGACTTCCACACAAAGTGATGTCTGACAAAAAGTTTAGACTTCCACACAAAGTGATGTCTGATAATGAAGACAGACTTCCACACAAAGTTATGTCTGACAATGATGAAAGACTTCCACACAAAGTGATGTCTGATAAAAAAAAATTATGTCTGACAATAAGTTTAGACTTCCAAACCAAGTGATGTCTGACAGTGATGACAGACTTCCACACAAAGTGATGTCTGACAAAAAAAAATACACAAAGTGATGTCTGACAATAAGTTTAGACTTCCAAACCAAGTGATGTCTGACAATGATGATAAACTTCCACACAAAGTGATGTCTGACAACAAGTTTAGACTTCCACCACACAAAGTGATGTCTGACAATGATGATAAACTTCCACACAAAGTGATGTCTGACAATGATGATAGATTTCCATACAAAGTGATGTCTGACAATGATGATAAGACTTCCACACAAAGTGATATCTGACAATGATGACAGACTTCCACACAAAGATGTCTGACAAAAGAAAACGATAGACTTCCACACAAAGTGATATCTGACAATGATGACAGACTTCCACACAAAGATGTCTGACAAAAGAAAACGATAGACTTCCACACAAAGTGATGTCTGACAATAACTGTAGACTTCCACACAAAGTGATGTTTGAGAATAACCTGAGTGTTGTCACTCAGCCAGCCAGTGTCCAATAATTAAGTCAATCAACTGTGACATGAACAGGCCAACAACACTCCATAACTGCCACACAGTAGGCATTCAGGTAAGCATCCCATTGCTTAGGTAGGTGGCGAATGCCGTCTGCAAAAAAGGATTGTGGTTGCTCACTAAACCAAGTGTTTACCACGTTAATTATGTCTGCATCTGTGTGAAATCGTTGCCTCTTGAGAGTGTTTTTTTTTTTAGAGGTCCAAACAAATGAAAATCACATGGTGACAAATCAGGACTATAGGCTGGATGTTGCAGAATTTCCTACTTCTTCCTTGCTAATGCTTCCCGTACAATCTTTGCGACATGCGGACGAGCATTATCTTGCAACAAAATCACACCACGAGAAAGCATGCCGGGTCGTTTATTCAGCTTATGTTTGCAATTCGCTGCCTGCATTCTTCGATGAATATCCACTGGTCGACATCCATCAAATGAAAGAAACTGAATCATCGATCTTTGGACGGATTTTGGATCAACCCGGCCATTTTCTCAACTGTCAGATACAGAACCTATGCATCATGGGACGATAAGCACGTGCTCTTTTATTCATTGGTTAGTACTTATCACATGACTATGTTCAACGTACGCAATTACGCGCGGTGCAGCACGAACGGATTTCAAATGAACGCCCCTTATATATATATATATATATTCAGTTTTCTTTGTTTCATTGTTTGTTGATAAAGACTTTGGTTAAAATCTTGGCTCTTATCTGTGGGTGTCTTGTCTTTCATCTCATATAACCATTCTTGGACATCTCTTTGGCCTTCCTCTTCTTGGTACATATCAGTCCACCCAGACTTTAAGACTCGCCCCTGTAATGACACAATGTGGTTTTGGGTACTACCACCTTCAATCTGGCATGCCCCATACTTCACTAGCACATCCACTGTGATTGCTCAGATGCCCTTGCCAGACCATTGGCCGTCCTCCTACCCCGCCCCCTTCCTTCTATGTGCTCACTGAACCATAACACCCAGCGCCGGGCATCGGAATACATCGGAGATTGTCTTAGTCACTTGCAGATCCGAACGGTGAGGTGAGTATGCACGTTTTCTCTATTAAAATTTTTTTCAATTAAACATTTTCTTCAATTAACAGTTTTTTAATTCTCATTTTCTCCTCATTGCTACCATTTTCCCATGCTTTTGTTCTTCTCGTCCTGTCGTCACCTTCTGATGTAGTCACAGGAGGTCTCCTGGACTATATGTTGTGTTTGTGAATTTGTTTGTTTGCTGATGAAGGCTAATCGCCGCAACGTTCTGTATGTGTCTTAACTCTGTTATGTAAAGCTGCACTACTTTGTGTCATTTTATAACATACATAATAGTACGTCCACATACAAGATAACATATGTAAACAGTATGCCCACATACAAGATAACATATGTAAATAGTATGCCCACATAAAAACCCATAATTGTAAATAGTATGTCCACATACAAGACAACAGCTGAGAACAGTTATAGAGCAAATATTTTATTCACGCTGTCATGAAGACTGTCGTTCTCATTCAGTTGTGTTTTGTATTCACCCATCAGAAGTGTGATGTTTTAGGAATGACTGTCACTACGGGTTCATGATTTCTCCAATCTGATTATCTATGCTGTCAGTCATGGCTGTCCTGTCACGCTCTCATACAATCATTCTTTCTGCTCTGTCACACTCTCATTCTTTTTGCTCTGTCACACTCTCATACAATCATTCTTTCTGCTCTGTCACTCATACAATCATTCTTTCTGCTCTGTCACACTCTCAAACAATCATTCTTTAATTCTATCTCTTATTGTCAGCTTATTCTCAGATATCACAAATAAGGGCAGCACAGGCACACATCCTGTGTGTACGTTAACATTTTCACACATGCATGCAAGACTGATTTTGTTGACAAATAATACATGATCCAGTTCTCAAACCATGGCATCAACAATGCATACATGTCAAGTAGTCTTGTATGTAAACACATGCAGGCTACAAAGGACTTGTCAGTTACCCACATGTTAACTGATTTCCTCACGTTTGTAGTCCATAAATGCACATCCCTCAAGTGGCTCATGTGTACCCTGTGTGGGATGGCCCTGACCTGAAACTGCCAGTTGCAGCCTTGGAAAACATCACAAGATGATCTCACCTCTTGTGTGCTCTTGTGTTCTCATTTTTATGTGCAGCAACATCGGCAAACAAGTTACATGGTTGAGAATATGCATCTTTCCTATGGCAACATATGGATGTCAGTCATGGACAATTTCACAATCACTCAAAAAGAAAACTGGGATCCATGAGTTATGTGACAGAACAGTTCTTAGAATAATGTGGACAAAGAAGAAGAAAACTGGGGTCCATGAGTTATGTGACAGAACAGGTCGTAGAATATTGTGGACGAAGAAGAAGAAAACTGGCTCATAAAATGTATGTCTTGGAAACTGAAATACTGTAGCCGTATGAAAGGTCAGACTGGCTGGGAAACTGAAATACTATAGCCGTATGAAAGGTCAGACTGGCTGGGAAACTGAAATACTGTAGCCATATGAAAGGTCAGACTGGCTGGGAAACTGAAATACTGTAGCCGTATGAAAGGTCAGACTGGCTGGGAAACTGAAATACTGTAGCCCTATGAAAGGTCAGACTGGCTGGGAAACTGAAATACTGTAGCCATATGAAAGGTCAGACTGGCTGGGAAACTGAAATACTGTAGCCATATGAAAGGTCAGACTGGCTGGGAAACTGAAATACTGTAGCCATATGAAAGGTCAGACTGGCTGGGAAACTGAAATACTGTAGCCATATGAAAGGTCAGACTGGCTGGGAAACTGAAATACTGTAGCCATATGAAAGGTCAGACTGGCTGGGAAACTGAAATACTGTAGCCGTATGAAAGGTCAGACTGGCTGGGAAACTGAAATACTGTAGCCATATGAAAGGCCAGACTGGCTGGGAAACTGAAATACTGTAGCTGTATGAAAGGCCAGACTGGCTGGGAAACTGAAATACTGTAGCCATATGAAAGGTCAGACTGGCTGGGACAGAACAGTGATGGAAGCCATGATGCCTGGAAGCAGAGGCAGGGGTCAGTAGGCTTGAGGACAGACATCAGATACTGCAGACACCTTAGGCATGAAGCTGCATTAGAAACAGCAAGAGATTGGGTCATGATGAGAAACAGCAAGAGATTGGGTCATAATGAGAAACAGCAAGAGATTGGGTCATGATGAGAAACAGCAAGAGATTGGGTCATGATGAGCCAGAGTTTGGGCCGAGATGGGAATGATGTTCTGCAAAGTGCCTGCTACACATGATGATGATGATGTGGATGACATGAACTGCTAGAACATATAGTGTGTACATGTGGATGACATGAACTGCTAGAACATATTATAGTGTGTACATGTGGATGACATGAACTGCTAGAACATGTTATAGTGTGTACATGTGGATGACATGAACTGCTAGAACATGTTATAGTGTGTACATGTGGATGCCATGAACTGCTAGAACATGTTATAGTGTGTACATGTGGATGACATGAACTGCTAGAACATGTTATAGTGTGTACATGTGGATGACATGAACTGCTAGAACATGTTATAGTGTGTACATATGGATGACATGAACTGCTAGAACATATTATAGTGTGTACATGTGGATGACATGAACTGCTAGAACATGTTATACTGTGTACATGTGGATGACATGAACTGCTAGAACATATTATAGTGTGTACATATGGATGACATGAACTGCTAGAACATGTTATACTGTGTACATGTGGATGACATGAACTGCTAGAACATGTTATAGTGTGTACATATGGATGACATGAACTGCTAGAACATATTATAGTGTGTACATGTGGATGACATGAACTGCTAGAACATGCTATAGTGTGTACATGTGAGAGTCAGTTGCATTTATTCTGCTGCTAACAGGTCTGTCAGATCTCCACGAGACATTGCTATGAAGATCTTGGCAAGGTTTGCTTGAGTGGCATGATCTGGATTCTCTCTTGTCCACCTATAAAGTATCTGGTAATTCAGTTCGCCCATGTTATCTTTGTATTCTACTTGCATCTGTTCCAACACTGCCTCATCAAATTTAAAACGACGGCCAAGATCTTTCCAGTCCCTTCCCAGTCGGTCTTTGATACTCAGCATTTGGTCAACAGTCACTGGTGCTGCAGATTCTGGGTAGTAGAACATGGGTACAGGAGTTAGGTACAAGTGTTGGGTACAAGTGTTGGGTACAAGTGTTAGGTACAAGTGTTGGGTAATTGTTGATTATGGAGCCAAGATATTCAATGTCTATGACATGTTCAATGCTTTCAATGTCTATGATCTGTGGTTGGTATGTAGTTTTGTCTGAGGACATTATTTTTGTTCTGGTTAAGTCAAGAAAATAGATGTTGATCTGTGGTTGGTATGTAGTTTTGTCTGAGGACATTATTTTTGTTCTGGTTAAGTCAAGAAAATAGATGTTGATCTGTGGTTGGTATGTAGTTTTGTCTGAGGACATTATTTTTGTTTTAAGAAAATAGATGTTGATCTGTGGTATGTAGTTTTGTCTGATGACATTGTTTTTGTTTAAGTTAAGAAAATAGATGTTGATCTGTGGTTGGTATGTAGTTTTGTCTGAGGACATTCTTTTTAAGTTAAGAAATAGTTGTTGACCTGTGGTATGTAGTTTTGTCTGAGGACATTGTTTTTGTTTAAGTTAAGAAAATAGATGTTGACCTGTGGTATGTAGTTTTGTCTGATGACATTGTTTTTGTTTAAGTTAAGAAAATAGATGTTGACCTGTGGTATGTAGTTTTGTCTGAGGACATTCTTTTTAAGTTAAGAAATAGTTGTTGACCTGTGGTATGTAGTTTTGTCTGAGGACATTGTTTTTGTTTAAGTTAAGAAAACAGATGTTGATCTGTGGTTGGTTTGTAGTTTTGCCTGTGGACATTATTTTTGTTTAAGTTAAGGAAATAGATGTTGTTCACTGTGTCTCTTGACAGGCAGGATGAACTCTTCTAATCCTGTAGCACTGTGTCTCTTGACAGGCAGGATCAACTCTTCTAATCCTGTAGCACTGTGTCTCTTGACAGGCAGGATCAACTCTTCTAATCCTGTAGCACTGTTTGAGAGGAAGGCTGTGTCTATACCAAGTGCAGACTACTACAGCAACCACATATTAGTCGTAAACAATAAACAAATAAAATTAAAGGTAAAATATACACCAAGAAACACACAATTTGATCCAAGTGCACTGAAGAGATGAGATACAAGATAAATTCAATATAGAGGTAAAGAACAAATATGATGCATTGTCCGATCTGGAAATTCTATTTGAAGATGTTAGTGACCAATGGGAAATAATGAAGAACTCTGCCAACCTGCAGAAACAACTATCCCAAAAATGAAGATGGGACCTAAGAAATGGATGAAGGAAAACATCGTAAAACTTATGGAAATAGAAATAACAAAAATATCCATGAAAAATATGAAGAGATTCCAGGAAAATTAAGAAATTATGCAGAGGCAAAAGAAACATGGCTTGGCGGAAATTGCAGGGAAATTGAAAATCAACACAACATCCGGAATCCCAAATTAATGCACAGAAGAATTAATGACATCATTAATAAAAGAACACACACATGCTCAGGTTGCCTAAAACCTAAAGATGGCAAAATCATAATCAGAAACAGATCAGATTTTACAAACATGGTCAGATTATGTGAAAGACATTTATGAAGATACAAGAGAGGAACAAAATGATATTTTTTCTTAATTATAATGAAGGATTATCAGTTTTGAGGATGAAGGTTCAGAACACTCTTAACGATATGAAAAATAGCAAGACCCCAGGTCCAGATGACATCACAACAGAAATAGTCAATGCCTTAGAAGAATATGGAATAAACCAGGTCACCAGACTGCTTAACACATTACATGATACTGAAGATATACCTCCTGAATTATGTAATCTATATTCCCGAAGAAATCAGGAGTCTTGGGATGTGATAAACATCGAACAATTAGCATAATGAGCCACATCACAAAGATTTTGCTAAGAATTATGCAAAGAATTAGGAAGAAAATACAACCCGAATTAGGAAAAGGACAATGTGGGTTCGTAGAAGGCAAGGGTACAGTAAATGCTGTGTATATTAATTGAGCGTTCTATAGAAGTAAACAAAAACCTACATCTTTGCTTTATTGACTACACAAAGGCTTTCGATCAAGTAAGACATGTCAACATGATGAACATGCTTGCAAATCTACAAATTGAAGAGAAAGACCTCAGACTCGTTACTGGAAACAGCAAGCTGCCATAAAGACTGATAATAAAGTAGGTCAATATCAGCCTATTAAGAGAGATGTGCAACAGGGGTGTATAATGTCTCCAGATCTTTTTTCCCTATTCAGTGAAAATATTTTTTTTTTTTTGGAAATTTAGCAGATATGAGAGGAATCACATTTGGGGGACATAGCATCAATAACATTGTAGGCCAGCGTGGCCGAATGGCTAAGAACATGTGTTCTTAAACATCTACTGTGCTGATGCCAAGGTATGGGGTTCAACCCCTACACCGGACAGTTGGACTAAAATGCTGACCTATCGTCCTTGACTTGGAGATGTAAATTACAAGCACCTCTGTAGTCAGAGTGGGTTCGCCCAATGGCGAGGGACTCTGTTAATAGGTCAAGCAAATCCACACACAAAATTCAGTCCATCATTACTAGAATTAGTTTGTATGGACTATGCTTGAGTTCAAAACGAGCGAGCGCCCAAAAAAAAATAAAAGAATCAACATTAAATATGCGGATGATGAACAGGATCAACAACATTTAGTAGATATGGTTATTGCACACAGTGAACAACTTGGGCTAGAATTAAATTGTAAGAAGAGATTATGGTCGTCACTAGGAAGAAAGAATGTAATATATGGGTAAAAGGTAATAATCTTAAAAAAGTGCATCGGTGCATTTCGCCAACTGCCATGGCGAAGGTGGCCTTTTGCAAGATGAAAAACATACTGACCAATAAAAAGACCAATGAACAAGTCCTACAAGAAACAAATGAAGACCGTAAACTGATTAGAGACATTAGACGTAGAGTCAAATTATTTTGGGCATGTTATGAGAAGAAATGAATTGGAGAACTTGGTGACAACTGGCAAGATCGAAGGGAGGAGACCAAAGGGACGACCAAGAATTAAATACCTGGATGGCTTGGCCATGTGGCATGGTCGAGACAGAAATACGGAGCTGATCCATGACTCTGGTGATCGAGTGAGATGGCAAAACATGACCACCCACACTTATCGGCATGGCACATGATGGATGGAAGTGAATCAGTACAATTACCTTGAAACAGTCATAACATCTGGTGGGAGGTGCCTTGAAGAGATTAGAAAAAGAAAGATAGCTGAGATAGAGACATGATGTCGTGTTGATGTCTTACATAGCTGAGATAAACATGATGTAATGTTGATGTCTTACAAAGCTGAGATAGAGGCATGATGTAATCTTGATGTATTACATAGCTGAGATAGACATGATGTAATGTTGATGTCTTACATAGCTGAGATAGAGACATGATGTAATGTTGATGTCTTACATAGCTGAGATAGACATGATGTAATGTTGATGTCTTACATAGATGGACACCCCCCCCCCCATGTCTCCACCTTGCCGCGGTGGGGGGGGGGGGGGGGGGGGGGTCGTGAATGTCCCAGTGACCCCAAGAGCTATGCCAATGGAAGCACAACTACATGTTGGACAGGTCTTGGGGTGGGGGGCCAGACCAAGAGAGACACAGCCTGCTGCTCTGCAGGCAGACTGAGTCAGTCTAAATCAGGCGCACGATGCCGCTAATTTTTGGTCCAGACACATACTCTAAGACTCCCAGCTGAGGGATATGGCTAAAAGCCTTTAACCCTTTAGCGGGTGAAACGTCCATTTCCGTCAGTACGCTTAAACGGACAAACCGCCCCAACGCGCCCGTAACAATTATGCATTGTAAAAACACGATCTCTCAGCTTTCTGATACTTCCGATGGCTACTTTCGCCGATAGCTTGACAACGTGGCCGCCATTTGCAAGCACCTACTATGAATTTGAACAGATTTGTTTGATAGTTTTCGGGGTTTTTACGCTTAGTTTTTCAAAATGGATTCCAGCGATTCTTCAAGTAATAGCCGAGATTTTGCTAGGTTCAATTTAAGTGACATTGAAGGGCACGAAGTTGACTATTAATCAGAGCTAGATATCAGTGAAAAGCGTTACTTTGCATTAGCAGTCGTGAGTCGGACTTTAAAGAAAGTGATTATGATTCTGAAAATGTGTTTGTAAATTGCCAAACAATATGCTGTATTTCGTAAATATTTGTGTTCATGTATGGATTACCAGCAACAATCACGTGAGTAACATATTCTGCATGCTTTTTCCTTCATCGTGTTGTTAACTAAAATCGGTTGACTAACACCTTATTTGTGATGTTTTTACTAACGTAACCAGAAATTTTACAGACCCTGAAAAAATCTTGCCCATTCAGGGCTAAAAAATGGACAAGCATCTGCCCGGTAAAGGATTAAGTTATTAACCCTCAGTTGTAAGAGCCGGGCTGATAATCACCCACCTTAAAATGGAGGTGAGAAGCTGAGCACGCTACATGCTTAGGTACAAAAGAAAAAGCAGCGGCTGCAGCAGGATATAATAATAGCACAGACACTTGCTTGAAGGCTCTCAAATGGGGGATATGAGGGGTTCCCGGATGAGAGGGCCTGGCCGTTACAAGCTCACCAATGCACGGAGGTAAGGTGCTGAGCCGGCAGCACATGTAGTCTACCTCGTGAGCAGGCACTAAAAGTAGAAAAGGCACCCCAGCCGCACAAAATGGTTAAGGTGAAAGTCTGTAGCTATACTCATAGAATGAGCGTAGTCAAAGGTGGAAAAACATCTCAAAAACACAAAACAAAACGCTTGGCTAGCAAATCCATTACGTGGAAGTCCGAAGCGAGAGCTTGACGAGTGGATGTCCTCCGCAGACTATCCATTCCTGGTTTGTGGGGGGAGCGACCAGCGGCAAATGAAATGCCCAATACACGGAAGTGAGGAATTAAAGCAGCCATGAGCAGGACGTGGCGATTCCTCAGGTGATCCCAGTCTCAGAGCACTATATTCTGGCTCTGCAACTATGGAAGCCTCCTTGGATAGCGGGAAATGCCTATGGTCTTCCCCTGCCTTCCCTTGAGGGTTGTCTTTAACCGTGCTACCTTGACCTGCTGAGATGTGGGCGACACCACAACAATAAGAGTCTAACGTCCCTTGAAACCCCGGGAAGGCAAACCTGTAAAAATGCCAGCTGAAGTTGGATGTGCTGGCCTAAGGGAGCAAATAAAACAGGCACAACGCAAAAAACGTCCGAGTGAAATGTCTTTAGTGATCGGAACAGCTCTGACTAACTAGTCTTCCGAATTTCCTCCATGTTCGGAACAGCTCTGACTATATTGTTCTTCAGGCACAACGACAAGCACATGTCCGAATTGAAAACTCGATGAGTGGATACTTTCTGCAGACCGATCTGGTTTGTGCGGGAACGGCCCATCAAAATGCCGAATATATTGAAGTGGGGAATTAAAGCAGCCTTGAGCAAAGACGTGGCGATTCCCAGGCCCTGCGCCAGAGCGCTATGTGTTGGCTTTGCATATATGGAAGCCTCCCTGGATGGCGGATAATACCCATGGACTGTCCCTGCCTTCCCTTGAGAGATGACTGTGAAGTCTTCGACCATTACAACTTGACCAGCAGGGATGTGGACGGCATCAGAAAAGTGAGAGTCCCCTGGGAATGCTAACTTGGTCAAAAACGCACGCAAAAGTCGGATGAGTTGGCCCAAGGGTGCATAACAACACATCGCAATCACATCTGAAAAAAAACACTCCGGATGAACACAAAGAAGAAGAAGAAGACATAGCTGACATAGAGACATGGTGTAATGTTGGGGTCTTACACAGCTGAGATAGAGACAAGATGTAACGTGGTCTAACACAGCTGAAATAAAGGTGTGGTGTAATGTTGGGGTCTTACACAGCTGAGATAGAGACAAGATGTAATGTTGTGGTCTAACACAGCTGAAATAAAGGCATGGTGTAATGTTGGGGTCTTACATTGCTGAGATAAGGGCGTCATATATTACATAAAATCACAGACTGGTGTCACAGACCTATCATATGTACATAGTATCATATGTTACATAACATCATAAACGTATTACAGACCTATCATATGTCAATAGTATCATATGTTGCATAAAATTATAGACCAGTGTCACAACCTACTATATGTTAAGTAACATCAGAGACTGGTTCACAGACCTATTATATGTTTCTGATGACATATGTTATAACATTATATGTTGGTGTCACAGACCTATCATATGTCAATAGTATCATATATTACATACCATCAGAGACTAGTGTCACAGACCTATCATATGACAATAGTATCATATCTTACATAACATCAGAGACCGGTGTCACAGATCTATCATAGGTTACACAACATCAGAGACTGGTGTCACAGACCTATCATATGTCAATAGTATCATATCTTACATAACATCAGAGACTGGTGTCACAGACCTACCATATGTCAATAGTATCATATCTTACATAACATCAGAGACTGGTGTCACAGATCTATCATATGTCAATAGTATCATATCTTACATAACATCAGAGACTGGTGTCACAGACCTATCATATGTCAATAGTATCATATCTTACATAACATCAGAGACTGGTGTCACAGACCTACCATATGTCAATAGTATCATATCTTACATAACATCAGAGACTGGTGTCACAGACCTATCATATGTCAATAGTATCATATCTTACATAACATCAGAGACTGGTGTCACAGATCTATCATATGTCAATAGTATCATATCTTACATAACATCAGAGACTGGTGTCACAGACCTACCATATGTCAATAGTATCATATCTTACATAACATTAGAGACTGGTGTCACAGACCTACCATATGTCAATAGTATCATATCTTACATAACATCAGAGACTGGTGTCACAGATCTATCATATGTCATTAGTATCATATCTTACATAACATCAGAGACTGGTGTCACAGACCTATCATATGTCAATAGTATCATATCTTACATAACATCAGAGACTGGTGTCACAGACCTATCATATGTCAATAGTATCATATCTTACATAACATCAGAGACTGGTGTCACAGACCTACCATATGTCAATAGTATCATATCTTACATAACATCAGAGACTGGTGTCACAGATCTATCATAGATTACACAACATCAGAGACTGGTGTCACAGACCTATCATATGTCAATAGTATCTTCTTCTTCTTCTTCGTTCATCCGGAGTTTTTTTTTTCCGGACGTGACTGCGCTGTGCCTGTTTACAGCAGAGCTGCGTTCTTGCGCCGTTAGGCCGACACATCCGACTTCTGCGGGCATTTGTTGACCGGGTTAACCTTCCCGGGGGGTTTCTTAGGACGTTAGACTCTCACTGTTGTGGTGTCATCTCCCATCCCAGCTGGCCCATATAGAACAGCCAAAGGCATCCTGGTCGGCCCTCAAGGGAAGGCAGGGGCAGACCATGGGCATTCCCCGCCATCCAAGGAGGCTTCCATAATTGCAGAGCCATCACACAGCGCTCTGGTACTGGGCTCACCCAAGGAATCGTCACGTCCTGCACATGGCTGCTTAGCCTCACTTCCGTATATTGGGCCTTCCGTTCACCATAGGCTGTTCTTCCAGAAGCCAGAAGAATGCTGTTTGCAGATGACATCCACACAGTGAGCTTTCGATTCGGACTTTCCACGTAATGGATTTGCTATCCAAGCAATATTCCATTTTGTGCCACTAGGACGCTTTTTCCACCTTTTATGAAGCCCACACAGTGAGCTTTCGATTCGGACTTTCCACGTAATGGATTTGCTATCCAAGCAATATTCCATTTCATGCCTCTGGGAGGCTTGTGTAACCGACATGCCTGTGGTATGAAGTGTGGCAGTCTAAATACTTCTTCATGTACATTTAAATGTCAACCTGAATACAGTTAAAGTATGCTGCAGTCGACTTGAGCTTGTTGATATCTCCATAAAGCTTGTCCTCGAATGAAGCAGGTGTGGGCCAAAATATCTTTCTCTGTTCTGCATATATTGGGCACTCTTGCAGCAAATGTTTAGCTGTCATTTTACCAGTTCCACAATTACATTCATCTGTATCTCCTATCTTTAGTTTGTTGAACAAGTGGTATTTCAGCCTGTTATGTCCTGTGCGGAGTCTGAAGATTGCTACTTGTTCTCTTCGGTCGAGTTTGTAATATGCATCATCCTTCTGGTGGCCTGGATGCTCTGATTCCCATTTGGTTCTATAAGTGCTTTTAATCAACCTCTTTACCTCATTATAGGTTATGTCTATGTCAGGCTGTGGTAGTCGTCCGCCCTCTTTTGCCAGTCTGTCAGCCTCTTCATTTCCAGGTATACTGCAATGTGATGGGATCCACTGTATTACAACTTTTTTGGATTTCTGGCATAGACCATGGAGTGCTGCTCTTAGGTCAGCTAGTTCTGTGCTGTTTTTGCTCTTCAGTATTGAGACAGCTGACTTTGCATCTGTAAAGATAGCTATTTGTGTCTCTTTATTTTCCTCCATCAAGAGCATTTCTGCTGCAGTTTTCAGAGCCTCTACCTCCACTTTGAAGTTACTTGAAAACTTTCCAGTTGCCACTGAATGTGTTTTTTTCACTCCATTTTTTAAATTTAGGAGAATTCCTCCTCCTCCATTCTCTACTGAATTTTTGGCTGATCCATCTGTATATGCATGGGTCCAATTCCTGCTTGGGTAATGTTCTTTTATGTAGTTTAGGGTTATTTCTCTTCTTTCGGTTTCATGCTGAGTGTTCTTTTTCTCAATACCAGGAATGTTTTCTATCATCTCAGGCAGTTGCTGCTGTCTCCAAGCTGGGAACTTGTCTGCATTGTAAATGGGTTTGACTGTTGATATGTTAAGTATGGGATCTTCCCTAATTTTTCGTTTTGCAGTTTCTACAAAGTTGCTACGCTTCAGTCTTCCCTTTCCAAAACCACTAAACCTTTTATACATAGGGTGGTCTGTCAATCTTCTAAATTTTTCAGCTTGTTGCTGAGCTCTGCTATCTCTTCTATCCTGCATTGGTTGTAAACAAGTTATCTTTTCTAATTCATTAATAGGCGTTGTCTTCAGGCTTCCAGTTATGATTCGCATTCCTTGATTTTGGACTCTACTTATTTTGTTAAAGTTTGACTTAGCTGCTATGCTGTTGCCCAAGCTGCAATGCCATATTCCAGTACTGGCCTCACCCGTCCAGTATATAACTTCTTGAGAACTTTCTCATCTGCTCCCCACGTTGTACCAGCAAGCTTTTTCATGATTGCCATTCTTTGCCTTGCTCTTGTTCGATTTTTCTCAACCTGTGTCTTCCATGTCAGGCGACGATCAAAGGTGACTCCTAGATAGTTTGGATTTTCTTCATGGCGCAATATTTTTCCATTCAATACCAGCTTAGGTTGCTGAGTTTTAGTTGAGAGGGAGAACACTGTGCATGTTGTTTTCTCCTCACTTATCTTCACTAGCCATGATTTTGACCAGTCCTCTAGCGCTAATAGAGCTTGCTGTATTCTGCTGTTAGCTGTACTAATATATTCTTCAGATGTCCATATGGCTAGGTCATCTGCAAAGGATGATGTGTGTACTCTGGCTGGAAAATTTTCCGTGATGTCGTTTATATATGCTAGGAATAATGTTGGTGAAAGAACTCCTCCTTGGGGGACACCTTGCTCCAACAGCATCATTTTGCTGGTTTGTCCTTGTACTTTTGTCCTGGCAGTTCTGTTCTCAAGGTAGTGGCTGATCCATTTGTACATTTTCCCACAAACATGCATTTTTTGCAGTTTTACTTTCAGTCCTTCCTTCCATACTTTATCAAATGCTTTTTCTAAATCTATCCAGACCGCTAGTGTGTGCTTTTTCTCTTGGAAGGCATCCTCTATTTCCTGAGCTATATAGGTTATTTGATCTTCAGTGGATCTGTACTTTCTGAATCCTGCTTGGTGAGGTGTTAAGAGTTGGTTTTCTTCCAGATGCCATGTTAGCCTGCCATTGATAATGCGTTCCATTAATTTTCCTACACAGCTAAGAAGACTGATAGGTCGATAGCCATTTGGTTCTTCCAGGTCTTTTCCTTTCTTTGGGACTGGTATTAGTATAGCTTCCTTCCATGCCTGTGGGACTATTCCCCTCTTCCAGCTGTAATTTAGGACTGCTAATAGTTTCTTTTTTGCCTTAGTGCCTAGTCCTATTAGCATTTCATTTGTGATTCCATCCTTTCCTGGTGATGTCTTCTTTTTTAGGGTACTTCATTGCCTGTTCCATTTCTTCCATTGTTAGATTTGCCATCATATATTCTGCTGCTGTCTCTGTATATCTATGATGTATCTGTTTATCTTTGATTGCTTTCTTCTGTTCGGCTGTAATATCAATGTGGTTTGCACTGGCATAGTGTTCCATTAGTGCATTTGCAGCCTTTTTTCCTGTCAGCAAGGCATTTCCTTGTTTAATTGTTATTTGTTTGTTTCTAGGTCCTTCATTGTTCATGGCTTTCACTAGTTTCCATAGTTTGTTTCCATCCCTGTCAAAATTCAGGTTTTCTGTTTTTTTCCTCCAACAATCTCTTGTTGTTTGATTTACTGTTCTTTTATATTTTGCTGAGATGGCTTTGAGAGAGATGTTCGCTTCAGTTGTTTGTTCTCTCTCTGCGGTCTTCCTAGCATCTTCAACTTTGTCCTCCAAAATTTGTAGTTCTTCAGTCCAGTATGGTTTGTAATTTTTTCCTCGCTCCTCTTGGAATAGACTCAGTGGCCGCCTGTATTATTGCTCTGTTTAGACTTTCCACCATTTGCTTCATGTTGCCATATCGTGTATTTATGTTTTCACAATATTTGTCTGTTAGTATGGCAAATCTGTCCCAATCTGATCGTTTGTAATTCCAACGGGGCAAAGGCTTTTGCTCCTGTGGAACATACTCCATATTTATTACAAGCTTGATTGGTCTGTGGTCACTACCTGCTAATTGGTCAAGCACATGGCGATCGATTTTGTGGAGGATGTCTCCTGTGCAGAAAGCTAAGTCTGGAGTAGAAGTGGTAATCCATCTTCTAGAGTAGAAGCTCGGTGTGTCATCCGCTTTGTTGAGTAGATGGAGATTTGAGTCTATTTCCCAGTCCTCCACTTCATCTCCTCTTTTGTCAGTATCTGGGTATCCCCATCTTTCTGAACGGCTATTAAAGTCTCCGACAACAATGCAATTTGTGTCAGTTATTTCCATGTTTGAGAGTGTAAAATCCTTATCTGCCGGGCTATACAGATTGTAAATTCTTATTTTCACGTCCTTTATCATTATATCAACACCTATAATTTCCGTTTGGTTGTCAGAGATCACAGATACTTCGCTGCAAGGTATTGTATTTCGTGTAAGTATTACAACTCCTCCTTTGTGTCCTTCGCGGTCGAAACGTGTGGCCTGATATCCCTTGACTGAAAATGTGCGATTGGCGTTGAGGTGTGTCTCTTGAATGCATGCCACATCTATTCTATCTTTATGAAGACGCTGTGTTAGGGAGGCTTTCTTGTTATAAACTCCTTCTGCATTCCATTGTAGTATGTTGAGTGTCCGGGGTGTTTGGTCAATAGCTCTTAACCTACTCCTCTGTGCCTTGACTCCACAGCACAGGGGAAGGTGACCACCAGTAGTCATGGGTGGACCCCCTCGAGGCAGGGGGCCCGGCACTATCACCGCCTGATGGGACTTCACGGGATTAGCACCATAACGATTAATTTTCATCTGTGGCATCATGAAATGATAAAGTTACGTTGCACTTCTTTGTCAAGCCTGTGGCTCAGTACATCCGATTTCGACAAGCATTTGTTCGGGATGCTTTCCCTAGCCTTTGACTGTCCCCAGTCTACCTACAAGGCAGCAGGTTTGTACGACGCTTCGTCTGGTCCCTCTCCCTTGACCTGTCCGACATGGGTGGCCCTACCAGTAGCTGTGCTACCGTCGGCATAGCTCTTGGGGTCATTGGAACGCTCAAGCCCCTCTACCTCGTCAAGGTGGACGTACGGCAGAGGGGTGTCAATAGTATCATATGCTGCATATCATCATAGACTAGTGTCACACACCTACCATACGTTACATAACATCACATACTGGTGTCACAGAACTATCATATGTTACATAACATCATTGATGTATCCAAGACCTATCATATGTTACATAACATCAGAGACTGGTGTCACAGACCTATCATAGGTTACATAACATCAGAGACTGGTGTCACAGATCTATCATAGGTTACATAACATCAGAGACTGGTGTCACAGATCTATCATAGGTTACATAACATCAGAGAATAGTGTCACAGACCTATCATAGGTTACATAACATCAGAGACTGGTGTCACAGATCTATCATAGGTTACATAACATCAGAGACTGGTGTCACAGATCTATCATAGGTTACATAACATCAGAGAATAGTGTCACAGACCTATCATAGGTTACATAACATCAGAGACTGGTGTCATAGATCTATCATAGGTTACATAACATCAGAGAATGGTGTCACAGACCTATCATAGGTTACATAACATCAGAGACTGGTGTCACAGATCTATCATAGGTTACATAACATCAGAGACTGGTGTCACAGATCTCTCATATGTTACATAGCGTCAGAGACTGGTGTCACAGATCTATCATAGGTTGCATAACATCAGAGACTGGTGTCACAGATCTATCATAGGTTACATAACATCAGAGACTGGTATCACAGATCTCTCATATGTTACATAACATCAGAGACTGGTGTCACAGATCTATCATAGGATACATAACATCAGAGACTGGTGTCACAGATCTATCATAGGTTACATAACATCAGAGACTGGTGTCACAGATCTATCATAGGATACATAACATCAGAGACTGGTGTCACAGATCATAGGTTACATAACATCAGAGACTGGTGTCACAGATCTATCATATGTTACATAGCGTCAGAGACTGGTGTCACAGATCTATCATAGGTTACATAACATCAGAGACTGGTGTCACAGATCTATCATAGGTTACATAACATCACAGACTGGTGTCACAGATCTATCATAGGTTACATAACATCAGAGACTGGTGTCACAGATCTATCATAGGTTACATAACATCAGAGACTGGTGTCACAGACCTATCATATGTCAATAGTATCATATGCTGCATAACATCATAGACTGGTGTCACAGATCTATCATAGGGTACATAACATCAGAGACTGGTGTCACAGATCTATCATAGGTTACATAACATCAGAGACTGGTGTCACAGATCTATCATAGGTTACATAAAATCAGAGACTGGTGTCACAGATCTATCATAGGTTACATAACATCAGAGAATGGTGTCACAGACCTATCATAGGTTACATTACATCAGAGACTGGTGTCACAGATCTATCATAGGTTACATAACATCAGAGAATGGTGTCACAGACCTATCATAGGTTACATTACATCAGAGACTGGTGTCACAGATCTATCGTAGGTTACATAACATCAGAGAATGGTGTCACAGATCTATCATAGGTTACACATCAGAGACTGGTGTCACAGATCTATCATGTTACATAACATCAGAGACTGGTGTCACAGATCTATCATAGGTTACATAACATCAGAGACTGGTGTCACAGATCTATCATAGGTTACATAACATCAGAGACTGTGTCACAGACCTATCATAGGGGGCGACGGACGGTCGTGTTGTTTTGTGTTCGTTAACTTTTTCGCGTAGGGGATGGATTTATTCATCTCTTGCGTGTAATTGGTGTGCCAGGATGTAAAACCAGGAGTTTCTACTCAAGATCTGCGCGGGTGCTACGGAGTTCGTGCATCGAGCGAAGTCATCCTTGAGTGAATTTTCAGCAGCGTGTGTGGTTCAACAGCAGTCTGTGTTTACATTTTTTCAACATGGCGGAAGAACGTGTTTTTTCCGAGCGGTCAGCAGTCAACATAACGAAGCGGCGTGGTAGCCGCGCAGGGACAAAGAAGCAAGGTAAGCGCGGTGGTTTGAGGCGTTTTAGACTCAAGTGTCACCGTCTAGGACTCAGGAACATCCGTATTCTATATTGGAACTGTGCCAGTGTAAAACAACGGGGCTCTATTTAGAAACCCTAGTTTACAGGAACGACATTGTAGCACTCCAGGAGACGAGACTGGGCGATCAGCTACTCCGAATTGCCGGCTTCAAATGTTTCTACAACAGACGACATCTGGGAACGGCGATTCTCGTTCGTGACAGCATGGTGGCGTCAGAGCTAGACATGTCAGTGGGCGTGCGAACAATACAGGCGTTGAAGT
>JACEFZ010024881.1:0-5000 GCA_014155875.1 Cepaea nemoralis
TATCTAAAATGTTGATCTGTTTTGTCTAAACCCCCCCGGTAGTCCCCTAATATTCTTCTGAATATGGTTTTAGTCTATTGTAATACTGCGGATAGTATCTTATAGCTTGTGGACAGTATAAATTTTCCCTCTAAAATTTTTTCACCTGGAACTTGTCGCCTTTCTTAAAGATGTATAATAATGACTCTTTCCGTATGGGGTAATTTTTCTGTCCTCCAGTTTTTTTTATTTTAGTTTGTATAGCTTTTAGATGTAATCATGGCCACCTCCCTTTATAAATTCAGCGCGATTCCATCAGCCCCTATTGACTTATTGTTACATATAGGATTTCTTCTAATGCGGGTTCTTCAATTTGGGGTTTCCCAACGTTAGAACTCTTCCTGTGGAAGGGTTACTTGGAGCTTCACAACTTAGAAATTCAACAAAATATTCTTTCCTTGTGTTGCACATTTCCTTATGGTATTTATCAATATTCCCATTTTTGTCTTTTAAACCATATGTTTGTGTTGGTGCCCTCGTTTCATTGACTTCAGTTCTTTAAAAACTTTCTGGATTCGTTTTTTCTGGTGTTTTAATTTCCATATCTTTGATTATTTTACTCATATATTCTCGCTTCTGCTATCGAACTAGTTTTGTAGCCTCTTTACATTCATTTCTATATTGATGTTTCTTTTGGATGTTGTTGATGTCGTTTAACCATAAATGTCTGGCATTCTTTTTCCTAATGACTGCTTCTTCACATTTTTGATTGAACCATCTGTTCTTTTTATGCGTGGTTAACACACCGAGACATTCTTCTGCGGTAGATTGAATTGTATTCTTGATGTTCAACCAAGTTTGGTCAACGCTTTCCTCCAAAGGGATTTGCAGAGTTTCAAGTTTACATTTTATTTCATCTGTAAATTTCTCTTTGACTGTAATTTCTTGTAGTTTTTCTCTGTTATATGTTGGGTGTAATCTTTGTAATTTAGTATAGAAAGCTCTCTTAAGTTTTATTTTAAATTTTCCTCCAACGAGGAACTGGTGGCTATGGCACTCAGCTCCTCTATAACTTCTAACTTGTTGTATGTTTGATGTATTTCTGTTGTTAATTAAAATGTGATCTATTTGATTATAGGTTCTCTTGTCACATGATTTCCAAGTTTGTTTGTGTATATCCTTTCTTTGTAGTCTGGTACTGCTAATCTGCAGTCCTTTGGCTTCTGCCAGGTTGATGACTCTCCATCCACTTGTCATTTGAAGTTGTATGTAGGCTTTCCATACCGGCCACTTTTTTATGAGTTTGCTCTCTACCTATTTTGCATTGAAGGCTCCCAGCACAATCTGGATGTCCTGTTTGGGGGTTTCTTCTATGACATCTTCCAAATCATTATAAAAGTCTTCTTTAACGTCATCTTCTTTCTCTTCAGTAGGTGCATGTACATTAATCATCGTTATATTTTTCCATTTACCTTTTATTCGTAATTTACTAATTCTGTCATTAACAGCTTTAAAGTTTAGAACGTTCCCCCATAACTCTTTTTTGATGACTAAACCTGTTCCTAATTCATGTTTATTTTGGGTGTTTCCTCCATATATTATAATCATTCCATTTTGCTCTAAAGTACCCTCTCCTGGCCACCTTATTTCTTGAATTGCTGTTATATCCATTTGATATTCAACCAGCTCCCGTTTTAGTTCTTCAGCCGCTCCAGCTCGATATAGTGTCCGTACATTCCATGTTCCAAATCTCAAGAGTCCTTTAACTTTCCGAGGTCGTTGTCCAAATAAGTCAGTCCGAATTCGAGGCTTATGTATCTGTTTCGTAACAAAATAGTTTTTACAAAGGTGGGGATGTTAACCCCACACTTCAACCCCCAACCTGGAGGACCAGGATGTTTCTCTTTGTCTTTTCTCTACACTTTGATCTGTCCGGCTTAGGAGGCCTTGCTGGTAGCTACGCTACCGCCGGCATAGCTCTCAGGGTCATTGAGAAACTCAAGCTCTCCCACCACGACAAGGTGGAAACACCATCGGGGGATATATATATATATATGAACCGTGGCGTCAATGTGTTTTCTCAAACGTTATTTACTTTCAAACTCTCTAAGGTATATTTCTATCTCTGCTCTGTTATACACCTGGTTTTGCGATAAATTTCACTATTAATATCAGATTTTCTGAATACTTTATTGTAGTTATTATATAGTGTATCGTATCGTAAACTCTTCCCACTCATTTTAGTTATTGAGAGCATTGCAGCCAGAAAACAAAAATCTCATCTCATCTCATCATGTTCCTCTTGTACCTTGCGGTGTCGAGGTGAAGTATAAACAGCGGGAGAGTGCTCGCTTATGGGCTTCATGTATCGATATTCCCATGGACTCTGTTATTCCCTGCGTCCATCGTTTACGTGGTCGGCCTCTTCCTCTGCTTCCATCTGGTCTGTACATCATTGCTTGTTGTGATATACTGTTAGTTGGTAACCTACTTGCATGGCCAAACCATTTGACTTGCTGCTTTCTAATAAAATCTAGTGCAGCTATAACCCCCACTTTAGTCCTGATTTCTTCATTTCTGATCTTATCTCTTCTTGATACATTGAGTATTCTTCTCAGGAATCTCATTTCTGTTGTTGTGATTTTTCTTTTCTCTTTTCTGTCATTGTCCAGGTTTGGCATTGGTAACATAGAGTTGGTAGGAAGATTGTGTTGTAAAGTGCTTTCTTAGTAGTTATTGATACATGTTTGTTCTTTAGTATTGGTGCCATTTGTCCAATGAGTTGGTTTGCCTTATTGCATCTATTTTCGATCTCGTCTTCTGATTTGCCATTTGATGATATTATACTTCCTAGGTACTTGAAACTCTTTATTTGTTTCAAGGGATATTCGTTTAGGTAAATCGTTGTTGCTTTTTCTTCTTTAGTTATAGTCAGTACCTCTGTTTTACTTGTGCTAATTTTCATAGTTATGTTCCCTACTCATTTCGTTTAGACTATTCATGTGGTCTTGTAATTCAGCTTCTGATTTTGCTATTAGTGCTTGGTCGTCCGCAAACAGGCGTTCTCTAATGGTTAGATTTGCAGATGGTTCTTCTTCTATGTTCTCGTCATCCGGTGTTCTTGCAGTCTCTGTTTGGCTGGTTTCTTTACATATGTTGTCTATATATGTTATAAACAGGAGAGAGGGGCAGGACAAAACCTCGTCGTACTCCAGATCTTATGGTGAAGGGTTCTGAGGGTCCTCCAGTTTCTCTCATTATGCATTCACTGTTGTTGTATAAGTTTCTACATAGGTTCGTTAGATGTGTACTCACTCCATATTGTTTAAGGATTTCCCGCAGCTTGTTTCTATCTACTCTATCAAATGCCTTTTCTTGAAACAAAATCTTGACTGATTTATTTCTCAGTTGTCACTATGTTTATTTCAAGTGCGTGTTTGGTTCTGTGTGGATCTTCCATAAAAATTACTCGGTGATTTCAATTATTTCTACTCAAGAATCATCATCAACATCATCATCATCATCATCATCATCATCATCATCATCATCATCATCATCATCATCATCATCATCATCATCATCAACAACATCATCAAAATCATCAACATCATCATCATCAACAACAAAAGCAACGTTATTATTCATATATATGCCGGCTTCTGGCCTAGAGGTTAGCGACTTTTCTCCGTAATCTCGTATACTCTCGTACGTAACGTGACGAACGGTGAGAATCAGCAGTGGTTCGAATCGGTAACTTACGGGGTATGTGAGCCGGTCACTCAGAAAGCAATGGCAAACTACTGAGCGTAATCTTGCCTAGTACATCAACAGCAGCTGAACAATGCTGGTGTTGACTGCAACGTCCTTTAAGGAATAAGCAATGGAAAAAAAAAGATCATCCACATTAGGTTAGACTATTCAAACACTGGCGTTAAGTTGTTTAATCGTGTTGCTCTGCTGCCTTCTATTCTAAAAGGTTTTCTTAATTATATCAGTTTAAAACCCATTGCTTTAACGTATCAGTTTAATGAAGTTATTTTGTCTCTCCAATATGTATATCATACGTATTTTGCGGGGGTCGTAAGTCACCATGTATGTCGTAAGAGGCAACTATACCATTCATTAGAAAACCTTAGCTGCAAGATCCGAGAAACCATGAACACGTTTATATATAAGGAAAGAAGAACAGAAAACGAAGATGAATGTAAGCTTCTATAGAAGAATATCAGGGGTGTCTAGTTGGTCAAGCGTCGAAGTACACTTGTTCCTACATCGAGGCTCTGTCGTCCATGTGGAGGTGACAGGTTCGAATCCCGGTCGGATAGCTTTCAATTGTAATATTGTCTTGTGCGTCCTCAAGCCTTTACTTCTTTCTTCTATATTCTATGGGCGCCAAACAATACATGTGTGTATGAACATTTCTAGAAGTATAGTACGATGCGGAGTGAGCCGCGGGGAATCTTGACTTACCCTACGACCTTTTACCAAGGAAAATCTCCTAAATTGTTGCACGAAACGTGAGGAACTGTGTATTCATTGGGAAAGACAGCACAACTGGTAGAAGAAATAACGAAATTGGGTGAAAATTATTTTTTAAAAAACACACACAAGGACAAAGAAAGTTAAGAAAGAGATGAATAAAACGAGGAGGACCGGAGAACGAGGAAGAAGACAGCACACGATAGGACGACATGGCGCGAGTTGGGTGAAGGTCTTGTTCCGGTTTGTTGACGCCTACTTCTAGTTGTGGTAACGAAGAAAAGACGCAGAAGAAATATGAGAATAATATATGAAAACTGATATTAATCTGCGTCGTCTGCTTGCAAACTTATCCGTTTACACTCATGTCTGTTATATCAGCACCGCATATATTCATTAGGAAGAAATTTCTAAACTTTTTTTTTCTGTGAGGACATAACAAATAGCATGACAGTCATAACACGCAGAAGACTATATATAGTGTATAATGAAACATTAAATATATAATTAGATCCTGAGGACACACAATGGAATATAGAAAC